>OY288109.1:67895375-68307853 GCA_958431115.1 Syrphus vitripennis | reverse complement strand
ATTCCAATCATCATCATCCACACTGTATCGAACAGGCCAGCTGTATTGGCACTGAGCGAAACACAAGTAGGTGAGAATTCCGACCCTACTGAATTTTTTATTCATGGGTATTGCTTAGTGCCTTTATTCTTCTCCCACCATGGTCTCGCCATCTACATTAGAAATGATGTTGCTTATCAATTCTTACCACAATAACGACGCTGCTCCAACCCTTTTTTCAATTTTATGTGGTTCAAGCCCAAATTTGGACAGAGCTTCAACTTCTCTCGAATTTGACGCTCTGTCTGACTCCATTCAAAGAATTGTGTCCCTGTATCCTCACACTGAAATCGTTATTACGGGCGATTTCAATGTACACAATTCTTCGTGGCTTCTCCATTCGGGCCAGACAACACCCGAAGGAATGTGTGCTGAGATCTTTGCTGAGTTTAACCACCTTACTCAGCTTGTCACCGAGCCCACTCGAATATCGGATATTGATGGCCAAGCGGAAAATACTCTTGACTTGTTCCTTACGAGTGACCCTGATAAATACACTAACAATGTATTAACGCCTCTAGGCAGGTCAGAACATAGTATTATATCTGCAAATTTCTCGTGTCAAACTAATCCAGTTAAAGAAAGAGCTCCGAAGAGAACCGTATGGCAATACGAGAAAGCCAACTTTAACTGGTCACTATGCTTCCTCGATAGTGACGTAGACTCCAGCGCAGATATGATTACTAATATGATTATTGTGGGTATGAAAACTTTTATCCCGAATAGGGTTAAAAGCATTAAAACCAAGGAAAAGTCATGGTTTGACTCAAGCTGTAAAGAAGTTATCAGGGAAAAGGAAGTAAAGTTCCGGTGTTTTAGAGCCAACCCAACTGAGGAAAACCGGAACAAGTTTAAACAAGCCAGGAAGGCCTGCAATGCCCATATTCGACCGACCAAATTTTTGCACCGACCGACCAAAAATTAAGGCAAAAAATACTGCAATGTCCCAAAGGCAGTAAGAACTTTTGGTCATTTGTGAAAGAAGAATTCTTCTTCTTCCTCGGTCCCAACGCTCGTTGACAATGACACTCCAGTTGTTAGCTCTCTCGCGAAAGCTAACCTTTTTGCTAGGCAGTTCGCCTCCAACTCTTCGCTGCCAGAGAGTGTCATGACTCCTCCAGCTCTTGAGCGCGTCAATGATTCTATGGGACAAATCTTCTTCCGCCCTCATGCTGTGGCGAGAGTCCTAAAGAATCTCAACATACATAAATCCGCTGGTGTTCTTCCACGCTGGCAAAACCCTTGCGCAAGCTTTTCCATCTATCCTATTCTTCTGGGCTCGTTCCGAGCAGTTGGAAAACAGCATTTGTCCAGCCAATCCCAAAAAAGGCGAATCTTCTTCTCTCTCCAATTATCGTCGGATTGCACTTACTTACCTTCTTTCTAAGGTCATGGAAACGCTGATAAACTATCAGCTCAAGAAATATCTCGAAGACCGAAAGCTTCTTAATGACCGGCAGTACGGCTTTCGCAGCAATAGATCCACTGGTGATCTGATGGTTTATCTCACCGAACAGTGGAACAAATCTTTACATCGTTTTGGAGAAAGTAAGATTGTTGCACTTGATGTTTCAAGTGCAACAAAGTGCAAAGTCTGGCATCTTGCTCTTTTATCGAAAATGCGTGCTTTCGGTATCGATGAATCCTTTCTTAGTTGGATTAGATACTTTCTTTCGAACCGTTCAATACAAGTTGTATTGGACGGTTTCAAGTCTGAAACCCATACTATAAATGCTGGTGTGCCCCAGGGCTCCGTTTTGTCTCCAACCCTCTTCCTCATTTTCATTAATGATCTTTTGTCTGTAACATCTAATCCAATAAATTGTTTCGCTGACGATAGCACCCTTAGCTTTTCTTATTCGTTTCCAGACTCACATCCCTCCTCTTCGGATGTGGAACTGCAACGGCAAAATATGATAAGCTCATTAAACTTTGACTTAAACAGCATCGTACAATGGGGAATTAAAAACCGCGTAGAGTTTAATGCTTCGAAAACCCAATGCTGTCTTGTATCGTCGAAGCGAGATATACCCCCCTTGCCACTGTCCATGAGTGGCACTTGCATCAACGAGGCCAAACATCTCGAGATTCTCGGTATGTGCATCACTGACCACCTCTCGTGGAACGAGCACATATGCGATGTCGCCAAAAATGCCGCAAGATGTTTGGGTTTCTTAAGACGGTGGAAGAAATTTTTTTCCCCGTCTGATCTGGCTATTATCTATAAAACCTACATCCGTCCAAAGCTTGAGTATAATTCCCATCTCTGGGCTGGTGCTCCAGTTACTTGCTTAAGCCTCTTGGATGGAATACAAAAAAGAGTTGTAAGAATGATTGGTGATAGAGAGATCACTGACTCATTCATCCCTTTAGACCACCGTCGTAACGTTGCGTGTCTCTCCTTGTTCTACCGTTACTTCTACGGTAATTGCTCTAGTGAAATAGCCAGTTGCATTCCTCCCCTCAAACAATTCACCCGTAATACTCGCGCTTCTAGGAATGCCCATCAGTTTACCCTCGAGCCCAACTTCGGACGTACTCTCAAGTATAGAGAATCATTTTTTAGCCGTACTACGCGAATGTGGAACTCTCTTCCACACTCTGTCTTTTCCGATCATTACAATGTTCAGGAATTCAAGACCAATGTACATCGACGCCTCCTTTCCAACCCCTTCCCTTCTTCCTAATGCACTCACTGTGTCTCTGGCACAAAAAAGGGTATACAAAAATCCTTTGTGTGGGTGCAAATTATATAAAAAAAAAAAAATGTTCGTTGAATTTCCACTTATTTCTTTTGCGATTCTCCACCATTCTTTTGCTGAATTCACAGATGCAAGTTTTCGAGAGATGTTTTGTAAATATTGATACTGTTTGGACTTACAGAGAGCCTTATATTTTTGTTTGCTGCGGCATAATTTTTTCTACTAGCTTCCAGGTTATATTTCTTAAATACTCTCAGTGCTTTCAAGGATTCTTTTCTAGCAATGTGACACTGTAAATCATACCAAGGTTTCTTCCTTTCGAATTTTATAACCTGATTGTTAGATCGTTCATTGGCTTCGTACACACACTTTTTTATTGTCTCACATCTTGATTCAATGTGATCTTCACGCACAACGTACTGAGGTATAGCTTCGTTTAGTTTCTTTATGTAATCTGGATGTTTTCTTTCTACCCACTTCAGCCTTGGAAGTAGCTGCATTGTCGAATTACTAGAGATGTCTTCAGATGACTTTAATTTTAGAATTAAGGGCATGTGGTCAGAGTATGTCATACAGCCTACAGAAAAATCTTCAATTATTCCTACCGAATTGTAAGATGAACAACAATAGTCAATGACTGATGATCCTCTACTTGATACGAATGTGAATTCTCCACTTGTATCACCGAAGCTTCTCCCATTAATATTAAACGCACCAATATCTTCCAGAAACTCAAGAAATGCATTGCAGTTTCTGTCAGTTGTAGAATCTTTTGAACTTCTAGAATCAGTGACTGACTGCTGTGATACTGCCCCAATATCTACTGAACCCCTCAATCCTGTTCTGACATTAAGATCGATATGAAATTACTTAGCTCAAATTCTTCAAACGAATTTTTCAAAATGTTGAAATCTCTGCTCCAATGGTTGCAGTTTAGGTAGCATGGAACTAAATTGACAGTTTCACCTTGAAATATACCTCGTAGAATGGTAGTTTCATTATAGTTTATAAATTGTAGATGGTGTGCAGACTCTATACCTTTATCATACCCAAATAAACAAGGTCCGTCAAGATAGCGCCACCACAACAGAAATTCCAAAATCTAATGATGCAATAATTTGTTGCTAATTTTTTGTCCCCTTCAAATCTGTGGCGATCCTAGCTTGACGTCAAGTTAGCGCCACCACAGAAGCAATTTAAAAATCTAAAGATGCAGAAGTAACCACGTATTTTGTTGCTAATTAGTTAAATTTCACCTCTTAACTCCCACATTTTCATGCCCAAACAGCCTTGTGGAACTTGTGGCGGTGCTAACTTGACGTCAAGATAGCGCCACCACAGAAGCAATTTAAAAATCGGCACGAGTACGATAACTTGGGCGCCGAAAATTGATAACGGTTTTTTGTAGAGGGGTCCAAAACAAGCATTTTTTACTATGGGAGGGGGGGGTCTATCTTGCCCCGTTTGGGCGGGAGGGGAAATTTTATGAAAAGAGTACTAAAAGTGGAAAAAAAATCCTTAAAAAATAACGGTAATACTTACAGTTAAGTTTAATATTGTATGTGTACATGTAAATGGAATTGACTTTTTTTGGGAGCATTGGCCGCGTTCACATTGCGCTGAGATATGCTATCTCAGATACTCGAGTATCCGTATATATTTGTGAACGACTAAAACTGGATAGGTTAATATAGCTGTTTGATTTGAATTCAAGTCAGCTGTTTTTGACATTTCTCTTCAGCTGAATATACGAGAATTTTTTAGATCGGTTGAGATTTTTATTTTGAGAACAGATGTTTTATAATCAGCTGTTTTTTCTCAAGAGATTACAACAACACAAACCAATCTGGATTACTTTAGATAACTTTGTGAACGTGGCCATTGTAATTGCATTACTTAGTAGTAGTAAATGTAGTGTACTGTTTCAGTTTCATGTACATTGCAAGTATTGATACTTTTGAGGAATTTTTGAGAGTTTACAAATATTATTTCATATTTTGAACTTATTTTTTACAAAAAATGAAAAATAAAAAATTAGGACAGCTGATGAATAAATATGAAAATTAACAGTCTCCGTCTAGCACTCGTTGCATTCGCATCGTTGTTATATTTGGCTATCTTTCCAGTGCATTATCAGTGCTCTTTTTTGACCGGCTTTTTGCTATCTAACTTATACTCTCTCTTAAGAGTTTTTTTTTTCTCAAATCGTGTGTGAATTTTTTCCCGCGCATAGTGTTACAATCTTTTCAATAATGGCCACTGGGCCAAAAATGAAAGGTAATAGATTTGATAGGCTGTCCCCAGACAGTCTACTTCATAATCCTCCTCCTAAACGTCTAAAAGATATTACTTTTGATGAATTCCCGGACTTACCTATAATCTTAAACTCCAGAAATCCTAAATTCATTTTAATATCCCCCAAAGACGATAAAATTCCCCTCAAAAACGTTAGCATCTTTGTACTTAGAAAAGCAATCGACGCGATAAGCAAGTAATATGAAAGCATTACCCAGCTTCAAGATGGTAATATTCTCATTCTTACCAAAAATAAAAAAATTGCGGAAAAGTTTATTGCTGTCAAAAATTTGGCAAACCAATGCCCTGTAAACATCAAATACCACGATCGTCTTAATGCTTCTAAGGGTATTGTATATGCCCCATGCCTAAACAAAATCCGAAATTATATCAGAAATGAGCTCACAAAACGTCACAGATGTCTTTAAATTCGGCAAAAAAATTGATGACGTGTTCTCTCCATCGGGCCTCGTGCTTTTCACGTTTGATTCGTATCAAGCTCCGAGTACGGTAGAAATTGGTTGGTATAAGGCCAAAGTAAAAGAATATATACCAAACCCAATGAGATGTCGCAATTGTCAATTGTTAGGGCATACAAAAAAAAGGTGTACTAATAATCCAATCTGTGAAACCTGTAATCTTCCCATCCATTCAAGTACAAACTGCACACGCATAATGTGCGCAAATTGCCAAACAGAATCGCACCCCTCCTCTTCAATCTCTTGTCCGAAATACAAACAAAGCAAAGAAATATTAACTATAAAAACAAGAAACAAGTGCGCGATCTCTGAAGCCAAGCGTATTTACTTTGCCCAAAACCCTCCTCAAGTTCCACTCACCTCAGTTCCATATGCAGAAGCTGCAAAACTAGCCCAAAAAAATAGCAATTCACTCTTTGATAGTGCCATTTCTCACCAAAAGCCAAACACAAACAACATTGATTCTCTCCCTCCTCCATCAACATCAAAACAAAATTCTTCCGACTCAAACTCTTACAATTCCTCTCTAAGAAATTCAACAGAAAATTCTGCCACTCAAGTAGAAAAAAATCAACATCAAATCAACAATCAAACTTCTAACTCAAACCAAAATTCTTTCCTCTCAAACATAGAAAATGATTCCTCCTCAAATTCAACAGCAATTCCTTCCCCCCAAAATAATTTTAATGGACAACATAACAAGCCAAATCCACAAAAACGACGTCCCCTCCCCCCTACTCCAACAAATTATACTAAAATAGAAAAAAATAAAACAACAATAGTTCCAACCAAACCAAATCTAAACAATGACGACAACCAAAGCATGAACATCTCTGATACAGATGAGACTGAGATGTAACAGAAACAGTGCTGTCATCGTTTTATATATATTTGTATAGTACTATTATGGAACATAATTTTTTTTTAGTTCGTCTGGGTGGCGTGTTAATCGAGAAATATTGGATTGGCGAGTTCGGAATAAGCGTATGCAGGAATATCGACTAAGAAGATAGAGTAAGAGGATCAATTATTTTTATTTTGACAGCAGCTGCCGACAACAAATAGAGTGTGTAAGGCAGATGGGTGAGTAAGCTGTTGGCGTTATGAAATGCTTTTAATTAAAAGTGTATTATTTCAGAATTATTTTAATCTATACATCTGATTTTCAATATTCTGAAGGTTGTTAACTTGTTTTTGAGTAATTTTTTTGGTTTTACTCGTGTTGAAACCGACATACAAAGCATTTAAATTAGCATTAAATTCTATGAATATCGACAAGTAATAATTCAAATCTTCGAACAGTTCGGGAAGCTTATGAAAAAGTATAGGTGCATAGACAATATTATAATGAAGTTACCTAGATACCAAAATAAAAAAACTTCTACAAGGAAAAGAATTTATTTTTATTGAAACTACGAAGATGAAAAACATTTTTTAATTTAATTTTCATATTTATTCATCAGCTGTCCTAATTTTTTATTTTTCTATTTTTGTAAAAAATAAGTTCAAAATATGAAATAATATTTGTAAACTCTCAAAAATTCCTCAAAAGTATCAATACTTGCAATGTACATGAAACTGAAACAGTACACTACATTTACTACTACTAAGTAATGCAATTACAATGCTCCCAAAAAATGTCAATTCCATTTACATGTACATTTATCTAGATTTCAAAAATAAGAAAAGAGAACACAGGAATAAAAATAGAAAAAGAATACAGCTATGTATATATTATTACGTTGTTTTCCTAAATCCTACAAATATGCAATGTTTTCTTTTTTTAAGGAACCAATAAAAAGACTGTAGCGCAAAAATATTTTCGGTAAATTAACTTTGAAGTATGTATGTACGCAAGTGTTCGTGGAGTATGTGCATTGTAGGTCGAAAATTGTAAGCCAATATTACAGCAACTAATTAGCACAAGCTTAAAAGACTATTTGGGCAAGAAGGAGTGGGAGTTAAAAAATAAAATTTACCTTTTTGAAAAGGTCTCGACTGTACCTTTTATTTGAAATGTGTTTTATCCTCGTATAATTTTTTTTGGGTGGATTCGGTTTTTGACAGTACAAGGCAATTTGTTGCTCAGCCAATATTGCAGCAACTAATTAGCAACAGCCATGATTAATATTTTTGCATTATTAGATTTTTAAATTTGTATTGTGGGAGTGCTATGTTAACGAAGTAAGCTTCACCGGGACGAGTTCCACAAGTTTACAAGACTATTTGGACAAGAAGGAGTGGTATTAAAAAATAAAATTTACCTTTTTGAAAAGGTGTCGACTTTATATTTAATTTGATACCACTTACGTCTTCGTATGATAATTTTTAGGTGTAATCGGTTTTTATTATGGTGCAAAGGAATTTGTTGCTAAGCTAATTTTGTGGCAACTAATTAGCAACAAAATAGGTGGTTTTTTCTGCATCTTTAGATTTTTAAATTGCTTCTGTGGTGGCGCTATCTTGACGTCAAGTTAGCACCGCCACAAGTTCCACGTGTTCCACAAGGCTGTTTGGGCATGAAAATGTGGGAGTTAAGAGGTGAAATTTACCTTTTTGAAAAGGTCTCGGCTATATCTTTAATTTGGTACCTTTTACATCTTCGTATAATAATTTTTAGGTGGAATCGGTTTTTGTTATGGTGCAAAGGAATTTGTTGCTGAGCTAATTTTGTGGCAACTAATTAGCAACAAAATACGTGGTTACTTCTGCATCTTTTGATTTTTAAATTGCTTCTGTGGTGGCGCTAACTTGACGTCAAGCTAGGATCGCCACAGATTTGAATGGGAGGGGAATTAGTTGCTCGGCCAAGATCGCAGCAACTAATTAGCAACAAATTAGCAACAAATTATTGGATCATTAGATTTTGGAATTTCTGTTGTGGTGGCGCTATCTTGACGGACCTAAATAAACACCCTCCGCTTGATCTGCCGAAGTTTTGAGTTTTTATTGCTGGAACCCAGTGTAGTTTAAAACCTTTGAAGAATTTTTCATAGTTTTGGATGTGTTCAGATATTATAAAAGTTTCATATAAAAAAAGATTTGAAATTCAGATATATCGAGCCCTAACCGCTATTTTATCGTAAGCGACAAAAAGTAAATTTTACAGGAAACAATTTTTTTTGTTTTTTTCCTGAGCTGCAAAATGAAACGAGCTTATTTTCTGTATTTAGTTATATCTTTGTACATACCTATACTATTAATTCATATAAAAAAAGACACTGCTGTTGTCATATTAACGTTGTTTTTGACGTTTTTGGCGTTTACGATATTTTTTGTGTTAACTTCTTACCAACTCATGATCCAATTTTGGCGTTTACGATAAAATTAAAAAAAACTTACAGAACATCGAATTAGAATGAAAAAATCACATTTTTTATTTATGTATTTTTAGTGGAAATAACAGTTAAAAGTTTAAAAAAAAAAAAAACAAATAAAAAAAAAATCATTTAATAGATACGAAATAAAGAAAAGTATGTACGTACATGTTAAAATCAAATTAACTCTCTATACTATCTTCTTCGTCGGTTTCATTCAAATTATCTTGGATCGTTGTTGCAAACCTCAAAGATAAGTACTCGTCATGATACCGTTCAGGAATAGTTTTTTTTTCACAAAGTCCTTTCAAATCAAGATATTTTGCTCTGGATATTTTTAACTTGCTTTCATAACATAATTCGGGATGCTGATAACTTGTTGCCGCAGAAATGCGGTTTGACCTTGTAGGAGTGGTGTCAAACTCCTTCAAATCACAGTCATTCGAGAATCCGGCACGAGTACGATAACTTGGGCGTCGAAAATTGATAACGGTTTTTTGAAGAGGGGTCCAAAACAAGCATTTTTTTACTATGGGAGGGGGGTCTATCTTGCCCCGTTTGGGCAGGAGGAGCAATTTTATGAAAAGAGTACTAAAAGTAAAAAAAATCATTACAAAATAACGGTAATACTAACAATTAAGTTAGTTTTTTACAGCCAGTATTTAGTACTATAAGCTACTTTTTAAATCAGGCAAAATTTATGCACATTTTTTGAAACTTGAGTTTCAAACACAAAATTCGGGAAAAAAAAAACAAAAAAAAAGAAGTTTGAAGTGTAATTTTTCAAAACCATAAGATTTAATATATTTTTTTTTTATAGAATTCGGTGCTCTTATTAATTACTAATCAAAAACTGAAAACTAGATCATTTTATGACTTCTAGTTTTTGAGAAAATTGAAAATTACTAATTACTTTTTTGTGAGATTTTTATTTTTGTTGTTGTTTATATAAGATTTCTTAAATATGTATGTAAGCTTTTTTACATGAAAATAATGCTAGCACCCAGCATTACGGCGTATAAAGAGTTGAGGTATGTATGGGGGGGCATGCAGTCAAAAAGCTAAAATACTCTTTTCATAAAATTGCTCCTCCTGCCCAAACGGGGCAAGATAGACCCCCCTCCCATAGTAAAAAATGCTTGTTTTGGACCACTCTACAAAAAACCGTTATCAGTTTTCGGCGCCCAAGTTATCGTATTCTCTCCGAGAATCCATATTTAAAACGAATTATTGAACTGTTCTGTTAAAAGAACGCAGATCTAAGTAATCTAAAATTGGTACAACATTTGGTTTGAAAAAGTTTAGCTGAAAGTTTTTTTCCAATCATTAAAATCAGTACAATTCATTAAAATATGATGGATTGGTTCTCGCATTAGAAATCAAAGTGGGCCATTCATGCTGGTCAGTACATTAAGAGAGCAAGGTGCTCTTCCGGAATCATTTGATGAGCACACATCAAACATGATGGCATAACTCACTCTCCTACTGTACTATAGCTAAAAAAAACATAAAAAAAACAGCATCACTTTGCTAACTGAGTAAAGTTGATAATTATTGCAAAAACACTAGCGTCATTTGCGATATTTAGCTGTTAACAGAAAATATGAATGTCGCTTACGATACATTTTGTTTTCTCTGTAACTTTTTTTTTAAATGTTTTATTAAAAAACTAGTAATGTGAATAGGTGCGTAATAGTATTAGGTATAGAACTGCATTATTAACTCAATTTCGTTAAAAATATCGCTTACGATAAAATAGCGGTTAGGGCTCGATATATTTAAAAAAGTTACATAAAATTGATTTATTTGCAAGACCAGCTACATTATAACATAAGACCTGACAGACTTTGGGTTGCTAATTTTTGAGGTTTTATATATTAGAAACATGATTCTTCGGTGGATCTAAGACAACAGCATACGTCGACTGCGTACTCAACAGAAGATCTTCAATAAAGGTTTTGTCATCTTCATTTGTCGTCTTTATTACGCCTTCTGGGTTTCACTTGTATCGTCTGCGCCCGTTAACAGTGAGAGTCCAACGTTTTATTTCGATACGAAGACCGCTTGCAGCTCTGGAAAGGCATCGTTTAACTTGCCCCAAATGAAATTATTCTGACCGTTCATTTGCAGTGAGATCCTTGTTAATGGAAATCCGTGTGCTCCGTGCTAAGGCAGGAAAACTTTGATAAACGGCCTCAGGGTGCGAGGTCTCCAAGATAACCAATATGACCTCTTTTACAAAACCGCAGACCAAAACCAAGGTAATGCCAGAACTTGTATTTTAGCTAAGAAACATTTAAAAGGTTTTTATGTCCCAATTTTAGCACTCCAGATTTGACAGTTGTCAGATTGGAGGACACAAATACACAGGGTTTGCTGGTGGCTTCATTTTACTCTGCCCACAATATGCAATCACCACCGGAGGAGGTGTGCAACCTAATAACCGAAGCTCAACACAAGAAGACAAACCTTCTGATCGGAAGTGACGCAAACGCTCGGCATACCCTTTGGGGAAGTTCTGAGAACAATGAACGAGGTGAGTCTCTTTTTGATTTTATTATTGAACATAATATTACCGTACGTAACAGAGGAATTACTCCCACCTTCGTCTTTCCGAGCTCGGAAAACTATGATGGATAGGATGTGCTTGATGTTACTTAAGTAAACAACCGCAATATATTAGTGGAGAATTGGAGAGTTTCCCCTTTGGATTCTATTTCGGATCACAAGTGGATTCTTTTCAATGTAAATTTCCTAGAAGAACTGACTGGAAGAAGTTCAGTCAAATTGCAAATTCTAAACTGTGCAATTTACCAAATTTGAATACAGAATCGGTAGTAGACCTTGAATCAAAGGTGAAAATCTTTGGAACATCTATAAGCAAAGTTTTTAGAGTATCCTGTCCAGTTAAATATAGCCGTAAAACTAAACATAAGTCTTATCAACCCTATAAGGATTTCCTTAAAATTTACAAGCGAGCCTTATCATCAGCCAAAAGACAAGGCTGGAGAGAATACTGTCAATCAATTGAAGAAATAAAGGACTCCGCAAGGCTCAGCAAAGTACTATCGAAGGAACACTGTAACCCTTCGTTTCTGAAAAAGCCTGATGGATCCTGGACAGTCTCTCCAGCTGAATCCTTGGAGTTACTGATGATGACGCACTTTCCGGGTTGCGAGAGTGATAACCCGGAATTGTGTGGAACTACAGAGGCAAATATAGCTCATGTAGAGCATGTCAATTCCGTTATAACTAGAGAAAATATTTTCTGGGCCATTAATACTTTCTCCCCATATAAATCCCCAGGCATGGACGGCATACTACCAGTTATGCTTCACAAACTGCATGATGTGGCAGTTCCATGGCTGGAAAAAATTTTTAAAGGATGCCTCCTTTTCAAACATGTGCCTAAGTCGTGGAGACAGGTCAAAGTAGTTCTTATCCCGAAAGTTGGTAGGTGAGGCCACGAATCTGCGAAGGATTTCAAACCAATAAGCTTAACATCTTTCGCACTTAAAACTTTGGAGCGCATTCATAGAAAGTGCATTTAACGACGTTCTTACTGAATCTATAGAAGAATCGCTTGTCAAATTCGATGTAGTAGGCTATACCCGAGAATGGACTATTTCCATGCTCAGTGATAGGCAGATTCGAGCCATTTTAGGCAATACAATCTCAATCAAACGCGTGCGTAGAGGAACACCCCAGGGTGGTGTTCTTTCACCTCTTTTATGGCTTCTGGTCATGGATGCAATTCTCGTTAAATTAGAGAGATGTGGAGTGAAGGCGGTTGCCTATGCGGATGATTTGGTACTGTTATTGTCAGGAAAGTTCACTTCTGTGATTAGTGAAATCACGGAGATGGCTTTGAAGAAAGTTATCAACTGGGCCACGAATTGAAGACTAGGATTTAACCAAGGTACGTAAAACTGAACTGATGGTCTTTACTACCAAAACTAAAGTACCCCCCTTCACACTTCCTCGACTCAACGGCCAAAATCTTTCATTGTCTTCCAGTGCAAAATATTTGGGAGTTATACTTGACCCTAAACTAAACTGGAAATTGAATATTGAAGAACGGGTTAAGAAGGCCTGTGTTGCCTGCATTAAAACTTTCGGCAAAAAGTGGGGGCTTCAGTCGAAAATGATCTTGTGGACGTACACAGCCGTCGTACGACCAATCTTAACAAAGCTTATAATATTAATAAGCTTAAGAAGGTTCAGAGAACGAAGATTAGAGATCTGACATTCTTTCTCAATGCGACCAAATGGCTCTAAAATACTCCGCTATGAAGCCTCTCTGTAAACCCTTCCCCTTTTAATCTTAGGTCAAACGAGTTGTGGTATCAAAACAGCGCACTACAGCGCCAATTGGATCACAGGCTAGGATACCCTGTGATCGCCATTTCTACCTACCTACCTACCGTTAATAACGGTTTCGTTTTTTTGAAAAATATTTTTTAACTAAATTTTAAGGTTACTTGACAAACCCGATTTAAAAAATTTCATCAAAATCGTTAGAGCCGTTTTCGAGATAAAAATGTTTTGTCTAAAGGTAATATAACAGGTACCGTTATTTTTGGAGCAAAAAAAAAATTTCGATTTCCCCTCTAGGCAATCTCCCCAGAACTTTATGTCCAAAGTTTGAAGAAAATCACTTCAGTAGTTTGGGCTGTAGGTCGAAGTACAGACAGAATTGCGGGGCCCACTTTTTTCGCCTTCTCTATCATCCAATCCAAAACTTGCCCTATAGTACCTATGGTCGCAAGTAAAAATTGTTTTATGAGAATTACAAAAAAATGATAAATGAATTTGTGCTTGTACCTACGAATTATGTAGGTTTTATTAAAATATGTTAAACGTTTACTCTTACTCTTAAGGTGGTAGGAAAAGTAAAATTCAAACTAAAAGGACAAGTCATCAGGAAATAACAACATTTACAATTTATCCTCTTATCTATTTAAACAATTTTTTTTTTCAGAAATTTGCTGATCGGTCTAAACTCCTGGAAATTAACTCTAAATGAAACTCAACTTATGGTGTTCGCCGGGTTTACCAAAGAAAGTTGTCAGAAGTCCTGGCTTTAAATTGTTTAATCAGTTCTGAGACGAACTAAATCCAGGTGTCGTTGAATTTGTTTAGTTTTTTGCGCTTACTAAAATTTTATAAGGTCAATTAATAAAACAACATTTTTTTTTGATAAGATGAAAACAAAAAAAAAAACAAGTAAAAAGTTAACATTAAGAAAAATTATAGAAATTGTCGCGGTAAATTTTACCACAACAAGTGTCACCTATCCATTCCCTCTTTCCACCCTTAACCTTTCTCTTTCTTGTTGCGGCTCCAAAATGCTAGCGGAGTTCAGTGCAAAACTGGTCCATCAGCCAGAGACCTGCTCTTAAAGCATCTTGGAAAAACAACTATAACAGGTACCCTAACAATAATCGTGTGACAGACGGTCCGCGAAAACACAAAAATGCAAGTGAGACAGAAGGGGCCACTTCTCACTAAGGCAGGTCACAGATGGTCGTTGCCCAACGAGATTTGTGTGACAGGCGGTCCACACCAACAATGACATGCGACAGATGGTCCATTGTCCAACAAAATGTATGACAGACGGTCCACACAACGTGCTAAATTGACGGACATGTCAATACTGGCAATGCCAGTCATCGACAGAGGAATAGCCGAGGGCCCAACGTAGCGTGTCTTCGTAAGTGAGGAAAGATGATTTTGGTTGGTGATTCCCCAATTCCCCAAATCTGCACGAAGGTCTACGGTGTTAGGGAAATTTTAACTTCGCGTGTGAAAGCGAATTCTTCCTCACCATTTAAGATTGGTGGAAGTGCATTCGTCAAGGATATTTTTCTCGATCTTAATCTGGGTCGGTTTGGGAGAGGGGCTTTGATCGTGTGAATTTGGTTTTTCTTTTAACTTTTGCACGACATAATAAGACGGAGGTGAGCTGAATGCATTCATTAGGTGAACTCCATTGTGAATTATCCCTCTCAGTAGGGATATTTTGATATGAAAGAGTGGATTGGGTTCAACTACGGGGCGAGCTCCTAGCCGAAAAACGTGAAGAGCTTCGCACTATAACCGTGACTGAATACCGCCATTACATGCTATATGAAAGAAAGAGACGGACACAATGGAGGAAGCCAGGTTGAATGGGAGGAGGCCACCAAGAAGTCACTTTTTGGTGAGATTCTGGAAGAGACAGTTCGTATAGCAAAAAGTTTAAAAAAGATTAATCAAAGCCGTAGTCAGATTTCGCATTTTTTTTTTTAAGTAATTGGAAAATTAGTGTGAACTTTTCTTGAAAAAGGTTGAAGGAATTTCCAGTGAGGGAAATTCAGTTTTTTTGTGACGAGAAAAATATCTTTGAAGAAGCGACTTCAATAGTCAGGGCCAGACGTGAGCCAGAGGACCAATTCGTTTTTTTTTTATTTGAAAAGCTAAGTATTTTGTGTTATTTCAATATTCTTTGTCTTTTAAACCGTTGTTTTTCACTTGCCAGATTGGGCAAATTATTATTCCGCTAGGCCTTCGTTTTCTTTGTTTTCTCTTTCTTAACCGTACCCCGAAAATACGGGACTTCTAAAACCCCATTTTCTTTTATTGCTTTGTTCGGGAATCTTTCCCGAAAATCATCTTTCTTCATCTTGCGTTTTGTGGCACAATAACTGTTGTAATTTACCAATCAAATTGTTTCACTTATCTTCTTTTAATTGGCCTTTTGCCAACATTAACTTTTGTTAAAAATTGTTGTTGAAAAAATTTATGGTTTTTCACCTATATCAGATAAAGGTTTCCCTAATAAAATATTTAAAATTCCTTTTTGGAAATTAAATCTTGTGTCGTAATTTAATTTAGAAAAAGAATAACATTTGTTTCAGGTTTTGGTAAGTTTTCGCCATTTAAAACAAAACAGAAAAAAAAACTTCCTGGCGCCCATTGAAGTACGCCCCTGTACTTCCATCGTTTAATTCAACTTTTATCAATACCTCATAATTTTATTAATCCAGCGCAGATTAGGCGCTCGATCAATAAAACATTAATTTGTTGCTGAACCCACCCTTCGCTGAGCAAAACTGGTGGTAGCACCTTTAATTGCTGCCCAGTTGCATTTTTTATTGAACGCGACCTATTCTGACAGATTGTCATTCTTTTTTTTTCTCTTTTCCTCCATTCTCGAATTTACCCATCGCGACGCACATCGGTCTTGTGCATTTCTAATATTTTCGTTTTGTTTAAATTATTAATTGGTGGATACGAATATCCAAAGTCGCGGTTTTCTAGTTTTCGTATAATAATAATCAGTTTAAATCATTAATTTCGCGTTTAATAAATAATAAAAAGTGCAACAAAATGTTCGTTCAATATTATCTACCTGTAATTTGCTGCTGTAACAAGAGCAAATATTAAATCAAATGGTTTTTGAAATGGTGCATTTATTTCGGGCTAGCTGATCTATCAATTTATTAAAATGATTTTAGTCGAAAATCTTTTGAGAAAAATCGATTTAAAATTAGCAGAGCATGGAAATTTATGAAAATTAATTTTTTTCAAATATTAGAAAATAATTCTGAACATGGAGCTTTTAATTCGAGAATATTTGTCCCTTTTCATAATTTTGTTTCATCCCGTCATGGACTATATTTTATACACAAAACTTATTCTGCAGCTACAAACATAACTTACCTCGTGTACCTTGGTCTATGTCTGATAGGAAAAAACGTACGAAAGAGAAGCCACATTCACAAGAATATATCGATCTGAATTCTGCATTACAAGTAATTCCATTCATAAAAAGTATTTCATTGTTTTGATGGTATTGGCGGGTAGTTTTTCTACTCGCTCTATATAAGGGAAGTCTGCTATATTCTACACACAAACATTTAGCTGTAGATATAAGTAGATACCTTACTACGGAAAAACGTACTCGGTTGAAGATTGGTTAGCAAAAGAACCCAAATATATAAAGGTAATATGTTAGGGTGGTCCTTATCATTGTTGATTTTGACAGAAGCAACATACATATGTATGTACTGTACATATACATATGTAAATAGTAAGTAAAGTAAGTAAGTAAGTAATTTTCATTTATTAATATCCTGATACATCATTTACAAATTTATAAAATGAATTTAGAGCCGTGGCTTTGCCGTCAGCTCGGTTGGCAAATTTAAAAAGAGAATTGATATTTATATTTAAAAATTTAAAAGAGTTATCTATTCAAATTCTGATATGAATAAATTTCTATATTTTAATATTTTTCAAAAAAAGATATAATTTTTTCCACGAACCAGAGTTTAACATTATTACTGTTTCATGTAACGAGAGTCATTTTTTTTCAAAGTATGTTATTCGATGTTGTGCAAAAATGGGACAGACACTTATTAGATGGAAGCAGTCTTCTTTAGCTTTCAGGTTGCATAATGAACAAAACTGATGAAAATTGTTGTTGTAAGGTGTTCCATTAAGTCCAAGGACTTCGCATCTTGCTTTGAAAATCAGAGATATTTCCTTATATGTGTAAGCATCGTTAAAACAATTTGTTTCCATTAAATTGAACTTCAATTGGGAGTAAAGAATTCTGCTTTGTGAGTTTTGGGCTTCTTTAATGAATTCAATCCTTACAGCATCTTCATGAGATTGGATTATTTTGTAGAGCTGTTCTTTAAACTGTGACAAATTACTGAGGTTCGGTTCAAACGTTTCACCACATGAATTTCCTAAATCTTTCCACTTCGCCATCCACCAGTCTGCGTTTCTAACTTGAGAGTGTATATGTAAATTTTAGCTAGACCCGTTTCGAGATGTAAAGCATAGGTTGGAGTTTTTATCGGCAAATTGAACAATTTCTTTAGAAAGCTCCTTTGAAATTTCTCTATTGCCTCGAACTCATTTATCCCCCATACTTAAGCAGCATAGCATAGAGAAGACTTAACAACAGCATTAAATATTTTGTATTTTGCTGAAAGTATAATCCGTTGATTCGAAAAGATATTTTTCCATGTCATGTTAAGTAGGCTTTGGGATGTTGTAGATTTCATAGTTAAATGCTCATTAAAGTCCATAGTTTTGTTAATGGTTACTCCTAGGTACTTGCACTTGTTTACTACCTCCAAAACATTTCCATTAAAAGTCCAACTATAAGTAACATGACTGCGTCTTGACCTAGAGAATACCATTATTTTAGACTTACTTGTAAGATCCCATTTAACACAATACGTAGATAGTCGATTTTTCATCAGTTGCAAGTTCTCAGGAGATTCAGAAAGAATAACCAAATCATCGGCAAATAGTAATACATTGATGGTCAGATCAGCTATTCGTACACCTCCAGACAGACAAGTTTCAACATCATTGATGAAAAGTGCGAAGAGAAGAGCACTCAGAAGGCACCCTTGCTTTACTCCGGTATCCGTTTCAAACCAATTTGAGATTGCTGACCCGTCCCATATAGCAGATTTTGATTGTGCATACATTTCTTTTATTACACGGATAAATTTCGTTGACATACCTAACATGGACAGTTTGTAAAAGAGCGCATTTCGGTTAACAAGATCGAAGGCAGATTTAAAGTCCACAAAAAACGCATATATCTTCTTGTTTCGGGCTTGTGCTGCTTTAACTATCGACGTCAAGGTGAAAATGTGGTCTACAGTTGAAAAGCTTTTTCGAAAACCAGCTTGAAATCTGGAGATTATGTTATTACTTTCAGCCCACTTTTCAAGCCTGCTGGCAAGCACACCACAAAACAGCTTAGCAATAACATTCATGAATGAGATGCCTCGATAATTGTCAACATTGTTTATGTCACCTTTTTTATGGATAGGGAAAATTACTGCCTTCTTGAAGGATGTTGGAACATCTTGTTTATTTAGTATGTCATTAAATAAAGTTTTGAGTCGGCAAATAAGTTCTTCTGTACCGTTCTTGAAAAATTCATATGATACACCATCTTCTCCTGGGGCCTTTTCGTTTTTCGCTTTATGGATAACAGCATATATTTCGGCAAATGAGATTTCGGAGTCTAGTACTTCGTCCGATAGCAAATGTTCGGCGTAGAAAAACTTAGTATCTGTTCCAGCACAGAGTATATTTTGGAAGTGTACTGATAGATCCTCAGCTGTCACACTTAGCCCTATCTCAAAATTTGAATCGTTTATCTTTTTCGTTATTTTCCAAAATTCTTTTGAGTCTTTCGTTTGACCAAGTGAATAGGCTTGTCGGTTTTCATAATCTGTTTTCTTCTGAAGACATAAGTTCTTATAACGTGAATTTTCTTCGATGTACCATTTTTTTAGATTTTGACAGTTGGAATTTCGAGCTGCATTCAGAAGGGTAAAAGACTTCTTTCGTGCTTTCATGCATTCATTGTCTAACCCTTCATGTTTAAACTTCTTTTTTCCGCTTGATCTAAGACTGGTTGTAGAGTTTTGAATGCAACTAATAAGTTGATTTGCAAGCAATTCCGTAGAAACAAAAGTATCGTTTAACAGTGAGAGGTTGATATCTAGTTTGCTTTGATATAAGTTGAGTTCATGCTGTTTCCATTTAAGCCTTGGTATGAGTTGAAGGTTCCTATCAGTTGGTATTGTTTTATCAGACCATTCAACAACAATAGGCATGTGGTCTGAGTAGGTTTTTTCTTGTACTTCGAAGTTCCCAATGATTTTGTGCCAGTCATTATTTATTGCACAGTGGTCGATGACAGATTTGCCTTGCCCTCCTACAAAAGTATAATGACCTTCTGCATCTCCACTAGTACAACCGTTGAGAATTGTGCAATCATACATCTGTAACATATCAAGGAGATTAGTACCGTGTTGATTGCAAATAGTGTCTTTTGAGTTTCGGTTATTGAGGTTGATGGCATTATTTGTCGTTCTGTGCAATGTATTTACTTGTAAATTACTAATCCTTGCATTAAGGTCACCAATTAAAAGAACGCTTTTGTTTGCTTAACGCAGCATAATTCGATTGATATTTTCGTAGTCTTCAGTCCATTTGTTGCAGTTCATATAAGACGGTATAATGAACATACCATTTTTGTGAAGGAGTTTTATGACGGTTGTACCTTCGATTTCTTCATATTTAAAAAATTTCAATAGATGAGATTTTATTCCATACAGAATTCCACCACTTGCAAGTCCTTTAGTGAATGTTTTTGTTGCTGGTTTAGATGATAATTTATAATTTTTAAAATACTTTGTGAATTTACTAAGGTTTTCATACATAACATGTGTTTCATATAAAAAAAATAAATCAAAATTATTGATATAGTTAAAAAAATCTACAAAAAAAAGTTTATTGCTAAGGCCTGAAACATTATAAGACAAAATTTTAAAGTTATTAATAGGAATTGAGCTGACACAATTTCAATTTTGTACAGAAGTATTGTAGCTTGGCAAATTTTGATGAAGTGGCATCACTGGTGTGATAGAATCAGCAGGATTAGACCATTCATGATGACGTCTATTTACCAATGTATTTGATTTGACAGCTTCGAAATTAAGTAGCCTAAACATATCCAGCAGGTGTTGTTCTCCATCCTCATTTTTATATTTAAGCGTATTGTTTTCGTTTAAATTAAATATTTTACCAGAAATTAATAAAGAGTTATTTTTAACGAGTATTTCTTCTTTTGGATGTTTTGTTTTAATAATTTTTCTGTATCGGAGTAGGATTTGGCGTTTGAGTTGATTTCTCTGCCTTGTGCATCCAATTCCTCCTCAAGAGCATAGCACCTAGTCTCGAACTGCTGGACTTTGACAGATAAGTCTTCATTTTGTTTTCGCAAGAAGTTTATCTCGGCATTCAGCTTATTGAAATCGTCTTTTGAAGCGAGTTTTGCGGTTGCTTTTGCAAGTTCAGATTTCAGGGATTCATCTATAATCGACTTAATTTTTTTGAGATCAGCATTAGTGATTGCCATGTTTGGTTTAATATTAAATGCAATTGGTGTTCCTTTCAGATTTGGAGTTTTCGGATAAGGGTTTTCTTCTGATGATGTTAGTTTTAATTTTCTTTTGTTCTCACTCATGAGATATATGTACGAGTTGCTTGCTAGCTTGTTTTTACCCTTAGATAACTATGTTTACCTGTTATATTTGCACTTAATTGCATTAATATTTTAAATACTTGTTGTTATTCTTATTTACTTTTAATATTAGTGACTTAAGCTATTTAAAATTTAAAAAAAACACAGGAGTGATATTAAAATTGAACCAGCTATTTTCACGACAGAGTTGCGCCAACATATGTAAATATATGTATGTCGTTCAAAACCATGCCTAAAAATGATGGTGGACAGTTATTCTTTTTGTTGCCCATGCACCTCTTCGCTTAACATCGACCTCACCGGAAGTTTGAGAGAATTATTAAATCCGCCATTTTATTTGACCAAAACCTCAATTTATAAAATGATAAAAAAAGCTTCTTTCTTTTTCTCGGATGCATCCTAGCCAGAAACACATCATTGGGTAAAATAAATAAAAAATTTAAGAAATAAACTAATTTTGTAACCATATGTTTACATATGTACATGTATATAAATAAATTGAATTAAAATAAATAAATTCTAGATTTATCAAGATTTGGTTGACAAAATTCTTTTCAACAATTTTACAAAATTATTTGACACAAAATAAAGTTAAATACGCTAACCCAATGTCGGAGATGGATTCAGCAGAATATAATTGCCAATTATGCAGCGAACCTGATTCCGAGGACAATATGGTGGCGTGTGACACCTGCGAAAAGTGGTTTCACTACATGTGCGCTGGAGTGGACAGCTTCATAAAAGACCAAGATTTCGTATGTGTGGCCTGCACAGGTGCTCCGCATCTGCCAAAAGGGCACTCCACACCCACATCATTAAACAGACCTCCAACAACTTCATTGCTGAAAACTACAAGCGATGGGAAGACTCCATTTATGGCCACCGTGGGTTTAACCCAACCATCTAAAACGAATATGTACGTAGAGCAAGCAGTGACAACTCAAACATCTTCAATTGTTAACACAGCAAATGTACTGCCAGCGACAGCAGGAGCAATGTTTAACAACAATGTTTCAAGGTTCTCGTTAACCGAGGCCAATGCAGTGGAGTTATCAAGCTCATCAGGTTCCCAATTAAAAACATCGACAATCATGGCAAGAGGTAATGCACCAACTTTTGTGCACCACAGTTTTCCTCAACCATTGTCATCGCATACCTTTTCAGGCGCCGCAGATGTCAACAAATGCTCTCCAGTTTATATTGAAGTATCTCCTACGAAAATTCAACATACTCATTCGTCGCACTCAACATCACAGGCACCATTACCATCATCCGCTACATCGGCTTTACATCAACATCAGTCTTCAGATAAAATAGTTTTTCCGTCTGCTTCTGCTGCCACTGAAAACATGTACTCAGAGTTCAACTACAATAAAACGTCAAAATCACGTTCTGCATCTATAACCTCAAAAGGCCAAAAATCATCATCAGCAAGAAAGGTTGACTTTAAGCTCCGAAAGTTAGAAGAAGAAAAAGCTTTGGAAAAAGATTTTCTCAATCGTAAGTACCAAATATTATCTGAGAATACAGAAGATAATCCTGGCTCTGATGTTGATGACGATGTTTCCACAGATAGCCACAGTAAGGTCACAGACTGGTTAGAAGGCAAGCCATCACAGGTACAAAAAAAAGGTGGACACAAAGCAGCTACAGATCCGTTAAACCCTAAAGGTCATGGCTCCAATATGGGCTACACATGGCTGGGTGCCAACGTGAACACATATGTGCCAAAACAACAACGCCCACTGCAATTGTCTACTAATCCTTTGTACCAGCCAATAACTTCGTCTCAACATACAGTCGTGCACACATCAGTTTTCCCAGCTGCCACTTCTACATCCTTTCCATTGAATCATCAGTACAGCCAACAATATGAGGAGGCCACCAACACCCAGCCGTACAATCATCAATATGAAGAGGCAGCCAATAACCAGCAGTACAAACCACATCACGACGGAGCAGTCAACACTCAGGTACGATCATCTTTTCGTAATAATAACCCAGAAGCTACCTTCGTCATTGGACAACAACCGGCAACATCTGCTTTCGTAGATCAACCAACGTCGTTTAGGAGAATAACGAGCAACCAAATTGCCGCCCGTCATTCGATTTTGAAGGATTTGCGTAGTTTCACCGGCAATCCAGAGGACTGGCCATCATTTATAGCTAACTTCAACAGGACCACCAGACTATGCGGCTTCACTGACGAGGAAAATCTACTTCGACTTCAAAAGGTGCTCAAGGATAAGGCGTTTGATGCGGTGCAGAGTTTAATCAACAACCCTAATTGTGTGCCACGTATACTTTCTGTTTTAGAAATGCTGTTTGGGAAGCCAGATAAAATTCTACAATGCCTCATACTGAAGATCCAATCAACACCATCACCTAAAGCTGAGAAGTTGGATACTCTCGTCCAGTTTGCTGTCGCAGTGCAAAACCATTGTGCCGCCCTGGAAGCCGCTGGATTAGCATCGCATCTAAATAACTCTTCTCTTTTGCAGGAATTAGTTGCGAAGTTACCCGTTTCAATCCAACTCAATTGGGCTATTTACATGCAGACATTGCCGGTTTGCACTCTTTCTGAATTTAGCGTTTGGATGTATCGTATTGCAGAAGCTGCCAATTGCATTACACCTATGCCACCAAAGAATGCAACAACAGGTGGAATCTCGAGCTGTTAAGCTAGCCGTTTTGGACGTCCGAAATGAACCAGAAGTAGGCCCCCAATAGGACATACCGGGACGGGGTGTTGCCCATGCACCTCTTCACTTAACATCGACCTCACCGGAAGTTTGAGAGAATTATTAAATCCGCTATTTTATTTGACCAAAACCTCAATTTATAAAATGATAAAAAAAGCTTCTTTCTTTTTCTCGGATGCATCCTAGCCAGAAACACATCATTGGGTAAAATAAATAAAAAATTTAAGAAATAAACTAATTTTGTAACCATATGTTTACATATGTACATGTATATAAATAAATTGAATTAAAATAAATAAATTCTAGATTTATCAAGATTTGGTTGACAAAATTCTTTTCAACAATTTTACAAAATTATTTGACACAAAATAAAGTTAAATACGCTAACCCAATGTCGGAGATGGATTCAGCAGAATATAATTGCCAATTATGCAGCGAACCTGATTCCGAGGACAATATGGTGGCGTGTGACACCTGCGAAAAGTGGTTTCACTACATGTGCGCTGGAGTGGACAGCTTCATAAAAGACCAAGATTTCGTATGTGTGGCCTGCACAGGTGCTCCGCATCTGCCAAAAGGGCACTCCACACCCACATCATTAAACAGACCTCCAACAACTTCATTGCTGAAAACTACAAGCGATGGGAAGACTCCATTTATGGCCACCGTGGGTTTAACCCAACCATCTAAAACGAATATGTACGTAGAGCAAGCAGTGACAACTCAAACATCTTCAATTGTTAACACAGCAAATGTACTGCCAGCGACAGCAGGAGCAATGTTTAACAACAATGTTTCAAGGTTCTCGTTAACCGAGGCCAATGCAGTGGAGTTATCAAGCTCATCAGGTTCCCAATTAAAAACATCGACAATCATGGCAAGAGGTAATGCACCAACTTTTGTGCACCACAGTTTTCCTCAACCATTGTCATCGCATACCTTTTCAGGCGCCGCAGATGTCAACAAATGCTCTCCAGTTTATATTGAAGTATCTCCTACGAAAATTCAACATACTCATTCGTCGCACTCAACATCACAGGCACCATTACCATCATCCGCTACATCGGCTTTACATCAACATCAGTCTTCAGATAAAATAGTTTTTCCGTCTGCTTCTGCTGCCACTGAAAACATGTACTCAGAGTTCAACTACAATAAAACGTCAAAATCACGTTCTGCATCTATAACCTCAAAAGGCCAAAAATCATCATCAGCAAGAAAGGTTGACTTTAAGCTCCGAAAGTTAGAAGAAGAAAAAGCTTTGGAAAAAGATTTTCTCAATCGTAAGTACCAAATATTATCTGAGAATACAGAAGATAATCCTGGCTCTGATGTTGATGACGATGTTTCCACAGATAGCCACAGTAAGGTCACAGACTGGTTAGAAGGCAAGCCATCACAGGTACAAAAAAAAGGTGGACACAAAGCAGCTACAGATCCGTTAAACCCTAAAGGTCATGGCTCCAATATGGGCTACACATGGCTGGGTGCCAACGTGAACACATATGTGCCAAAACAACAACGCCCACTGCAATTGTCTACTAATCCTTTGTACCAGCCAATAACTTCGTCTCAACATACAGTCGTGCACACATCAGTTTTCCCAGCTGCCACTTCTACATCCTTTCCATTGAATCATCAGTACAGCCAACAATATGAGGAGGCCACCAACACCCAGCCGTACAATCATCAATATGAAGAGGCAGCCAATAACCAGCAGTACAAACCACATCACGACGGAGCAGTCAACACTCAGGTACGATCATCTTTTCGTAATAATAACCCAGAAGCTACCTTCGTCATTGGACAACAACGTTTAGGAGAATAACGAGCAACCGAATTGCCGCCCGTCATTCGATTTTGAAGGATTTGCGTAGTTTCACCGGCAATCCAGAGGACTGGCCATCATTTATAGCTAACTTCAACAGGACCACCAGACTATGCGGCTTCACTGACGAGGAAAATCTACTTCGACTTCAAAAGGTGCTCAAGGATAAGGCGTTTGATGCGGTGCAGAGTTTAATCAGCAACCCTAATTGTGTGCCACGTATACTTTCTGTTTTAGAAATGCTGTTTGGGAAGCCAGATAAAATTCTACAATGCCTCATACTGAAGATCCAATCAACACCATCACCTAAAGCTGAGAAGTTGGATACTCTCGTCCAGTTTGCTGTCGCAGTGCAAAACCATTGTGCCGCCCTGGAAGCCGCTGGATTAGCATCGCATCTAAATAACTCTTCTCTTTTGCAGGAATTAGTTGCGAAGTTACCCGTTTCAATCCAACTCAATTGGGCTATTTACATGCAGACATTGCCGGTTTGCACTCTTTCTGAATTTAGCGTTTGGATGTATCGTATTGCAGAAGCTGCCAATTGCATTACACCTATGCCACCAAAGAATGCAACAACAGGTGGAATCTCGAGCTGTTAAGCTAGCCGTTTTGGACGTCCGAAATGAACCAGAAGTAGGCCCCAATAGGACATACCGGGACGGGGTGTTGCCCATGCACCTCTTCACTTAACATCGACCTCACCGGAAGTTTGAGAGAATTATTAAATCCGCCATTTTATTTGACCAAAACCTCAATTTATAAAATGATAAAAAAAGCTTCTTTCTTTTTCTCGGATGCATCCTAGCCAGAAACACATCATTGGGTAAAATAAATAAAAAATTTAAGAAATAAACTAATTTTGTAACCATATGTTTACATATGTACATGTATATAAATAAATTGAATTAAAATAAATAAATTCTAGATTTATCAAGATTTGGTTGACAAAATTCTTTTCAACAATTTTACAAAATATAAAAAATATATATCGTCGATCCTGATAGTCCCCGCAATTGCTGGCCAAAAGGCCGAATCATCGACACGAAAGTTTCCAAAGATGGCCAGGTAAGAAGCGCTACTGTACTAACCAAGACGGGAATCTATGAAAGACCAGCTGTTAAGCTAGCCGTTTTGAAAGTCCGAAATGAACCAGAAGTAGGCCCCCAATAGGACATACCGGGAGGGGGTGTTGCCCATGCACCTCTTCGCTTAACATCGACCTCACCGGAAGTTTGAGAGAATTATTAAATCCGCCATTTTATTTGACCAAAACCTCAATTTATAAAATGATAAAAAAAGCTTCTTTCTTTTTCTCGGATGCATCCTAGCCAGAAACACATCATTGGGTAAAATAAATAAAAATTTTACAAGTGGCAGAAAGTTCCGAGCTTTAAAACATCGAGTCCATGGTTTAAGGGACCTGCCTTCCTGATGTCACCAATTGAATGCTGGCCTAAAGAAGAATCGACAAAACTTACCACCAATGAAGAACTGAAAGCGCAGTTTGTGGGACTACACCGCTCTGAAGATCGACATTTGTTCAAACCGGAGCTCTATTCAAAGTGGTCCCGACTTCTATACTTTGCTGGACGAGTCGTTCGCTTTGCCTTTAACTGGAAAAATGTAAAAACAAAGGAATGCAGAAGAACTGGACCTTTGACAAAAGATGAACTGCAATGTGCTGAAACAATTCTTTTCAAACAAGCTCAATACGATGTGTTTCCTGAAGAAATTGCTTGCTTGTCTTCGAGAGGTAAAATTAATAAATCAAGCTCGATTGTTTCCCTCTCTCCCTTTCTAGACGAGTCCGAAGTTCTCCGAGTAAACAGCAGAATTCGGAGCCATGTGAACCTATTCTCAGATTTGAAAGCTCCCATAATTCTCCCATCGCAGCATCGCATAACGTATCTCGTAGTAGCAGAATACCATTTGCTTTACCACCACAAAAATCACGAGACCGTTGTGAATGAGATTCGGCAGAAATTCTATATCTGCAAATTGAGAGCAGTTCTTTCCAAGGTGCGTAGAAATTGCCAGACTTGTAAGAATGCTGTTGCACAACCACAACCACCAATGATGGCTGATCTACCAGCTGCCAGGGTTTCTGCGTTCTCGCGTCCATTTTCGTTTACTGGCTTAGACTATTTTGGGCCAATGACCGTCATCAACCTGAGGAGAACTGAGAAGAGGTACGGAGTCTTGTTAACATGTCTTACCACCCGAGCCATTCACATAGAGATAGCTTATTCGCTGACAACCGACTCATGCATTCTTGCTATTCGCAATTATATGGCACGCCGAGGAACTCCCATTGAGTTCTTTAGCGACAATGGGACGAACTTCAGGGGAGCTGAAAGAGAGTTACACCAGGCATATGATGGCATCGACAAAAAGAAACTTATGCAGACCTTCACCTCTGCCAACACCAAATGGACATTTATCCCGCCAGGGTCACCTCATATGGGCGGGAGCTGGGAGCGCCTTGTAAGGTCTGTTAAAAGTGTGCTAATGCAAATTGCTCCAAGGCGCAATCCATCTGACGAGTTGCTGCGAAGTATGCTACTTGAGGTTGAGAACATTGTCAATTCTCGCCCTCTAACATAAGTACCCATTACCAGCGAAAATGACGAAGCTCTTACCCCCAATCATTTTTTGGTTGGCTCATCCAATGGCTCCAAACCGTGGGCTATATTCAACAATGAGGAGGAAGTCCTCAGGAGAAATTGGCTTATATCTCAAGGCTACGCTCAACACTTCTGGCGTCGTTGGGTAAACGAGTACTTGCCCACAATAACAAGACGCACCAAGTGGTTTGCTCCAGTTAAACCGTTAGAGAAGGATGACATCGTTTTAATCGTCGATCCTGATAGTCCCCGCAATTGCTGGCCAAAAGGCCGAATCATCGACACGAAAGTTTCCAAAGATGGCCAGGTAAGAAGCGCTACTGTACTAACCAAGACGGGAATCTATGAAAGACCAGCTGTTAAGCTAGCCGTTTTGGACGTCCGAAATGAACCAGAAGTAGGCCCCCAATAGGACATACCGGGAGGGGGTGTTGCCCATGCACCTTTTCGCTTAACATCGACCTCACCGGAAGTTTGAGAGAATTATTAAATCCGCCATTTTATTTGACCAAAACCTCAATTTATAAAATGATAAAAAAAGCTTCTTTCTTTTTCTCGGATGCACCCTAGCCAGAAACACATCATTGGTTAAAATAAATAAAAAATTTAAGAAATAAACTAATTTTGTAACCATATGTTTACATATGTACATGTATATAAATAAATTGAATTAAAATAAATAAATTCTAGATTTATCAAGATTTGGTTGACAAAATTCTTTTCAACACTTTTACTTATAGAAGTAATTGAAAAAAATCTCAGATAGAGAAAACAGGTTTTCATCCGAGAAGCAGTTCGGGGAGAGTACTATATCTTGGAAGCCGAAAATTGATAACGGTTTTTTTATAGGGGTCCAAAACAAGCATTTTTACTATGGGAGGGGGGGGGGTCTATCTTGCCCCGTTTGGGCGGGAGGGGCAATTTTATGAAAAGAGTTCTTAAAATAAAAAAAAACTTTAAAAAATAACTGTAATACTTACAGTTAAGTTTAATACTATAATGACAAAATTTAAAGACGACAAACACCTTTATGTCACATAAAATTTTTTTATATTTATTAGAAAAACAGAACAATTGTTTCGACGCTTTTAATGCATCATCATCAGCTGTAAGATGTCGACTAAATTAAATACATAAATTATAAAACCAAAACAAAAAGTTATAGAAAGGGTTACATATATATATCATTATAAAATTATAATATATTAAAAAGGGATGACCAATGTGGCCCTTCATCTCTATTAATATTGTTATCTTTATTTAAAAAAATATGAAGAGATTCTAAAATGTTAAGACGCATATATTGATTCTCACATTCTAATAATTTGAAGCTTTCGAGTGAGAAGGAGTGATGTGTGTCAAGTGCATGTTCGGCTATTGCACTTCTATGTTTCTCTTTGTTTTTTATGCAATTTAAGTGTTCTTTTGCTCTTGTGCGAAGCTCCCGCTTCGTTTGTCCAATGTATATACAACTGCATTGCTCACACTTTGATGAATAAACACCAGGTTTTTCTGTTGAAGGTGTCACATCTTTTGTTGCTCTAAGTAGGTTTTTGATCTTGTTTTTACTTTTCCATGCTGCAGACAACCCGACATTTTTGAAGTATTTATTTAAATCGTTATGGATAGGTGCAAAAAAGTTTATACATACTCGTTTTGGATTTTCTTTTAGTAAAGAAAGCGATGTGATGTTGTTTTTCCACTTTTTCTTTAAATGTTTTTTGATTAGGGAGTCTATAAGTGATTTTGAAAATCCATTCTTCTCAGCGATTTCGTATATTCGATTAGTTTCATTTTTAAATTTGTCTTCGGAAAGAGAGATGTTACACATCCTGTGAATCATCGAATTAAAGGCTGCATGTTTATGAGATGTGCAATGGTTGGACTCGAAGGTTATGAAACGATCAGTAGACGTTGGTTTACGATGTATATCGAATTTAAGACTCCCATTTTCAGTGTGGAATAATGAAAGATCCAAAAAAGTCAAACCATTGTTTTGTTCCCGTTCTAGCGTGAATTGGATGTTTGAGTTAGCACTGTTAATGAAGTTAAGTGTTTTTTGGACTTTTTTATTTTGGACAACGGCCAAAACGTCATCAGTGTACCTTATCCAAGTTTTAGGAAATAATTCATTATTTTCGGCTAGTAATTTTTCGACGCTGTTCACAAATAAATTGCAAAGAAACGGAGATAAACTGTTTCCCATCGCCATGCCTTCAGTTTGTTGATAATAGCTACCTCGGAACTGAAAATAATTTTGTGCAACACAAACTTCGGTTAACTCATACAGGTCTGCTATGATCGGATTCAAGTGTTGTTTGTCAAGCCATACTCTGAGACATTGAAGTGAATCTTTGACTGGAACACTGGTGAAAAAAGAAGAGATGTCAAAAGAGACTAAAATTTCCCCTTCAGACAAGGTTGTATGCTTCAATTTTTCAGTCGTAATCGTAGTGTTGATGGGGACACATGCATTGTGACTTGCTTTTCTAAATAAATTTTATTTTCTCTTGTGCTCTTTATTCAAAACAATATTATATATATACAAAAAAAAAAAAAAAAAAAATTTATGAATTTAAAATTAATATTTCCATCTGTGAACATTATAAAATATATTTGTTTCTGAATATTAAAACTAAAAATAAACAATCAATAACTTTGTTTAAAATGAGCAGCAAAATCAAGTGCGGTTTATGTCATTTAAAAATTGATAAAGAAAATAAATTTAAATGCACAATTTGCAATTTCTATTACCATGCTAAGTGTGAAAAACTAGAAAAAAGAGTATTTGAATTTTTTGAGAAAAAAGAACAAAGTTATAAGTGTAATAGTTGTACTAAACGCAGAGAGTCAACTTTGTTAAATACACCTATGAATTCTTCTGCAAGCAAATTCTCTTCTATAAAAAATCATTCAAATATTAATAGCGGTAATAACATACACAAAAATTCTACCAACAACATAACTGGCGCCAGCACGTCTACAATCATCAATAGCCCAGGTCTTTCCCCTCTTCCAGCTATTGGTAGTGACGACAACAACACAATCCTACCAAAAATAACGCTGCAAATCCTATACAATGAGTTAATCCAGCTGAAGCTAGTTAATACTGAGGCCCTAGCTAAAATCAAAAATCTGGAAGATTGTAATCTTTCCCTTAATAAAAGAGTTAACTTATTGGAGATGAAACTCAATGGATTTGAGCAGCGTGAGAGACAATGTGAAGTTGACATATTAGGCATTCCTGATGTAAACAGTGCGAACGTTTCTGGTAAACTGAACATATTGTTAACAACTGTCATGGATGGAGAGATCAATCCCACGGAAATAGAATCGTGTTATGTTAAGAGGGTTAAAGGTAAAGCTAATAGAAACAACAAAAAACACTCTTTGAATATTGTGTGTGTTAAGTTTTCTTCTCTTTCATTTAAGAAGAGTCTGATGTTGAAAGTGAAAGAAAATCGTAAAAAATTGTCTGCAAATATGTTTGGAGCTGAAGATAACAACAACAAAGATGGTAGCAGCAACAACAGCAGCAGCATGATCTACATCAACGACAGTCTCACCGGCTTCACAAGGTCTTTATTAAAATTGGCAAATGATCTTAAACATAAGAAAAAATATAAATTTGTTTGGGTTAGGGAATCTTCTGTACTTATGAGAAAAAAAGAAGGCGACAAAGCCATTCAAATAAATTCAATTGAGGATTTTTCTAAACTTGAAGTAGATTAATTTTAACTTTAATTTTGTTTGAATTATGTGTAATAATAATAATAATAATAATAATAATAATAATAATAATAATAATAATTTGAATTGTTTTTGTATAGACCATCCAAATAATGATTTATCTTCAGGTTTTTCAATTATTCATCAAAATGTTCGCAGTATGCGATCTAATTTTAATATATTTCTCTCTCATCTTACACCTTTGGACCATTTTCCAGATTTAATTTTTCTTTCTGAAATTTGGATCTTTGAAGAAGAAATTTCTGATTTTAATTGTATTCCTAATTTTACGCTTGATGCAACTTGTAATGAGTCTTATGCTGCTGGAGGTGTCGCGGTTTTTTACAGAAACAATTTAATGGGGTGTGTAATTGATAAATATAAATTGGAAGGTTCGGATATAATAAGTGTTTCTTGCGAACTCTCTAGTGTTCAATACTGTTTTATCTGTGTTTATAGACTTCATAAGTGTACAGTTGGTACTTTTTTAAGTGAATTTTCGAGATTTTTGGAGCTTCAAAAGTTTAAAAATTTAATTCTGTTAGGTGATTTTAATATAAATATTTTATGCCAATCACATGATGCTGATAGTTTTTTATCGTTACTGTCTTCGTTTGGTTTTGAGTCTCTGCTCAATGAACCCACTCGGCTTAATTCCTGCCTTGATCATATTTTCATTAGGTTGAATAGAAATAATTCCGCCGGGTATAAAACATGGGCCTATGATTTAAAAATAACTGACCATAGATTGACAGGCATTCAACTGGAACCTATAGTTTTTAGAAATAAACACTGTGAATATAAATACTTTAAAAAAATTGATTATATTGCTTTAAGGTCAAAATTAAATACTGAATTTTGGGATGATGTGCATAATGCTGATGATCCTTCGGTCGCTTTTGACTTGTTCCTCAATAAGTTGCAGTTTTATATAACTAGTTGTAGCCAAAATAAATGTGGGAAATATAAAAATCTGACATGTCTTAAGCAATGGATGTCCAAATCACTATTGAAGAAAGTTAAAAAGAAAAAGCAGCTTTGTTTACTTGTTAAAAAACATCCCAACAACACAAGGTTAAAAAATTATTACGAACGGATTTGTCTTGAAGTAAAAACTGAAGTACCCTTGTGTAAAAATAATTATTTTAGAAATAAACTAGCTATGAACATTGGTAACTCTAAAAAGGAATGGCAGATAATTAATGAAATTCTGTACAAAAATAAATCTAATTCTGAAATTGTTATAAACAAAAATAATTCGATTATATCTGATCCTCTAGAAGTCGCTAGTTTGTTCAATAATTTTTTTTCTAATGTTGGTGTTTATAATGGATCCACAAACAATGTGTTTACTATTTCAGGTTATCTCGATGATGTTTTGAAGCAAACTCAATTTCAGTCTGAAAGCTGAACTATTTACGTCTCTTGAAATTATTAAAATTATAAAATCGCTTAAAACTTCCAACTCCTCGTCTTTAGATAAAATATCAAGCTCCCTGTTAAAACAAATTTCCTTTCATGTAGCTGATATTTTATGCTTCATTTTTAATTTGTGTATATTAAATGGTGTTTTTCCTAAATCTTTGAAAGTAGCCGTAGTAATACCCCTTCACAAAAAGGGAGATTCAATGCTGTTAAACAATTATCGTCCTATTTCTCTTTTATCTGTCTTTTCAAAGATCTTTGAGAAAGGTGTTAAAACCAGAATGCTATCTTTTTTAGAAAGAACTGAGTTTTTTAACGATTCTCAATTTGGCTTTAGAACAGGAAGATCAACTGAAAGTGCTTTGCTCAAATTGTCAGGTGAAATATATAACTGCCTTAATTCTTCTAGGATACCTTCTGCATTATTTATTGACATTACCAAGGCATTTGATATGGTAAATCATACTTTATTGTTAGACAAACTTTTCAAAGCTGGTTTCAGGGGTTTTTTTTATGACTGGTTCGCTTCTTTCTTGAGTAATCGCAAGCAAGTTGTAAAGATTAAAAATAATTTAAGCTCGGAATGTTCTATAAATCTAGGTGTTCCTCAAGGCTCTGTCTTAGGTCCGATATTGTTCCTTATATATGTGAACTCACTATTTATCCAACCTTTTAAAGGAAAAATAACAGCATTTGCTGATGATACGGCACTTTTCTATGTGAATAAAAGCTACCTTGACTTACTTTCAGATGTTAATTTTGATCTAGATATACTTAGGCGCTGGTTTAATCAGCATAACTTAATTATGAGCGATAAAACTAAGTTTATGATTTTTAAACTCAAGGATATCCAATGTCTGGACTTGCCTTTATATTATCATTCTCCTGGCTGCTCAAAATTTAATTTGGGATGTGGTTTAACATTGTTTGATGAACATATAACCTGTTGTCAACATTGTTTTAAAATTGAAACTGTTGATAATTTCAAATATCTAGGAGTTATTTTGGATCAGAATTTTAGTTGGACAGTTCATACTTCCTACCTGAAACAATATATGAACAGGATTCTAAGACAACTTTATCATCTTAGCCTTTATTGTCATCTTCCAATATTAAAACTGGTTTATAATGGTTTAATCAAATCTAAGCTGCAGTATGGAATTTCTTGTTGGGGTGGCACATATTTTAATAAAATTGAACCGTTATTAATTAAACAAAAACATGCATTAAGAATAATTTGTAAAGTAAATCGTTTAACACCCAGTCATGATTTGTTCAAAAATCTCGAATTTTTGCCTTTAAGACATTTGTATTGCTACAAAGTTTTGAAAATATTTTTTGAAAATTCCGGTTTTTACGATGTTAGATATATTGATAATTTTGACTTACGCGTGAACACCAGTAACTACGCAAATGTACCAAGAATTTATAAAACGCATTTTTCGAAATTTTATCATGTTACAGCCCCTCGTTTATTTAATCATCTTCCAGTTAACCTTAGGTGTGAGAGAGGGAAAACTGTTTTCCTAAAGAAATTAAAACAGTGGCTTTTTTCTTTCAACCATTCAGAAATAGAGATTTTATTGGTTTAAAACATAAATTTATTCAAACTTGGAAAAAAAGATGTTTATTGTTCTTACATATTTATTTATTTGTTTTAAAATAAAGTTATTTGTAATTTAAAATGCTTTCCCCATCAATAATATACTTTAACTTATTTTTTAACTTGAAAGTACCTTCGCCACTTGTCTTTGGACAATAGATAGTACTTAACTTTTTCTTCAAAAACTAGCCATTGTAAAATACTATTTATTTATAATTTTTAATATATACATATGTAAATAGGTTTTTAAGTTTTTGTAAGAAATAAAGTCATATAAAAAAAAAAAAAAAAAAAAAAAAAAAAAAAAATTTCGGTTAATTGGATGCTATTTTTTATTGAAAATCTATCAAAATGTTTCAACGGCGCGAATTGCTTGCACAGCCACTTAGAAAGTTCGTAACATGGAGCATTTATATTGCTTACTATTGGCCGGTATTTATCTCCCGGCTTGTGGATTTTTGGGAGACCATAAATGGCAGATGATTCACAGGATGTGTAACATCCCTCTTTCCGAAGACAAATTTAAAAATGAAACTAATCGAATATACGAAATCGCTGAGAAGAATGGATTTTCAAAATCACTTATAGACTCCCTAATCAAAAAACATTTAAAGAAAAAGTGGAAAAACAACATCACATCGCTTTCTTTACTAAAAGAAAATCCAAAACGAGTATGTATAAACTTTTTTGCACCTATCCATAACGATTTAAATAAATACTTCAAAAATGTCGGGTTGTCTGCAGCATGGAAAAGCAAAAACAAGATCAAAAACCTACTTAGAGCAACAAAAGATGTGACACCTTCAACAGAAAAACCTGGTGTTTATTCATCAAAGTGTGAGCAATGCAGTTGTATATACATTGGACAAACGAAGCGGGAGCTTCGCACAAGAGCAAAAGAACACTTAAATTGCATAAAAAACAAAGAGAAACATAGAAGTGCAATAGCCGAACATGCACTTGACACACATCACTCCTTCTCACTCGAAAGCTTCAAATTATTAGAATGTGAGAATCAATATATGCGTCTTAACATTTTAGAATCTCTTCATATTTTTTTAAATAAAGATAACAATATTAATAGAGATGAAGGGCCACATTGGTCATCCCTTTTTAATATATTATAATTTTATAATGATATATATATGTAACCCTTTCTATAACTTTTTGTTTTGGTTTTATAATTTATGTATTTAATTTAGTCGACATCTTACAGCTGATGATGATGCATTAAAAGCGTCGAAACAATTGTTCTGTTTTTTTAATAAATATAAAAAATTTTATGTGACATAAAGGTGTTTGTCGTCTTTTAATTTTGTCATTATGTACTAGTCACATAGTCCTCCATTAATAAATAATTTAAGTTTAATACTGTTTTTTACAGCCAGTATTTTGTACTATAAGTCACTTTTTAAACGAGTCAAAATTTATGCCCAGTTTTCGAAAAATTGAGTTTCAAACACAAAATTCGGGGAAAAAAACACAAAATAAAGGAGTTTGAAGTGTAATTTCTCAAAACCGTAAGATTTAATATAATTTTTTTTATAGAATTCGGTGCTCTTATTAATTGTTAATCAAAAACTGAAAACTAGATCATTTTATGACTTCTAGTTTTTGAGAAAATTGAAAATTACTGACTACTTTTTTATGAGATTTTAGCTTTTTGACTGCATGCCCCCCATACATACATACCTCAACTGTTTATACTTTACTACTGTTTAAATATCAAATTTTGCATACATCGAACCTCGCACATACCCCAAATCCTATAGTGAGGCCAAGCAGGGGGTTGCAGGGAGGCAGCATGGCCCCCATACATACCTCAACTGTTTATACGCCGTAATGCTGGGTTCTAGCATTGTTTTCATGTAAAAAAGCTTACATAGATAAGAAATCTTATATAAACAACAACAACAATAAAAATCTCACAAAAAAGTAATTAGTAATTTTCAATTTTCTCGAAAACTAGAAGACATAAAATGATATAGTTTTCAGTTTTTGATTTAGAATTAATAAGAGCACCGAATTCTATAAAAAAAATTATATTAAATCTTATGGTTTTGAGAAATTACACTTCAAACTTTTTTTTTGTGTTTTTTTTTCCTGAATTTTGTGTTTGAAAGTCATTTATTCGAAAACTGTGCATAATTTTTTATTTGGATTTTGAAGTGGCTTATAGTACAAAATACTGGCTGTAAAAAACAGTATTAAACTTAACTGTAAGTATTACCGTTATTTTTTAATGATTTTTTTCCACTTTTAGTACTCTTTTCATAAAATTGCACCTCCCGCCCAAACGGGGCAAGATGCTTGTTTTGGAACCCTCTACAAAAAACCGTTATCAATTTTCGGCGCCCAAGTTATCGTACTCGTGCCAGCAGTTCTTACATATTTAAACAATGTAGAAAATCTTAATGACCAAATAAAAATTTATTTATTTACCCAATTAATAATTTATTATTTTGTCAGATCTTTTTTTTTCTTTAGTTCATTATTCACCTTGCGATTTAAAATTATTTTACAATGTAGAAAATCTTAATGACCAAATAAAAATTTATTTATTTACCCAATTAATAATTTATTATTTTGTCAGATCTTTTTTTTCTTTAGTTCATTATTCACCTTGCGATTTAAAATTATTTTACAAGTTTAACACACGTCTGTGTCAGGATTTTGCATTTTTATTAGTTTTAATTAGTCAACTGATTGAAATATTATTTTGTAGGGCTGACAACGCGGTCTTATTTCATTTTCAAAATAAAAACGCGATTGGGTAAATAAATAAGGTTGCAGATATACATATGTTAACGAAATGTATTGTATTTTTGTTCACCTCGCCTCCTCAATGCCTAGCATTAAAACCAAAATAATCCCATCAATAGTCAAATTTTACTAGGAAAATATTGTTTTGTTAAATTCCGGCCTTTTTTCATTTATAAAAATGAAATAAAACCGCGCGGTATTCTTCTTTTAAATCACTACTGACCACATGGATTGATTGAGTGTGCGACACAAAATCGCCACATAAAATGAAATTTTATTTCATTTGGAAAATTGAATAAAGTCACGATTAAAAAATGAAAAGGACCGCTAGATCGATCATGGCTTTATTTCATTGTTGGATTATGGCTTTATTTAATTTTGAAAATGGAAAATGACAGCACGGCCTTATTTCTTTTTTAAAATGAAATTAAGTGAAACATTTCTGTTCACCGTAAGTTTAAGAATTAAGAAGAAATTTTTGACACATTTCCTCTTCTCCAAAACACCTAAGATTTATCTAAGATTTCGGAATGTTATGTTGGACTCTCGTGGAAGGAAAATTGGATTAATCATTAGATGGACATCGTACAACACAGCAAGAAAACAGAAATACCGGATTTTTTAATTTTTTTACCAATGTTGCGTTTGGCGAACAAGGGCGATATATTGGATGAATAAGGTCGCAATTTACTTACAAAAACTACCGGATTTGAAACAAAGTGTAATGTATATGGGTACTAGAGTAAATATTTCGAGTAAGAGTTTTAAATATGATTTTTATTCTTTTTAACCCGCTTTTATTAGTTTCACCTGTATGTTTGTTTGTTTGTTTGTTTGTATGTATGTAACTGACTCGTTGGGGCTCAATTTTGCCCCACTTTAAGCGATCAGATTTACTTCAAATGTTGTAGACTTATCAACGACCACCGACAATACAATATTTGGATAAGCTTATCTCATTATTCTGATTAGGACTGTCAGGATTAGTGATTTTAAGCATAAGATGAAATGGTTCGATTACGAAATAATTCATAAGACTTGTTCGCAAATAAAGTTATACCACTATGTCTCGCTGTTTATGTTGGCAACATAAAAATTCTTGAATATGTTTTTCATCGAGATGCAACTGTTAACATATCTGTACATATTAAAGACGGTTTTATAGCAAATCGAACTAAAAAGTGAAAAATAAAATATAGTTTAAAAAAACTAAAAAAACACGCTTTAATAGCAAATCGAACTAAAAATCAGAAAATAAATTTTAATTTATATTTTATTCAACGGTTATAAGAAGTATACTAACTCATCAATATGTTTCAATAATTTTCAAAAACTCTAAAATAAAAATAAAGTCATGAAAAGACAATTAATTTCATTGTAAAAAAGCGTGGGGTGCTCGATATCGATTGTTGTAAATATATGATTAGTAGTTATTTGTAAACATAGAGTTAGTATAGAAATATGATATAAAAAGCACCCCACGCTTTTTTACAATGAAATTAATTGTCTTTTCATGACTTTATTTTTGTTTTAGAGTTTTTGAAAATTATTGAAACATATTGATGAGTTAGTATACTTCTTATAACCGTTGAATAAAATATAAATTAAAATTTATTTTCTGATTTTTAGTTCGATTTGCTATTAAAGCGTGTTTTTTTAGTTTTTTTAAACTATATTTTATTTCGTTCGCTTTCAAAAATTTAGTAAGGTTAAGGTTAAAAGCTTCACAAAAATTCGTGGAAGGTTCACAGGTGCACCAGACCCAGTCACAAAAACAGAATTCGGCGATATCAAGAGTTAAATTAACTGCAATTGTAACTAGACTTAAAGTTTTGACGTTAACTAGATATCTAAGGATTTGCTGACTTATGTTATTACAGGTTCAAATAAAGTGGAATTTTGCGCAGTATACTATAGCTCAATCTCGAAACAAAAATGATTCGGTTCGGTACAGCTTCATTTAAAAATTCAGTAAAAGTTTGAAAACTTTTAAGTACTAGTACAATTCCTTGGGACCTGTACTTAAAAATTTTAACTACCAAAAATCGTAGGTACTTTTACTCATATTTACTAAAAACTTGTACTAAAAAAAGTTAAGTACAAGGTAATTGTACTTTTATTAAAATACTTAAATATTTCAGAAGTCTGGTTATACCTAAATGTTTATCGTTTACATAAAAAACATTTGTGTTTCATGAAAATAGTTCGTAATAAAAGATATTTTCGTGGTTAAAGTCAATTTAATAGGTAGGTACAGCACTTTTTTAATATTATGTATTTAAATTTGATTAGCAACTTGGTTTTTTTTTTAAATTTTTGATAAGAATTTTTCTATGCCTTTTTTTAATCCATAACAGCGTATAATTTTTTGTTCGAATGTTCTGTCTCGAGAACAATTAAAATTTCTTATAGTACCTATAACCAGCTTTTACTGCGTCCTACTGTAAGGTACAACCAAAATATAATATCCTTCCATATAAATAAAGCAAAATTATTCTACTGAAACAAACACATAAAAGGGATGTATGTACATATATTGTATTGATAAGTTTTAGGAACAAAAATTTTTTGAAAGAGAAATCCTGAAGAGGGGATCTAAATTCATCTATGTTCTATGGAAACAATAATGTTTTCATTCATAAAAACCATTAAATTATTTTGGTATTAGTTTCTACTTTTTCTATCAGTGCTTTATTTAATTTACACATGAACATTAGGGTTGACCAAGTATATAATATACCTATATTAGAATTTATCTAGAATTTATCGATCTAAATTCATCTATGTTCTATGGAAACAATAATGTTTTCATTCATAAAAACCATTAAATTATTTTGGTATTAGTTTCTACTTTTTCTATCAGTGCTTTATTTACACATGAACATTAGGATTGACCAAGTATATAATATACCTATATTAGGTTGTCCTTTATTTCTTATCTTTCGAAATTCATTGTCCCGCAATTGTTTTTCGGTTAGTTGTGCCAAATCTTCAATAAAATTGAAATAGGTGAAATAGATGTATTTTACATCATTCTCCTAGATTAAATCACATTTATCGACAGTAAACTTTTTCTATAAACATACTTTCTCTTACATTCTTAAGGTGATATTACATTATCATATAAATATGGCAAGTTTCGTCATATAATATATGTTCCAAAATTTGTATGTATGACAAGCAGTATTAGACTATGCCATATAAATATCGCCATTTTATATGTTGAAAAGCTTTATCATATAATTTTTGTTCATATATATGACAAAGCTAAATTGGGTTATCACATTTGCTTTGAAATACAAATTGAAATACATAAAAATATTTGATTAATATAATATTATCATTATTAAATAAAATGGAACACGTTATTCTAGCCTTGTCTGAATTTTATTTGAAGAATAGGAAACGGAAGAGAAATATAAAATCTGTTTGGGTTCGTGAATGGTTGCTGAAGAGAAAAGAAAAAGGATGCGTAGAGAATTTAGTGCAAGAAATCGAGCCCATGTCATTCACAAATTTTTTAAGAATGTCAAGAGAAAATTTTGATTTCCTTCTGGGTCAAGTTCTCCATCATTTCTTAAGTGCGATTTTTCAAAGACCGTTGAAAAAAGTGCGATGAAAAAAAAACAAATATCTCCGAAGAATCTATAACCATAATTTATTTATTGAAATAAAGTCACTTGAATTAATTCGTGTTTACTTTGATTCTCATTCGCGATTGTTATATTGCAAGTACATATATAATCAAATAAAAATAAGCGATTTTTATATAACTCAATCCAAACGCCTTAACACGCTCTCTTTTTGAATATGGTCTTACCTAAAGAAGTTTTATAACCAATCGCTCTGCTGACACTTCAGCCAAAATTTGCAGTAAGTATCTATGCGTATGCCCATGGTTTTCAACGCATTAAATAAACCTATACCCCAGCTTAAATATCGTAATTTTTGTGTGTTTTTAGACTATTGAATTTGTGCTCTCTAAATTTAACTCTTTAAATTAAATAATAAATCAGCCGTGGCTTAAGAACAAATAAAACCGAAGAAGATAGTTAAAAAAAATATTTTTGAAACAACATTAATGATTAATTTATTTTAAATCCATTAAAAAATAAAATTAGAAATATATGATAGACATAAACATATAAAATCAATCGAATTTTATATGAATATATGGAATAAAACTTCCATATATATATGACGGTGCTTTTATTTTGATATTACACAAAGTCATATATATGGCCCAAAATCGTTTCCATATATATGGAATCATATATATTTTGTCATATAAATATGTTTATCACACTTGCTTGCCATATTTATATGAGAAGTTTGCCATATTTATATGATAATGTAATATCAGCTTTACATACATAGGTCCGATTGACTTGAAATTTGGAAACGATGTTCGGGAAGATTCATTGAAAGTTTGGTATAAATCTTAACTCCAACAATAAATTTGTTAAAAAGAATGTTTCTTATGATGGTCCCGAAATTTGTATTCATATTCATCAAATAGTTTTGGTGTTACAGCGTTTTAACAGAGGCGGTGGAAAATTTATCAAAAAAAAAAATTAAAAAATTCGAATTTCAAGTTCTGATGAAACACTTTTACACGCAAAAAAAAAATAGTTAGAGACTCTACTCTTTCTATTGAAAAACAACTGGCTTAACCAATTTTGCTGCGACGCTCCAGCACAAATGACGCAGTGACGCAGAGCACTCTGGGAGTTTTATTGAAGTCATCAGAAATTGAAGACGCTAAGGCTTTTCGTCCCCTAGTTACAATTTTGAACAAATATTTGGATAGGAAAAAGTTAGCTGCCACATTCGTTTTCGATCGATAACAAACAAACAGCTAGAGCATTAATTTTATTTGGCCATCTTCAACGGTAATCAAATACCGTTTTTGTGCTTATTTGTAAAATGGACCACACAACAAAGAACAATCTTAACAGTGAAATTCTAATGATGAATTCAAGCCAAAGTGGGCTTATTGGCAAACAAAGTGATTGAGACAGTTTTTTGGGATGCACGAGGTGTCATCCTTTTCGATTACCTTATGAGGCGTGAAAGTTAAAATGATTACCGTTACGATTACCATTTGAAGTTCACCGGAAAATTTGCTGTCTCAAATATCAAAGAATCATTTTTAATAAGATACTGCTATACTCTGTCGTCTCCTGGAGATTTACCCACTTCCTCGTGAAGTGAACAAGAATCAGTGAAGAAATATTTGTACCAATTGATATTTTTTACATAAATAAATGGTTCAGACTTGTGAATATGTACGTTGTGCACGTTTGCCTTTCAGAACCAAAATGTCTAGAAGAATATTAAATTATCCAAAAATCACGCTCACGGGTGAAACAAAAAATTAAAATGTATATGAATTCACGAAATAAATCAAGTATGTATGTTCTAGGCTTTAAATTATTCACGAAGTTCAAAACCAATTTTATTCTATAAATTACTTTAAAAATATTTTTTTTTTTTGAAAATTTTTGTTTTCCAAAAATTCGTATACATCGTACATCAAAATGTTTGACTTATTAAGTATTAATTTATTTATATTTGCTTAAATCTTTAAAAGTAATATATGAACATGATTATGTTTACAAAAATTCAATAAAAACAAAAAAGTTAGGTATAGATTTAGATTTAGAAGAAGTCCACTTGGGGCCAATGTGGGCCCACCTTTTTGCGATCTCTATCGTCTGATTAATATCTCGAGTTCGTTTTTTTAATAGTCCAAAACCTTCCACCAAAAAAAAAAAGATTGTTATTTTTTATAGAATTCATAATGATTAAAAAAAAGGAATATACGAATATACGAGTATGAACATACAATAAAGATGTTCCTAGACACACATTAAGAAAAAATATGGTATCCCTTTGAATGCTGTGCATTATGAATCAAAGATCAGTTCTAATTGATTTTATACATTTCTATTAAAACTTTGCAATATTGCCCGAAAATTTTCGAATTTTCTTTTATCCTTTTTAATATTCTCCTATCCTCTCCAACTCTGTTTTCATATCCTACACCACCTGTCCCTTTCATACCATTCAATAGAGGCAGTCGTTTTGATATCTTAGTCGAGGACAGTTCAGGTTAAAGTCGAGTAAAATAAAAGTTTTCTGTACTTATTTCATAAAAATCTGAAAGTACCAGCCTCCCTGATAATTTCAGAAGTGGGATCAAAATCCAAGTAGGTAAGTTGCGGGACGATGTTGGTGCGCTTCAACGATCAATGGAGTTACTGACCCAACAACTTAAAACCGTCATCCAATTGTCGACGCAGCTGCAACAGGATAATGCGAGGCTATCGAAAGAAATAGAAGTAGAAAAGCAATAAATGTGCAACAGGGTTCAGTTGTTTCTATACGAGAGCCCATCACCGAAGCAAATATTGAAAATGTAACGGACGTCGGGAATAGTCAGACTACACACACAAGTGCTGTATCATCCAATTTGTTCGTCATGTCGTCACCACCAGTGCAAAGAAATGCAAATTCTGGAATGCAGAATTCGCTACTACTATCATCTCACTCTAATAATTTAGGCCCCTATTATGACTCGCGAGTCGAACGTTCGTCTTAAGTCGAACGATTTAGCGAATTACTCTAGTCGAGGTATTGCTAAAAGCGAGCTTCAACATTCGCCTTTCAAAGTCACATAGAATTGGAGTTCGACTGATTTTGACAGATAAAGGCGAACATTCACTAAAGATAATAGAATGACTTTTCAATTCACCAAATTTTTTGACATTTGAGGCGAATGTTATTAGATGAGTCGCAAACGGTTTCATTTTTCGCGCGACTCGCGAGTCATAATAGGTGCCTTAACCGCCAACGCTATGTCTTTGCCACTGCTTGCACCACAACAAGTAGTTACCAATACACCGGAATCATATTCAGCCAACGTTCATTTTGGTGAAAATATACCTGTCTCGCCGTCGTCGCGACGCGTCGGGTGGAGTAAATAGAGGCACGAGTGATTTGTTGTTTTTCAAAAATAGCAACCAAATTCATGTGTCAAATATACAACAAAGCAAACTGAGTTGCCATCGGTGCAAAACAGTAGCATTCGCGATTTTCTCTATGTAATTCCGGATTCCGGAATTTGACCCATGCAATGGAAATCTTTCACCCATGCAATTTATCGATCGTATTGAACAATTAAAAAACGCGTACCAGTGGAATGAGACATCCGTTTTATTTGCAGTACAATGTAAAATGAAGGGTGCTGCTAAATTATGGGTGGATGCACAAAATGTTTTTCGTTCTTGGTCGGATGTCGTATCGGCATTTATTTCTGATTTTCCTGACATTCTAAATACAGCCGACGTGCATAGAAAATTGATTTGCATCAATGTTAAAATGTTAAAAACCGAAACAACAATCGAATTTTATTATAAAGTGCTATCTCTCGGGCGTCGCGGAATGTTAGACGACAACGCCATAATAAGTTATATAATCAATGGGTTGTTTGACGATAGCTTACATCGGATGTTGTTGGCTGCAACATTTCAAAAGTGCTCCAATTTGCTTAACACTCTCAATCGTGTGTGTGCTAATGAAGGATATCATGTGGGAACACCGCCTGTTGTTCAAGTTTTCCAATCACAATCCAATCCTCGGGAAAATACGGGACCAATTTACTACAACTGTCGAGAAGCGCGGCCATGTGTCCAAAAATTGCGTGCAAACACCGAGAAAACCTCGATGTGAAAAATGCTTGACAACAACGCATGAAACATAAAATTGCCCATATGTTAATAGTGCGCCGCCGTTGAACACAATTGGGAATAGTGCTCGGTATGAAAAAGAGACATTGAAAGAAATCTCGATAAAAGACGTGAAATGAATTGTTAAACGTGTTCGCTGGTTGCTTTGCGGAAAATTTTAAAGACTTGCGGGACTGTTAAAATGAGTATTAAGCTCACATCAAATAAACCAATCGAAAAAAAGCCATATGCCATACCCTTTCCAAAACAACAAACTGTCAATAAAATAAATCAAGAATTGCTTGATTTAAATATAATTCGTCCAACGTCATCTTCGTATGCATCGCCAATAGTGCGGTAGTGGTCGATGCCGACTGTTGAAGAAGTTTTGGTATCGATGGCAGGTAAGAAATTTTTCAATACTCTAGATATGATGTCCGGATATTACCAGATCGAAGAAGAGTGTAAAAAGTATATATATAAAAGCATATACAATGAAGGGTTAACATTGCGATTATCAAAATGCTCATTCATGAAAAATGAAAAACCGGGCGAAAATAAAACTAATGCTATCCGGGAGTATCCTATTCTGCTATCCTAGTGCCACCAAAATCAGAAGATTTCTGGGTCTCACTGGTTTTTTCCGAAAATTTGTAGCTAACTACGCTCACATTGCTTCACCATTGACGCGCCTGACGAGAAAGGACGCCGAGTTCCAATGGTCAGCCGAATGTGACGATGCGTTTCGAAAGCTGATTCAAATTCTGACAGAAGAACCAGTTCTGAAGATATACAACGTGGAAAATTAACATCAAGTACACACCGACGCGAGTAGCATCGACCTGCAGCAATCCTTCTTCAAAAGGAAAACCATGGAGAATTTAAACCAGTAGCATGTTTTAGCCGCGCGTGTAGCGAGTCCGAGAGTCATTCGGCCCTATCGAGGTAACCGTCGAAGCGGAACTTTCTCCGCAACGCATCCTTCGTCGGAGATTCAATTTCGGTTCGAGGTAGCTGCCATCGGAACAGAATTTACAGAAATGCAACAACGCATTGCGATAGATATAAATTTCAGTGAGAGATGTGCAAATTAACCAATATATCGAAAATGCGATATATTTTCGATAATTTTTAATAAAATAAACACTATAAGCGTTTTTAACTATAAAAAATTTAGTGAGAGTTTAATTTATTGTTTATAAAAAGTAATTGTTCGTTTATAATGCGCTAGCGTTTTTAAGTATTGTTATGAGATGCACCGATTTTAAAAACAAAACTATCGAATAAATAAGTCCCATCCTTACTTCCAAGCATTTGTTTTTTGTTTCCATTTTAAGTGTCAACAAAAGAATAAAGTGAAAAAAAATGTTTTAAAACATAAATACTTTTTATCTATTTGAATTTATACAAACAATTATTACAAACATATTTTAATTACAATGAAAATGGATTAAAGCACAAAAAAGATAAGAAACATACTTTTTTCCATCCACCAACATCTCTTTGTTTTGGTCCCAAAGAATTTAATTGATTGCCCAGATCCTCCCAAAACACAGCCACAATTTCTGGTGACCTTTTCGTATAGTTTTGAGCTATATCCATTGTATATAAAACTTAAAGTACTATCATCACGATGATTTTTGAGTTGTGTGCTGTGGTCGTCTGAGGGTGCACTTGTATATACACAGAAACAGCAACCAAATAATTAGTAAGTGATGTGATCGCTTGGTGGCCGACGGCGACGTGTGGAACGTACTATGCAAATTTATATACAATGGCCATTGTATATAAATTGGCATAGTACTCTCATGAACACGTTCCACACGTCGGCCACCTAGCGATCACATCACTTACTAATTTTTTGGTTGCTGTTTCTGTGTATATACAAGTGCGCCCTCAAACGACCACATCACACAAAAATTTAAATCTTAAAAAAAAAACAAAGAAGCAAAAGCAATGGCAATGGCAAGTGCTGGTGCCAGTGTCAGTGCAAGTGCAAAAACAAATTATATATATATACCCTATATTCTCTCCCTCCCACATCCCCCACATTTGTTTTGGCTTGATCATTGCACATGCAATGTGCGGGCATCCCATACATTGTGTGTGTGATCGATTGAGTCTAAGCAAAATCGAAAGATAAATTGCTGTTAATGGTTTTGGGTATCCAGGAGCGGATCAGTACATTTACTATCTAGGCATAACACTAATAGTATTTTGTATTGTGAAACTTTTTTGGGGCCCAAAACTGATAACATCATAGCTAATTGTCTGATCTGTGTTTTAACGTTTGTGTTTCGTAATGGTTGGGGAATTTAGAGTCGACTATAGCAACATTCGGGGGCTTAGGAAGAATCTCTGTGCTGCATATGTCCATACTGCTATAAACAGGCCAGCTGTTCTGGCACTAAGTGAAACTCAGGTAGGCGAAAATTCTGATCACTCGGAATTTACCCTTCCAGGATATAGGTTAGTGCCTCTATTTTTCCCTCATAATGGTGTCGCCGTTCATGTACGGAATGATGTTGCTTATCAACTTCAACCTCAATATGGCACATGCTCAAATACCAATTTTAATTACATGTGGTTCAAATTCACCGTGCATAAGCACATCATTCATACTTGTTTTATTTATCGTAGCCCAAGTTTGGATGGCAATTCAACTTCTAACGAATTTGATGCGCTATCCGACTCTATCCAGAGAATTGTTGTCCATTTTCCGCACAGTGAAATTGTTGTTACGGGCGATTTCAATGTTCACAATTCGTGGCTCCGCTATTCTGGTCAGACAACACCCGAAGGAAGGTATGTCGAGATTTTTGCCGAGCTAAACAACCTGACTCAGCTTGTCAACGAGCCAACTCGTGTACCGGACGTTGTAGGTCATACCGCCAACACCCTAGACTTGTTTCTTACCTCTCATCGTGGTAAATACTCTGTAAGAGTGTTATCGCCTCTAGGCTCAACGGACCATTGTTTCATATCAGCCAATTTCTCGTGTTCAAACATCTCAGTTAAAGAAAATTCCCCCAAGAGAACCGTATGGCAATACGAGAAAGCCAACTGGGACGGTCTCAATAATTTCTTTCGGGTTTTTAACTGGTCACTATGTTTCCTCGGTAGTGACGTAGATTCCAGCGCTGATATGATTACAAATATTATTCTTTATGGAATGAGAACTTTTGTTCCGAACAGGACCAAAAGCATCAAACCTAAAGAGAATTCATGGTTCGATTCGAGTTGTAAAGTTTGAGAGAAGTAAATTTCCGATGTTACAAAGCCAACCCCACTAGGAAAACCGGAACAAGTTCAAACAAGCTAGAAAGACAAGGCATGTAACAACTCCCTTTATATAATTATTTCATTTATTACTTATTTTTATTAATACCTAAATTATCATTTATATTACATTATTTATCCTAATAAACTACTCATGTAAAGAACATAAAACACATTAACTTAATACTACAAACACAAAACAGGAAATGTAAAACCTACATTATAAAGCTTGGCACTTTGCAAAGCTCATTCAGAATATGAACAGAAAATGTATTAAAAAGCTCTTCAAGCACATAAAAGAAGGGCCGCTGGCCCATTTTCGTTACTATCGTTTGTGAACTCAAACAGTACGGCTGGACACTTCAGCCTCTGCAAGACTCACAAAATATTGTATGACAAATACAAAAAAAATAAATTATATGTCAACTTCTTTCCAGTTTTTTTTTTTAAATAAATCAGCATACTGCTATTCTTAAGAAAGTACTTGTGTCGCCTTCTTCATTTTCTTTCTCCGCATTTGCATTGTTTGTGCCCTCTCTCAACGACTCTGCCTCTACTCACATTCCCTCATTCTCTATAGGCATAAATTACCACAATGTCCCAAAGGTAGTAAATTTTTTTGGTCATTTGCAAAAAATGTGCGTAATTGTACCTCATCGTCGGTTCCAACGCTCGTTTTCAACGATACTCCTGTGGTAAGCTCACAAGACAAAGCCAATTTGCTTGCAACACAGTTTGCTGCAAATTCAACGCTTCCACATAGTAGTATGACTCCTCCTGTACTTGAAAACATTGACGGATTAATGGGACAAATATATTTTCGTACTCGTACAGTTGCCAGAGTCCTCAAAGATATCGACTTTCACAAATCCGCTGGTCCAGATAGTATTTAACCCATTGTTCTGAAGAGGTGTTCTTCCACGCTGGCAAAGCCACTGCGTAAGCTTTTTCATCTCTCCTATTCTACTGGTCTCTTCCCGAGTGGATGGAAAACTGCATTTGTCCAGCCTGTCCCTAAAAAAAGCGAATCATCTGCACCCTCTAACTATCGTCCAATTGCTCTTACGTCCATTCTTTCCAAGGTCATGGAAACGCTGATTAACTATCAGCTTAAGAAATATCTCGAAGACCGAAAGCTTCTTAATGACCGGCAGTACGGCTTTCGCAGCAATGGGTCCACTGGTGATCTGATGGTATATCTCATCGAACAGTGGCACAAATCTTTACATCGTTTTGGAGAAAGTAAGATTATTGCACTTGATATTTCTAAAGCGTTTGATAGAGTTTGGCATCAAGCTCTCTTATCGAAAATGCGTGCATTTGGAATCGATGAGTCTCATCTTCGTTGGATTAGAAATTACCTTTCGGACCGCTCAATACAAGTTGTATTGGATGGTTTCAAGTCTGTTATCCATAAAATAAACGCTGGTGTGCCCCAGGGCTCCGTTTTGTCTCCGACTCTCTTCCTTATTTTCATAAATGATCTTTTATCTTTTTATATTCGTTCTCAGATTCCCATCCCTGTTCTTCGGATGTAGAACTAGAACGGCAGCGTATGATAAGCTCATTAAATTCTGATCTTGAAAGCATTGTCCAATTGGGAATCAAAAACCGCGTAGAATTTAATGCCTCCAAAACTCAATGCTGCTTACTGTCGTTAAAGCGAAACCCACCTCCTATGCCGCTATCCATGAGTGGCACTTGCATTGAGGAAACTTAACACCTTTCAGTTCTCGGTATGTGTATCACAGACCAGCTTCTGTGGAATGATCACATATTCGATGTCGCCAAAAACGCTGTTAAGTGTTTAGGGTTCCTTCGTCGATGTAACAAATTTTTCTCCCCTTCTGATCTGGCTATTATCTATAAAGCCTTCATTCGCCCAAAGCTTGAGTACAACTCGCATATCTGGGCGGGTGCTCCAATCACACATCTCAATCTTTTGGACAGAATTCAAAATAGAGCGATGAAATTGATAGGTGAAAGAAATATAACAGAAACGTTCCCTTCCCTGGAACATCGTCGTAACGTTTCTTGTCTTTCACTTTTTTACCGCTACTTCCACAAGCATTGTTCTAGCAAAATAGCCAGTTGCATTCCTCCCCTTAAGCAATTCCACCGTAATACTCTACCGCAAGGAATGCCCATCAGTTCACCCTCGAGCCCAACTTCGGACGCACTGTTAAGTACAGAGAATCTTTCTTTAGCCGCACCACTCGAATGTGGAATGCTTTACCCCGCTCGATTTTTCCTACCCATTTCGATACTCAGACATTCAAAACCAATGTGCATCGGTATCTCCTTTTAACTCCTATCCTATTTCCCTAAACGCTCGTACTGTGTTAAATCATTTTAAGGGTAGTCATATCCCCTTGAGTGCGCGCTTAATCAAAAAAAAAATCACACAACGTTTGGAACGTGTTCATAAGAGTACTATGCAAATTCATATACAATGACAATGGCTATATCAGGGTATTCTGTAAGCAAATTCACCATCCGCTCGTATTGATGTGAGCTCGTTTTTTCGTTTTCCATAAAAACAAAAAGTCCATTATAAATAAAAAGTTAACTTAAATAAACTTTATTTGTTTATTACTTACATTTTAATATTTTTTTTTTTTTAAGAAAAACTTCCGCGACCAGAACCTGTAGGAGGACTTCGGAGAAAATAGTAACGAAAAAAAAACGATTTCACCTACTCTTTGTATATGAAAACTATAGTACTCGGATCGGATTGCTCGGATCCTGGTGGTGGCGCTGCAAAATGTGAGGTGTAAAATTCGATTTGGTGAGTCTTTAAGCGTCGAAAATTGGTGGCAGGAGCAAGAGGAGACTATTTTTTGGATAATTGCATCCAAAAAATATCAATAAATATCATTTAAAACCTCCATAAGCTCTCCGCAAATAAAAAAGAGTAAGGGTTGCCGGCATACATTAGATGTCGCCCCATTCGACTTCCACCATGAGAGTACTATAGTTTTCAAATACAAAGACCTACTTAATCGCAAAGCATCGCATGCAAATGGCATGCGTTTAATTTCGTCGGAGAGAATCTCCGATCAGCTGATCGGAGAACTACCCCGAAGCAAAATGTCTCCGATTCGTAGAATTTCGGAGAGAATTCCGCTCCGACGGTTACCTCGATAGGGCCGATTACACTAGTTTACAAAATTTTGGGTCACCGATGCTACCTAAAAAAAAACAACTTTTTTTTACTAATTCGGGGTCGCTGAAAACGAAAATGACATTAATTTTTTTTTTCAAAGAACCGTTTTCGAGATATGCTCAAAAAAAGGTTTTTTTGGTCCATTTTTTGAAAACTGGCTTATATCTCTTAAATGATCTTTTTAATTTACATATAGTAAATATTTTTGGAAAGATAACACTTTCTGCTTTCCAACGGTATACGGTTTGTTATAATCGGATGCGAATTCATTAAGATACAAGCGATCAAAGATTATAAAAATCGATTTTTTCGAGCTTTTTTGAAAATTTATCATTTTCAATTGAACCGTGTGGATAGAAAAAAAATATAAAAAATATTTTTTTGGGCTCAAATAAAATGTATTTTTATAACAAAAATTTTAAGACCAAATTCATCAAAATTGAACGATAAATGTAGAAGCTATGAAATAATGAAGTCATTGTCTTAAACAGAAAATTTAGTATATTCTATATAAATTTGTTTTTTTATAACATAAAGTAGTAATATGAAAACGATTTCGTATGAAAAAATGACTGACTTGTTTTTCTTATTTATTTCATAGCTTCTACATTTATCGTTCAATTTTGATGAATTTGGTCTTAAAATTTTTGTTATAAAAATACATTTTACAGTGCCGGTAAAAATAATAGCACTACTGGTACAAGTTTCATTTTTACTTCTGCAATTGAGTGCATAGAAAAATATTTAAAGCAACTATACTGTTAATTGTTATTGCTTAAACTGTCATCTCTCTGTATTGTGTATCTCTGGCACTAAAAAGGTAACGGTTTTTTGTCACTACATAAGTAGTTAAGCACGGAGGTTCGAGCATAATGGTGTGGGCTTGTTTTTCCTACTATGGAGTTGGGCCCATATATTGGATTAAACCCATCATGGATCAACACGTTTATTTAATATAGTCGAAAACATTATACTCCCTTATGCAGAGGAAGAGATGCCGCTTTTATGGTCTTCCAACAGGACAATGACTCCAAGCACACTAGTAAGAAGGCAAAAAAATGGTTAGCAGATCATGAATTTAATGTGATGGAGTGGCCAGCGCAATCGCCTGACCTAAATCCCATCGAAAATCTTTGGGCAGATGTTAAGATAGGAGTCTCTGACGCTAGGCCGTTAAGTAACCAAGCACTCTGGTCTGCCGTGAAGGTCGCCTGGGAGAATATTTCGATTGAAAGGTGCCAACATTTGGTAAATTCGATGAACAGACGTTGTAAAGCTGTAAAAGCCAACAAAGGCTATACAGCAAAATACTGATTTTGGTGGGTTAGGTACTTCTTAAAAATAAAATGATAAAAACAAATTGTATTCTTACGATGTTTTAGTTTTAAGTTGCATGATAAAGCAATGGTGCTATTTTTTTTACCGCCTATTAATAAGAGTTTTTGGAGAAAATTTAAGTTATTTTAAAAAATTGATGAATAAAAGTTGCAATTTTTTTTAAAATGTGTTCTTTTGATTAAATTTAGTCTTTTTGCATATCTAAAATTTCCCTCAAAATATTGACATAAACTTTATTTTTAAATGAAATTGGGTTCTCGTACTGGTGCTATTTTTTTTACCGCAGCTGTATTTGAGCCCAAAAAAATGTTTTTATATTTTTTTTCTATCCACACGGTTCAATTGATAATGATAAATTTTCTAAAAATCTCGAAAAAATCGATTTTTATAATCTTTGATCGCTTGTATCTTAATGAATTCGCATCCGATTATAACAAACCGTATACCGTTGGAAAGCAGAAAGTGTTATCTTTCCAAAAATATTTACTATATGTTAATTAAAAAGATCATTTAAGAGATATAAGCCAGCTTTCAAAAAATGGACCAAAAAAACCTTTTTTTGAGCATATCTCGAAAACGGTTCTTTGAAAAAAAAAATTAATGTCATTTTCGTTTTCAGCGACCCCGAATTAGTAAAAAAAAGTTGTTTTTTTTTAGGTAGCATCGGTGACCCAAAATTTTGTAAACTAGTGTTATCGCAGTTATGAGCTAGAGGTTTTAGCTGTAGTGGAGCATTGTATATATAACCTAATAGTACTACTATGGAACACGATTTTATGTTACCTTTCTCTCTCTTTTGGTGGCGCTGGTGTTGCCTAAAAAGCAGATTGGAGAGATCGAAATGAAGGTATGCAGAAAGAATATAAAATAATTTATAGAGTGAGAGGATTAATTAATAGTTGCTGACAACAATTAGGCAGGGTAAGGGAGATATGTGAGTCAGCTGATGGGTGTCATGGCAACAAGGGGAAAATGAGAAAATGTAAAGAATTCTATTGGCGTGGATTTATTCAACGGTTTTTTTGTTTTTTGCATAGGACGATTTTTGCTATATGTAGAAGTATAGATATAGCTATATTTTTTTCAACTTTCAAATAATTTCGTATAGCTATTTTATTTGATTTTGTGAGATTTGAGATATGATGAGAGCTATGTACATAATGTTGCAAATTTTCATGTATTACAGATACATATAAACTTTTTTCTCTTGCTAGTGGTAGAATTGAACTATGTAGTGGTAGAATTGAACTATGTACGTTGCGAATTTTCATGTTTTACAGAAACATTTATATTTTTTTCTTGCAAGTGATAGATAGAATTGTACAATACGTATTTGATTTTTGTCATTTGTTTACAGTCATATTTTCATAATATCTTTTTTTATTTCTTTTTTATAGGTACATGATAACCTTTTAATTTCTCAAATCTGAAGAAATGGCTAGATATTTGAAAAACTAAAAGGATAACAGAATTGATAGTTCAGCAACAATTTTTTTGTTTTGAACTTTACTATTAAAAAAAAGGTTTTTGTGCGAATTTTCAGCAGTTAAATTTAGACAAAAAATATCACGTCAATTTTCAAAATTTTTAAGTAAATTTGAATACCACGTGAATTTTAGTATTTTAGGCAAATCGAAAAATTTCACCTGAATTTTCAAGTTTAAATAATTTTCAGGTGAATTTTTTGTAAATCAAATGAAGCTAAAAATTTCACGTGGGTTTTCATAGTTCTCAATGAAATTTAAAATTTTAAAAAGTTTTTTTCAGTAAATTAAGTATCTACATACATATTTAATTCCAAAAATTTCACGTGAAATTTCAAAAGCTTTAATCATTAAAAAAAATTTCATACCTAGTTTTAATTGTGAACTTTAAATGTTCTGAATAAGAATTATATCATTTTGTAATTTTCACTTGAATTTTCAAAAAAAAAAAAACACACGTAACTTTAAAAAACACGTAGTTTTAATTTTCCAGGTTATTTTTCAAGAAATTACATAATTTTATAAATTTCAAGTGAATTTTCAAAAAAAAAAAAAACAGAACTTTAATAAACACGTTTTTTGAAAACTAACTTACTTAATTTTACTATTATAGGTGTTTTTCCAAAGAATTAGAACATTTTATAAATTTCACGTCAATTTTCCAAAAACACCTCATTTTATTGCTCACTGTTTTTATATTTTACGGGAATTTTAAAAATTCTTGGGTTTTCAAGTCCTAAACAAATTTTAAATACCACGTGAATTTTCAAAAGAAATTAATAATTTTAAATTTTCACGGTGATTTTCATGTTTCTTAAGTAAATTAAGACTTTGACGTGAATTTTTAAAGTTCTAAAGTAAAATCAAAATTTCACGTTAATTTTCAACAGAACTTAATAATTTTAAAAATTAACGTGAATTTTAAACATCTTCAATAACTCACGTTTCAATTTGAAAATGTTACTTGAATTTGCAAATACCTAACCGAAAAAAAATTTAAAATTTACTTCAATTATAAAATTTTTTCAATATTTTTTATGTCAATTTTCAATAATTTTAAAATATCACGTAAGTATAAACAACTACGTGAAATTAAAAAACAATTAATAAAATATTAAGAAATACATTTTACTTCAATTGTAAAATAAAAAATTAAATTAAAATAATCTTAAAAATATTTTTCTATGTGCAAAGTGACGAAGTGCATACGGGCCTTTTGCTTGAAAAATTTCAAAACAAAATCGTTTTTTCTTCACAAATTTTCATTGCCCATTCCCTACCTACCTAGCAAAAAAAATTCAAATAATTCCCCTTTGCAAGAAAGACAATGAAGAAAAAATTAATGTGAGTATTTTGTCCTAACTCCCTCCAACTCCCATAAATTTCCATTCCAATTTTATCCACCGTTCTCTATCTTCTGTTATTTCCTAAACACTCATATTTATTATTCTTTCTCTTTGTGACTACCCCACTTTCAAGTCTACACTCGTCTCCACTTCAGGTTGGTGAAAGCTTCCGTCCGTCTCATCAGAGGTCGCGTCGTTCGTTCCTCTTCATAATAGTACTATTCAATTCCATATACAATTCCGATTGTATATACTTGGCAAACACTTTACAATAGTTACTGACTACGCCGCAATTTCGAGTTTAAAGTCAACCAAACCACTTATTCCACGTATAGCCCGATGGTTTTTGAAGTTACTCGAATATGACAACGACATCATGCATCGTCCTTGCGAATTAATGAAGCATGTAGATGCCATGAGCCGAGCTCTAGTTGAAGCATCGAAAGAGTCTGAAGATGTCGGAGTGAGCATAATGAACATAAGAACTTCAGATGACTGGCTTTGGACGATGCAAAACAAGACCCAAGGCTACAACAAATTATTGACATCATCAATGGAAAGCTGCATTCGGATCAACGAAAGCTCTGCTTTCGAAGATTTCTGCAATAATAATACTATACAACACATCAAGGTAGCTGTAAGAACACCAAGAGCAAATGGACTTGCCGAACGAGTGAAGAGTATATTGGCATACTTAAAAGCAACACCGACTAGTGCAAAAGACTGGGATGCTGAACTAAGAGGACTACAATGGACACTAAACACGAGAGCTAGCACAACTACGAAATATTCGCCCATTGAGCTCATATACGATTTTCCACTTCGAGACATCGCTCGGTGGTAACAAGTTACTTGCTGCTCTCCGCGATGACAATATGGAGATTAATAAACCACCATCAGTTAATGAGAAACGTGAAGAAGCCATTAAGAACATCGAAGCAGCACGAACAATTTGGAAAATTAAGTTTGATGCGAAACATGTTAAACCACACAAATATGAAGAAGGTGATCTAGTCTTAATCGAAAGTGCTATAGCCAGCACAGGGGAATCCAGAAAACTCGAAACTAAGTACAAAGGCCCATACGTCATTACGAAGGTCTTGAGATTCGACAGATATGTTATCGAGGATATTGAGGGGGCACAGTTAAAGCAGCGAAGATATAGTACAATCGCTAGCAGCGACAAAATTAAACCATGGTGCTCTTTGTTTCCGGAAATCGATGACGACTATGAAACCGACGATGAAGATTCAATACAGTAGCCATATAACTCGGGACGAGTTTCATCAGGAAGGGCCGAGTTGTCATCACTACACTTTTCCCCAACCTATACCTATCTTTTATCCTTTTTAATATTCTCCTATCCTCTCCAACTCTCTTTTCATATCCTACACCACCTGTCCCTTTCATAGCATTCAATATAGGCAGTCGTTTTGATATGTACACAATATTACAATTTTTTGTGACCGAATATCGGCCACTGGGCGATACTAGTTTATTTTCTTATGTTATTATACGTATATATTTTGCGCTTTTTAATTTAAGGCCCCTATTATGACTCGCGAGTCGCGCGAAAAATGTGTCGAATGTGTCTTTTTGGCATTACCGTTTGCGACTCGCCTAGTAACATTCGCCTTAAACGTCAAAAAATTTGGCGAATTGAAAAGTCATTCTATTATCTTTAGCGAATGTTCGCCTTTATCTGTCAAAATCAGTCGAACTGCAATTCTATGTGACTTTGAAAGGCGAATGTTGAAGCTCGCTTTTAGGAATACCTCGACTAGAGTAATTCGCAAAATCGTTCGACTTAAGACGAACGTTCGACTCGCGAGTCATAATAGGGGCCTAAGTATCGTCATTGATTTTGTTCGACATATAAGAATTATTCCGAATACTTGTCGAGTGAAGGTTTTGTGAGCCTGTTTTATATGTTTTAAATTGTATAGTACATACCTGACAAAGAGCTGCTCTTGGTTATTTACACGCCAGGACACAACTGTAGCTCCTAAAATTAAATAAAAGACAACAACACGTTTATGTTTTAATAGGATATTTATTTATTAAAAGTACATAATGTAAGTGTACATATAACAACATTTTAAATACATTAGCTGGACATACATTTTAATTAATATATTTGATAGTGTGTATTTAATATTTAAATAATCATTTAACACATTTAGACATTTGAATCCGGTTTAAATTGCACCAGGGTTAGAATTAGTTTAAAATAAACCCAATTAACTGCTATATTAGCCACGTTTTATTATCTCTGTTGATCTATGTAGACTTCCATAAAAATAAACCTATAAGAATCCTACTGACAGCTGTGTTATACATCTGTATCGTTCTCGTTATGCTGTTTTATTTTCAGGCATTTGTTTGTCCTTTTTCTTTAAACTCCTGGAAAACTACATAAAAACCTTAAAAGGTTTTCAGAACAAAATCTTAATTAGGATCTTAGATATGCAAATAGATCTACGAGATGCAAATAGAAAGCAGGATTAAAAGACAATTCACATCTGTATATATCCGTAGGCATTGTATATGAATTTGCATAGTACTCTCATGAACACGTTCCACACGTCGGCCACCTAGCGATCACATCACTTACTAATCTTTTGGTTGCTGTTTCGGTGTATATACAAGTGCGCCCTCAAACAACCACATCACAAAACGTTTGGAACGTGTTCATGAGAGTACTATGCAAATTGATATACAATGTCCGTAGGCATTGTATATAAATTTTCATAGTACTATCATCAGCACGTTCCACACAGCTTTGTGATGTGGTCGTTTGAGGGCGCACTTGTTTATAAACAGAAACAGCAACCAAAAAATTAGTAAATTAGCTTGGGGGCCGACGTGTGGAACGTGCTGATGATAGTACTATGCAAATTTATATACAATGTCCGTAGGTAACAAAACACAAGTTTTATTCGTGCAAGGTCTAAATCGGATTTACTCATCGATAAATCACCATCATTTGGACCTAAAGATTTAAAACCACATTCATGATTCATATTAGGTGTTTTGTTCTTCTATTATCTACGGATCTATATTTATCTGGATGTGGATCTTCCCATGAAAATAAAGAGATATTGGTCCCGTTGACAAGTGTGTTGTGCATTTGACTTGCATATGAAATCTATAATACTCCCATTAGCACGTTCCACACAGCTGTGTTGTGTGGTCGTTTGAGGACGTGTGGAAAGTGTTCATGAGAGTACTATGCAAACTTATACACAATGCACTAGGTAAAGAGGTACCTATATACAAAACATATGCAGTCTGTTTATATGATGACTATTGCGTGTAGTTTAGAAGTTTTTGTGGTAATTTCTTTTGTTTTTTCTATTTTTTACTACATTTTGTGTGTACTCTGTAATTATTATTTACGTTACTATATGTCAGGTAAATCGCCATAATTTGGACCCAAAGATTTAAAAACACATTCATGATTCATATTAGGTGTTTTGTTCTTCTATTATCTACGGATCTATATTTATCTGGATGTGGATCTTCCCATGAAAATAAAGAGATATTTGTCACGTTGACAAGTGTGTTGTGCATTTGCCTTGCATATGAAATCTATAATACTCCCATGAGCATTGTATATCAATTTGCATAGCACTCTCATGAACACGTTCCAAACGTTGTGTGATGTGGTCGTCTGAGGGCGCACTTGTATATACACAAAAACAGCAACCAAAAAATTAGTATGGGATGCGATCGCTAGGTAGCCGACGTGTGGAACGTGTTCATGAGAGTACTATGCAAATTCATATACAATGCCCATGAGCACGTTCCACACAGCTGTGTTGTGTGGTCGTTTGAGGACGTGTGGAACGTGTTCATGAGAGTACAATGTAAACTTATGTACAATGCAGTAGTTAAAGAGGTACCTATATACAATACAAATGCAGTCTGTTTATATGATGACTATTGCGTGTAGTTTAGAAGTTTTTGTGGTAATTTCTTTTGTTTTTTGTATTTTTTACTACATTTTGTGTGTACTCTGTAATTATTATTTACGTTACTATATGCCAGGTTGTTCTCATTCAAAATCATAATAAAATGTTCGTATTTGAATAATGAAAGTAATAAGTTAGTTGAAACCATTTGGTTAGGTAGCGCAAAAAGGACCTATACCTGCAATTTTTGCTTTTTAAACAACAAAATTTCCATAATTATGTATTATTTTTTTCTAATATTCAATGCTCTTATTAATTTTTGATCAAACACAAAAAACCGGATGTCAAAATGTTTTATAGTTTTTCCAAAAATAACAAAAATTACTTTTCTCTAAGAAAAACCTTTTATTTTCGTTCTTACGTTATTGGATTCTTAGGTAAATTTCTGAATGAAAAGTTTACCTTTATTTTTACTATTTTTTTGGTATCGGTCCTTTAAGAATATAATAAAGTGACAAAGTACTGTATTAACCATATTTCGCACATTTTTTCATTGAGAAAACCTGCGTGAGGGCATTAGGTTTAAATTGTCTTGCGAATGATTTTAAATCATGCAACTAACACTTTACATAACTAGTGGATGAAAAATTCGATTGCAAAATAACAAAACAAATGTTCCTGAATCTTGAAAACAAAGAAAATAAGAAAGATACAAAAAAAAGTTATTTATTTAGTATCTAACCTATAATAGGAAAAAATGTATCTCGAACGTTTATTTTTTTGTAGTTATTGACTAATAACACAATTATGAAAACTTTGAAAAAAGTTGTATAAGAAAATTTAAAGTTTTGACTTTGTATAGCCCTTTTTATTGTATGAACTCCATATTCATATACTAATTATCAAAAACACCCTGCACTTATTATTTCATAATTACATTTACATATTAACATATTTCGTTTCGTAAATCTTATACATATTATATGTATTATTATATTTCTAACTAAAACTACATAAATCGCCCTTTGAAATTCTATGTATGTTTTTGTGTAGCGTTACAAATTTAATGTTTTATGTTAATTTTTTTCTATTACGAGCAGTAAAGTAAACTAAAAAAAAAAGAGAAAAACATTAAGAAAAAATTCATGAACAATTTATTAAAATCTTGGTTTAAAATAAAGTGGAATCTCAGACTAAAAATGGATTCACGTGTTACAAAATTTTTACAACTGGCCTCGGTTCAGGCGCTAAAAGACAAAGTATCTGTTGAGAATTCGCATTGAAGAAGCGTCATCATTGAAAACAATGATGACGGCAGCATTGAAGACACCGAAGAATATGTTCCTGAAAATGATGTAGACCAATAACAACTGGATGATTGGAGGAGGATAGTGGCTTGAAAAGGAGAAATTCTTGCATTGCAAAAACGACTGGCAAAGCTAAGTAATCCAAGTGAGTCACACTCGAGTTTTTGCTCATTAAGAGACATCAAGGATTCTTTGCAAACATTCTATGGCGATGATAGTTTGCAAATAGCAAAATGTATCACAAATTTTGAGCATTCAAAGGAAATTTATAACCTTGATGAATCAAAGTTTCATTTTTGCGCAGCGACTGTTGAGAGGAACTGAAAAGATTTTCCTCAGGTCAGTTTCATGCCGCCCCTGGGAAGAATTAAAAACAGAATTGATGAACGAGTTTTGTCATCACGCATCAGGCTTCAATGTACACAACACCTTGAGGAAGCGCAAAGAAGAAAATTTAGAACAATACGTTCTTACGATGCTAGAAATTGCGAGTTCATCTGACATTGGGGAGAATGATGTCATATCGTATATCATAAAAGGTATACCCGACTCATCTTTTAACAAACAAATTCTTTTCACAGCTAATACTATACCTGAGCTGAAGACTGTTTTGAGAAGGAACAACCTTAAACACAAGTAACAAGTTTGGCATCAAGTGTTACAGTTGTAACGAAGCTGGTCACGTGTCATCAAAGTGTCCAAAGCCCCCACGTGAACGTGGGTCTTGTTTTCGCTGTGGACAGCGAAAGATTATTATTATTATCAAAGATTGCCCAAAGTCATCTGCAGTGTGTCTTCTTCAAGAAGCTGTTGATGATGATTCAATTATTTTCCGAGATTTTCATGGCGTCTTGTACTATTATATTCAGAGCAGCGAGTATGGAGCAGTTAGTACAACGATGAGCGCTGTAACCATGATTGACACAGGGAGTCCTATTTGTTTCGTACAAGAGAAATTTATTCCACCATATCTGACAACACCTGTAGAAACAAGACTTTGTGGGTATAAACAAAAGCAGATTGATAATCCTTGGTAAGGTGTTTTGTAAAATTGAATTCAATCAATATTTTGTAACTCAATGTTTATATATTGTTAAGAATGATACCATGAGAGATGCTTTTATTTTAGGAATAGATTTTTTAAGAAAAACAAATGTTAAATTAAGTTTAGAAAATCATAACGTCAAAAAAATTAAATATGATGAAAATTTAAGCGAAAATAGTTTTGATAACGAAATAAATAAAGTTTTAAAAATTGATACGTTCGATGATCGTAATTTTAAATTCAGTTTAAATATTTAACGAATATGAATGAAATCAAAGTTGAAAAGTTGGTTGCAAGAAGTATTTCAAACAGTATGTTACATACAGTGGTTCACCCAATGATATTGAAATGAAGATAGTTCTTGCACACCTAGCGGGTTGCCATTTGCTCATGAGCTGAATTAAATCTTAGATAATCTTTTGATTAGAAAAGTTGTCCGTGAAAGTGATTCCCCATTTGCTTCACCTATAGTCTTAGCAAAAAAGAAAACAGGAGAACTGAAACTATGGGTAATCAACACAGAGTTAAGTAAATTAACAATTAAAGATAATTTTCCGCTACCTGTGATTGAAGACATTCTTGACGGGCTACGTAATTAACGATACTCTGTTGGATTTAAAAAACGGTTTCCAGCATGTAAAAATGGCTGATAATTCGGCTAAACTTACTTATTTCGTTACACCATCAGGGCAATTCGAGTATCTTTTTATGCCATTGGGGCTAAAAAATTGCCCAGCTGTTTTTCAACGATTAATTGAATCAAAGTTTAAATCAGAAAAATTTAAAAGTACATGATTTTCGGTAGTTTCGGTTTTATCATTCATACAAACTTGAAACATTGGCAATTATGTACGTTCTTAGAAGATTCCAAGTCTATTTGGCCGGTATTAATTTTAAAATACTTACTGAATGCAACAAATGATCCTTACTTGCAACAAAAAACTTCTCAACCCTAGAATATCTCGCTGGGCTTTAGAGCTAAAGGATTATAATTATACAATTGAACACAGAGATAGCAAAAAAAGGGTCATGTTGACGCACTCAGTAGGTGTCATAATGTTTTTTTAATTGAATCCGAATCTTTTGAGCATGCATTAGCTGCATCAACATACAGACAAAACAGTGAGGGAATTGTTTAAAATGCTTGAAAAGGGGGAAAGCAATTTGTATGAGCTAATAAACGGCCTGGTATATCGAAAATTGAATGGTCAAGTTTTCTTTTATATTCCATAACAAATGGAAAGAAATGTAATCCAGACGCACCACGAATGTCTTTGTCATGCTGGTGCTGAAAAATGTTATGACATTATTAGAAAAACTTATTCGTTTGCCTTTATGAAGACTAAAATCTAAAACTATGTCAAGAGCTGTTTAAAATGTTTTCATTTGGCACCTAAAAAAAGAAGGTGTGCTACACAGCATTCCATAAAGTGAAAAGCCATTTGAAACCATACATATTGACCACTGTGGTCTTCTTCCTTCTTCTGTTCATAATTTGAAAAAGCACATTTTTTTAGTCATTGACGAATTTTCAAAACTTACAAAACTTTTTGCAATCAGAACAACAAACACAAAAGAAGTATAAATGACCCTATGAAATAATTAAATTACTTCCTAATACCAGGTTTATTATAAATGATTTAGAAAATTTTCGAATTTCGCGGATAACGTATGAAGGAGTAGCTTACTTTCGGAATGGTTTGTTTTTAAAAAATAATGAAAAAAATTAATGATTTTATTTAAAATAATTTTTAATTTATGGATATTTTTTTGACTAATTAGTTGATTTATTTTACTGAGAAAATGAGGGTGATTTATTTGTGTGGAGCTATAGCCCATTATATTTTATGGACTCTATATTCATATACTAATCAACAACACATTGTACTTATTTTTTCATAATTACATTTATATTTGAACATATTTCATTTCTTAAATCAGTTTGTGATAAATTGTCGAAAAGATAACATCTCTTGTCTTGTTTTATTTTGTCTACTTCTGATCTACGCGTCCTACATTTGAAAATTAGTTTTTCAAAAAATGTTCAAACGTTCATGTTTTTCAAAAATGCTATGCCCCTACATACATATGCCCCTCCTATATCGAAACGCCATTCTTCGCTAACAGACCAAACGGTTTCAACTAACTTGTTACCTTCATTACTCAAATACGAAAATCTTATTATGATTTTGAATGAGAACAGCCTGACACATAGTCATTGTATATAAATTTGCATAGTACTATCATTAGCACGTTCCACACGTCGGCCCCCAAGCACCATTACTAATTTGTTATTTTGGATCATAATTTTAGTAAAATTCATTAAATAAATATGTCAAAAACCGAATTGCAAAATAGTATTTTAAGTGTTTTTTAAGTCAATATATTTCCAAAACTTTTCAATTTTCTTTAAAAATAAACCCAACAATTTGAAGATATGTTTATTACCTTTTAAAAAATACCAAATTTGATTCACTTAGTCAAGTACTTTTTCTACAAAATTGCGCACCAATAAGCAGTTTCAGTAAATTTCTCAAAATATATGTAGATATACATTTTTTTCCAATTATAATCCGCTTTGTCGATTTAAAAGTATTTCCAACAATTTGAAGATAATAAATGGTTCTTTCCTATATCGTTAAATTATTGTCATATGCACACAAATTACTTTAGGAAATTGAGCACCCTATCACCGTTTTCTCGTTTATTCCTAGTCTAGGAGAAGGCCTCTTAACGTAAAAATTTGGAAACGAGGTACGTATTTAATTAAAACAAAAATCAAATTTGGCGACCAAGTTTTAATAAGGCCGAAAATGAACAGTATTTAAATATCCTTAATGTTGTGGACGGTGACTTTGTAAGAGCACCGTCATTCCTATTCCCATTTTTAATAAATTACTCCAAATTAGTGTTAACACAATATTTTTAATATTATTTTTTTTTATTTGACCCTAAGGCTTAATTCATATCAACTTATAAGTTATAAGAGTTAAAGCATCCACATAATCACTAGCCAATGTTTAGTGAGTATGTTTTGAAAAAGTTTGTTAGTATTTTTATCTCTTTTTAATATCAATTCGCTTTATTTTTAGAACCTCTTAACATTGAACCGGTCAACAAATTAAGCTAATCGCGAATCTAATATTATAGGTATCAAAATTAATCTGTTCTTGTTCCCGAGTCATTGCCAGCAACAAAAAGCAGTGCAAACAATGCTTTTTTTAAAGAGATTGATATGTAGGTAATCAATAGATTAGTATTTTACATAAGTTGCCTATTGCCTTTTTTTATTGAGATCTATCTTATCGTAGGTTTTGACCCCACAGATAATAGATGTCGAATTATTTCTTATTGCGCATCTAAACACGGGATTTAAAATTATATAAATGTTAAAGTAAAAGAAACAATTAATGTAAAAAAGATTATTGGTTACACATCATATTGCCTATTTCAAAAATAATCGCCAAATAGCTGACAATAATTATTCTTAATCATAACTTGGTAGTTTTGAATTTTCTCACCATGTAAGTTAATTGTGCATGTTGTATTATTTCCACGATCCAAAACAACAACACTTGTAGCCGCCGCTGCTGCCATTATTAAATACCAAGAAATAATCCAATTTGTTTATGTTTTGATCCACCGACACACTTCTATTTAATTTTTATTTTAATAGCCTATTTATTATAGTCTACAACTACAAGTAACATTAATGTCCTTGGATTTATTATTACTAAACGGATCAAGAAAACAATTCCAAATAATGTTGCTTTCTTAACATCAAAAAAGTTTTGTCAAACTGTTTTTTACAAATTAAATTTTTTGTTACAATCAGATGTTAACGTTTTTTTGGGTAATGTTGACATAAATTTTAACTAAGTTTTAGTGAAAAAAACATTAACCGGAACAAAAGTATTACATTCCACACAACGTTTGAAAACCGGAGCAACTGTGACTGTGAGCTGTGACTGTGACCAAAACCAATCTTATCCAGTCCAGGGGAACTGAATACTGAACTGTGACAGAGACAGAGTATAATATAATAATTTGAAACAGAGACTATCAACCTAGAGATGGTAAAACTCGGCAGTCATTCATAAATCACTCACCCATGAGAGTGTTTACCAAGCTGTCATTGTGCCAAAGTGCAAACTGCACCTAGGGCATAGAATAAGAAATAGAGGAAGACGCTTTTGACAGTGTACGTGAGTGAAGCATTAAAATTTAAAAAAAAAAAACCGAAACAGATCTGTCATTTTGCTTTGCTGAGAGTGAGTGTTGTGAAATTTTAAGATTTTGAAAACGTGAAAAACTTGAAGTAGTGTCGATTTGCTCTGAAGGAGATGACAACTCCGATAGTTCAAATACAATTACTCAAAATAGTAGATATTACCTGCTCTGGAGAAGATCAGAAGCTATTGTGAGGCTGTTGTGCTTGTGAGGTTTGTCAGAATCGGGCTTTTAAATTGGAATTCAGACTCAACCATAACTTAAAAACTTACTTGTCCTTCTGATGTGGCATTGAAACGCTCTGTCAAGGCGTCCCAAGCAGCGTCCTTTTGTTTGGACGTAATGGCAACTGCTTTTTTGTTTTCAAGTATTTTTTTTTTTTCAAGGCCAACCGAACAAGTTTGTCTTCCTCGGCCTTGGAGATTGTTGCTGTACGTTTGGGCTTCAATTGCTTCGACATATTTTTCTGAAAACATAAATAATAAAATTAAAAATGAAAATATGTGCAAATAAGAATTTATTTACCTTCACTCGGAATCCGCAAATATAGTATGTCAGAAACGTCAAAAAAAATTCTTAATTCTTGATTAACTTTTGGCAACCAAACTGAAAGATATACTGGAAAATGGAACGATTTGTGGGAAAGCCATTGAATAAGAAGTACAGGAAGAGGCATATTGAGAAAAAGTGAAGTAGTTTTCATAATTGTGTGTGTTACACAATCACAAATGCATTGGCACAGGGTTGGAGTGAAGGTGGACGGCTATTTGCTGGGGCGCTGAAGGGAATATTTTGCTGAGTTTTTTTCTGGGTGGTTTAGTAAAAATATGTGTAGCTAGAAGTACTGGAATATGATTTCCATTTTCTCAGAAGTACTTCTTCACATACAAAGGAACATAGCTATTACTGTAAGCCTTAAAAGAAAAAAAAAATTAATTTGGTTAAATTTATTCGATCAAATAAATTTTCCATTCATCTTTCGGAAATCTTGAAAATTATTAAAGTAGTAGAGCTTTTTTTACTTAAACAAAATCATCACAACTGGACACAAATACTTCTTGACGAAGATACAAAACCGAACGATAGACAGGGACAATCGCAGAAATATTGAAAATACGTAGTATATTTCCAAAACTAAACCGCGGAAAAATAACCTTGCACTACGGGCGTTTAACGTTTCTTAGCGCCTTGCCAACACCAACAAAAACTTATCTGTCCCTGTACTAAAATTTCTAATTTGACATTACAAGTTGCAAAAATGACATGATTAACGTATATTTTTATTTTGAAAAATATTGCTATTTTTAACTTAAAATACCATGAAATAACAATTAAAATGTATTCAACGATAACGCATTTACCTAAATAACATCACTTTAAGTTACTTTTTGTGGAATATGAGCCAAGACTTACTTGTGAAACGAAAACTTTTTGTTTTTCCGGTTATACAAGTTTTTACAACTTTTCACGCAGCACCGCATGTTGATTTATATTTTAATAATAATGTGCTTCAAACAAATTTAAATTTTTCTCACAGATTTCATGTAGAAAGAGAAGGAATATACCTCACAAAGTTTGGAGAAGTAATTTGTGACGTTTTTAGTTGTGACAGCTGATTATTTCTCACATTTATGCAAAAGGTTTTATGGGGTGCTCATGCAAACGTCAAGTGGAAAATTATATCTTTTTGCAAAGGTGAAAATTATCTCTTTGCATGAATACCCTTACTATATAATTAAATAAAAAAGTAAAATAAAAACTAATTAGAGTTAAAAATTGAAACATTTTATTAATAAAATATAAATCAACATGAAGTGCTGCGTAGCAACGTTGTCTTGCCGCATATTTACTAAGCATTGCTACAATTTATCTTCATTGAAGACTTGTAGCAACTATATAATTCGCAGTTACCCTTTGTAACTCGGATTATATAGAATCTCGATTTATTCGAGTAAATATGCGTCAAGACAAGGTGTAATGGTCATCTTCTGATGAGCCCAGCCATTACTTTGGGGCGAAACGCATATTATGATTAAGCTGATTTATATATGTATATATGTATATTTATATATATATATTTACTATTCAGGATTGTTGCGACAACAATAAAATAACACCACACATAGCATAATTCAAATTACAAAATAAACAAAACAACATACAGAATACGACACCATATTTTACAAAACAGCACGACCAACACCCAGCAGCAACACCTGCAGCAGATATATGTACACGAATCAACCTGTGGCAAATTAATCATATTTACTTACATTACATTTTTGTATACCTGTACATTTTATTTAGAATCAATTTTTGTAACATAAGCATTTATTTTGTATAAAAGTAGAATATTTAGAACAATAAAATTCACTTGCTGTTAATACGGCAACCTACCAATTCGTTCTTTTTGTAACTTCCCCCCACCAGAGGTAAGGCGTCCTAATTAGCGAATTGTCAAATTAACAATGATTTTAAATCATATTTATTAAAAAATCGGTGTTCATGGAAAAAACAATTGGACTGGTAACAGTCAAATATCATATTTCATCTTCGTGTAGATTAATGTTTTCAAAAGTTTTTTTACGTTTTTTACTTTTCATTTATTTATTATAATTTGCCATCAAGAATTGTTCTTTCATTGAAAGCCATGAGGAGTCTTCACTTACAAAAGTGAAGACAATAGGCATTGGATTTCAGTAAAATTGGGGATTATTTTGAAAAAAGATTTAAATCAAAATAATTTTTTTTTTCGTTGTCAAACTCAAAATGTCAAATAATTTCAAACAAAAATGATTCATTTTCACGTTCCCCATTGCGTTCCCTCTTTGTATATGAAAACTATAGTACTATCATGGCGAGTTTTTTTTAGGGTTGCAGAGGTCCTGGTGGTGGCGCTGCAAAATGTGAGGTGTAAAAAAAAAAGCGTCAAAAATTGGTGGTAGGGGCAAGAGGAGACTATTTTTTGGATTATTGCATCCAAAAAATATCAATAAATATCATTTAAAACCTCCATAAGTTCTCCGCAAAAAAAAAGAGTAAGGGTTGCATAGGTAAATTAGATGTCGCCCCATTCGACTTCCACCATAATAGTACTATAGTTTATATATACAAAGGTTCCCTTAAGAGGCCTTCCCCTAGATTTGAGGAAAAAACGAGAAAATGGTGAAATGGTGCGCAATTTCCTGAAGTCATTTGTGTGCATATGACAATAATTTAAACGCTTTATAAAAGAACGATTCATTATCTTCAAATTGTTGGAATTAATTTTTTTGAAATCGACTCACAGCGGGTTATATTTGAAAAAATGTATATCTATATTTTGAGACATTAGCAAAAACTGCTAATTGGTGTGCAATTTTGTAGAAAAAGTACTGGACTGAGTGAATTGAATTTGATATTTGAACATATCTTTAAATTGTTGGAATTGATTTTTTGAAAAAATGAAAAGTTTTGGAAATATATTGACTTAAAAAACACTTAAAATACTGTTTTTCAATTCGGTTTTTGACATATTTGTTTAATGAATTTTACTAAAATTAGGATCCAAAATAACAAACCGACATTCTAAATTTAATTTTCAGAAAAAAAAATATTGAATTTTCTTGTATTTTTATGTGAAACATCGAATTTTTAAAACGTCTGCGTAAAATAAAATCTCATTATTTTAGCTAAGACACAAATCATTGGATTCTATTTGTTCTCCAAATGACCGGTAGAGTTTTCATGTAAAATAAAACAAAAATTCAAACAGTGTGATGCACACAATTTGGCAGTATAAATAAAGAGGTACCTAACAATACAAATGCAGTCTGTTTACGTGGTATGGTGACTATTGCCTGATGTTTGTGTAGTGTAGAAGTTTTGTTGTTATTTTTTTTGTTTTTTGTATTTACTGCTTGTTGGTTTTGGTTTTTTCTCTTTATTTTGTGTATATTCTGTAACTATGATTTACGTTACTATAGGCTTTGTATATGAAAACTATAGTACTATCATGGCGAGTTTTTTTTAGGGTTGCAGAGGTCCTGGTGTTGGCGCTGCGAAATGTGAGGTGTAAAATTCGATTTGGGGAGTCTTTAAGCGTCGAAAATTGGTGTTAGGGGCAAGAGTAGACTATTTTTTGGATTATTGCATCCAAAAAATATCAATAAATATCATTTAAAACCTCCATAAGCTCTTCGCAAAAAAAAAGAGTAAGGGTTGCATAGGGTAAATTAGATGTCGCCCCATTCGACTTCCACCATGATAGTACTATAGTTTTCATATACAAAGCTATAGGTCAGGTTGTTCTCAATCAAATCATAATAAGGTTTTCGTATTTGAATAATGAAAGTAAAAAGTTTGAAAGCATTTGGTTTGTTAGCGCAGAATTGCGTTTCGATTATCGAGTATACCTAGTTATATGTAGGGTCATAGCATTTTTATTTATTGATTTGCATAAGGTGTCATAAAAGGCTAGGGCGTGTAGGTTGAACTTAGACAAAAGAAAAATTTATGGGAGAGGGTCTATTTCCCCCGTTTAGGTGCGTGGGCATTGTATATAAAACTTATAGTACTACCATCACGATGATTTTTGAGTTGTGTTGTGTGGGGGCGCAATTGTATATACACAGAAACAGCAACCAGAAAATTAGTTAGTTGTGTGATCGCCAGGGGGCCGACGTGTGGAACGTGCTGATGATAGTACTATCTAAATTCATATACAATGTGCGTGGGGCAATTTAAAAAAACCGGATGTCAAAATGTTTTGTAGTTTTTCCAAAAATCAAAAATAACAAAAACTACTTTCTTCTAAGAATAACCTTTTATTTTTGTTTTTACGTTATTGGATTCTTAGGTAAATTTATGAATGAAAAGATTAACTTTATTTTTACTATTTTTTTACTATCGGTCCATTAAGCATACAATAAAGTGACAAAGTACTGGATTAATCGTATTTCGCACATTTTTTGATTGAGAACACCTGCATGAGAGCGTTGGGTTAAAATTGACCTGCAAATGATTTTAAATCATGCAACTTACTCGTACACTTTACATAACTAGTACTAGAACTATCGGAACCTGAAAGCATCAAGAGCTTAATTAAAGAAAGTGATTCTCCTGCGAAATTATTCATTGAATAGAAATAAAATCTAATATTGAATTAAATCGATTTGCTTATTATTTTATTATTTTGACACTTCAAAGACCCTTCTTGATATAAAATACAGAATGGTTTTACTTTCATTCCAATGAGACCTGAAATTTTTTTTTCGAATCAATCAATTATTTTTTTAGTCACAATTTCAAATTGGTTCCTAGTTTTCTTCAAAATGTAAAAATCAAGCATTACATCCTAACATGCATCCACCCCTACTATCCTACTTTTTCTCAATATTATTGGCATCGGCTTCGGCAGTCTAAAATAAATATTTTTCGTTTGAATTTTTTTTCTTCTCAATCGCCATATGTAAAACCAAAAACAAATCTCAATCAGTCAAATTGGTATGTCCAATTGCTATGAATTTACGACACGTAAAGGGTAAAAGTGTCATATGTATTTCAAACGCTTATTTCATATTTTAAAAATCTTGAACAAAAATCGATTTATAATTTTCGTATTGCAGAATAATACAACAAATTAAGTGTCCATGAAAGGACTTACAATCTTACATAGTGAAAACAAAAAAATATACACAAAAAAATTAATGAAACAAATTTTACGGCAGCCTACTTGGTCACACCAAACAAGCGAATAATACAGAAAAATACCAAAACCAACCAAACTAGTTTTTGCGAGGTATATGTATATAGAAAACAAAATACGAGTAGGTACACATAAAGAATCTGGAAAAATATTTTTACTCTTTTCAACATTAGCGATCGTAATAAACTTTTGTCTTGCTTTCACTTATTGGATATTTTACTGAGTACCAAGTGAATGGTGGTGAGTGTTCTTTTTGTGGATTGGTTTGGATGATGTTTAAACCTAACATTGGTGAAGAACTCGGATCAATAGGTTCTACTTTTAGTTCCCACTTTTAGGTGAAGGGCTCTTAATCGAAATGAAAAAGTGGAACGTGATTGGGCCCAACACTGTGTAGTCACCATGCTTTACAGAAAGATGAGAAGACGAAACAACACCGTACGTGACAGTCAAAATGCGGTATTATTCGATGTCGTTTTCAGGAGAATCGCGCCAAACTCTTATCTTAGTAACGGCTCTGTGGGGCATGTAATAATGTTTTCCCCCTGGGGGTTGAGTTACTTCCTACATGTGGCCCAGCTCAATAAACTCGTTAATGAATTCTTTGTATTGCGTTCATAGGCAATCATCCTTTGCAAAAAGAGATTCCACACGGAGAAGTGAACAAATAGCAGCATGACGAGAGCGGGCAATAAGTTTAAAACGGAAGGCTAACTGCGTACCGTTCATTTTCCTTCCGGTATTGCGTGTCCTCGAAGATCTTTTCGCATAATTTTTCTGCAGAGGACTCGCTGTTAAGCTTTTTCAACGAGAATAAAGCTCGAAAAGGCGAGTCAATGATTACTCTTTCGACGTCGAAGCGTTTTTTTCAAAATCACTCGTCTTAATTTCCAGCGCATCGGAGGAATATTTTCTTCTTTAATAAGCACCAAGGTGTCAGGCTTTAGATTGTTTGATTCAGTCTTTCACTTGAGTCTTTGCTGCAGAAGATGTAAGTATTCATCTGACCACCAGAAGTGTTGTTGAATGTGTTGAATTCGCCGGAATTTATTCAGGTTGCTTATTTTGTAGGTTGTTACATCTGGTTCTGCCAGTGCCGTAAGAGGATTTCCGATTAAGAAATGTCCGGGTGTGAGAGCTTCCAAATCGTTTGGATCAGAAGATAACCTTGTCAACGGTCGAGAATTTAATATTGCTTCAATTTGTATGACCTAAGTAAGCAACTCCTCATACGTAAGTGATGCTTCACCTAGGTGGCGAACGAGGAGCATCTTTGCAGATTTGACGGCAGCCTCCCACAGACCTCCAAAATGAGGAAAACGAGGTGGAATGTTTTTCCACGTTATTCCTTCTTCGAGGCAATATGTCTGGATTGCTGCTTGCATTCTATTTGAATTGAATGCTTTTGTTAGTTCAGCTAGTTCATTCTTCGCACCAATAAAATTCGTTGCACTATCGCAAAAAATATCGTATGGCAAAGTCCCTGCCTTCTTCTGACCTTGTAGTGAGTTTTTGTGGGGCCGGAATTATAAAAGGGTCTTGCAGAATTGACCCTTTCTGCAGGCATACTTCCCATCAACTGATTGATGATTTTTGGCTTTGCTCTAAAACATATGATACATCGGGTAATACCTTGTCGAGCTGCATGTCCAACACCTAAGATCCTAAGATCTGATGAGCCCAGCCATTACACCAGGGCGAAACGCATAATATGAACACAAAGCTGGTTTATATATGTATATATATATATTATTTATATACATATATAATTATATATTTAATATTCATGATTTTAAATCATAATAATTAAAAACAATCGGTGTTCATGGAAAAGACTGGTAACAGAGGAATATTTCATCTTCAACAAAGCCATAGCAAGGCACTAAAAACTTTGCTACAATTTATCTTCTGTGAAGACTTGCAGCAACTATATGATTCACAGTTACATTTGTAACTTAAAATTATATAGAATCTCGATGTATTCGAGAAATTATGCGTCAAGACAAGGTGTAATGGTCATCTTCGGATGAGCCCAGCCATTACACCGGGGCGAAACGCATAATATGAACACACAAAGCTGGTTTATATATATATATTATTTATATATATATATAATTATATATTTAATATTCATGATTTTAAATCATATTAATTAAAAACCTAAGATCCAGTACTGTTGTCGGGAAATAGCTATTAACAATCTGTGTGAAGCGTGCATGTGTTTAAAATGAAGATGCGTCAAAATTAATTTAGTTACAATATTGTTTTTGGGAATCAACATTTGATATTTAGCGTCTGCAGAAATCTTGGCATTTGTTAATCTTCTACCAACTCGGATGAGCTTAGTTCTTTCATCAAAGTAAGGCGTAAGACATGCTATAGTTGAATTTCTACTTACAAGCTTCCTTCCTTCAAATGCGCGATATTCCTCTGGGAATGACACTTTTTGCATGTAAACAAGAATCCATCGCATTCCTTCTTTTAATTCTTCAAAAGTTAACTGGCCTGTGTTTCTAAGTTCATTTGGTTTTTTGCAATTATAATAGAATCTAAAACAGAATGAAAATATTTTTCTCAATGTAAGAAATGAACTTCTATAATTAATGCTTTCGATCAAGTTAAGATCGTTTTAAATTGCTGACGACAATACCGATTTTTTGTTACGTTGTTCTGGAATCACTTCAGGAAGCTCGTATTCCTTGAATTGAATGGTTTTCCCATTTCTAAGAAACTCTGGAACTTTTAACCACATTGATGATTTGAATAGTCGGCTGGATTTAAATGGCCCTTGATGAATCACCATTGATTAAACTCTGAAAGTGATTGAATTTTTGCACCTCTATTTGCTACAAAAGTTTCGCAAGTGTAAAAGGGTGATTTAAGCCAGGCTAACACAGTTGTAGAATCTGTATAAAAGCATACCTTGTCAACCTTGTCTACCAATTCCACCATAAGTACTGCTGCTTGTAGTTCCAGGCGGGTTATACTGACAGCTTTCAATGGCACAACTCTTGATTTCGAGCAAAGAAGTTGGCAAAAGCTTTGGTTTCTTTCGTTAAATGATCATAAATAAACGCACGAACCAAAAGCACTTAAGCTGCTGTCGGAGAAGGCATGAAGTTCAATTGTCTGAGCAGAAGGTAGAAGAACGTATGGTTGAATGTTAATCTTGTTCAAGAGGGAGAATTGCCCAATGTAGTTTATCCACTTTTGAGCTTTTTCAGTTGGAAGATTGTCATCCCAAGACAGTTTTGATTTCCACAACTCTTGTAAAAATAGCTTCCCAATGACAATTTTTGGCCCAAGTAAGCCAAGAGGATCGAAAAGTCTTGCAAGATCGCCAGAACTGTTGGCTTTGTTATCTGAGTAATTATTTTATTTACTTTTTCGTCATTGAAGCTGAATTTAAAGACATCTTGTGAAGGATCCCATATAAGTCCCCAAGGCCGTAGCCAGACAAATATTTCGGGGGGGGGGGGGGGTTATGTTTTCTGAAAAATATCTTTTCAACTTTTATGTTGTAAAATATTAAGGGTAATAAAAAATCTTAAATTTCAAATTTCAGTTATATTTGAGTAGTATTTATATGTAGGTATGTACATATAAAGGAAAAAGGTAAAATAGGTTAAAGAAGGAACAACAAAGAGTAAGCAAAAATTAACATTATTTTACATAAGTATATCTAATCGCCTGGCCCTTTTTACTCCAAAAACATCAATCACTTCGTCGGTATTGATTTCGATATGTCGATGAATTGACATTAACGCTAATCCAGTTAACCGTTCTTCACCCGTGGAATTTATTAAAAATGTTTTGAATCGTTTCAGCGTCGAAAACGTTCTTTCAGAAGAGCATGTTGATACTGGTAAAGTTGCCAAAATTTTTAAAAGTTTATGTATATTAGGGAAAATATTCTTACTGCAGTCTCCAAGAGCTGTTATAGCTGTTTTTGAACGTTGGCTTTCTTCCTGTTCATGACATTTTATCTTCCACATCATAAACTCAGCCTTAAACGTGTCCCAATCCAAAAATCTTTTATAAAATTGGAAGTTTTCTGCGTTAAATTTTTCTTCATTTTTCCCAAGTACTGAAGGTATAAAAATATGCAGTGATGATAGGACAGACTTATGGTTCTCAAACCGCATTTTATGAGTTATGAAATCATCTAGCAGAGGAATCATAACAACTATCCTAAAATAATTTTCAGGATTTGAGGTGTTTACATTGGCTCGGTGTTGCTGCCTCAATGCTGTTCGTGGAGTTTTTAAAGTTTCATTTTCATCCACAATATTTAGAAGGCCTTGCGCAGCGTCAAAGATATCTTTGAATTCAGCAACAACATTTTCTCGAATATGTTTGCTTCTATTATTTTCTTTAGAATTGGTCTCTACTCCTGTCGGAAAGGCTTGCAGTCCGAATCAAAGTTTTTGTTAAAACCAAAACAATAAATTATAAATTATTTGAAAAACAAAATTGATAGAGGATTTCGGGGGGGGGGGTTCAAACCCCTGTGAACCCCCCCCCCCCCCCCTGAATACGGCCTTGTGTGTGAAGATCCTAAATGTCAAGTATCCTTTCTATTAAGGAAACTTATGTCTGTCTGTCTTGTCTGTCAGGTCTGTCATTTTCATAACTGAACCCTCCTGATCAGAGCGAGTGTTGATTCATAACCTTTCCTCCATGCCACTACTTGCAACGAGTGAAGAACTCTGATAGAAGGCTGGTATGACCTTCCAATTAAGCATCAACACGGACGAGTTTTCTAGACTAACACTCACGCCTCTCTGAAAACTGGTCTGAGCCTTAACTTCCAGGACAGCGTAAAGTCTACGGCCTTTCAAACTCGTCCCACTCCTGCACTAAAATCAATCCTCAAATTTCCTCACGGAAACACTGGTTCTTTAAACCTACGTTTTGGACAGAAATATTTGGATAAAAAGCATGAAGGAGTATGTACGGTCTGTAATGTATGTATAAAAGATTAAAGAAGAGGCTATTAGAAGTCCAAGGTGACAACCTTCCGAGGAAAATTGTCCCCTTGGAGTCACAATTGGTCTCGTGAAATAAAAAAGTTAACGTTGAAATGTACTCCTTAATATTGGCCACAGGGGCTACTTTGCGCTTTGCTTAGGACGGTGGCATGCTGGTCTCGGGCTCGGCTACGCTCGCCGGATGGGGTGGTTCTTATCCTTCACAGAAGCACTAAGCTCACATTTCATTTTTTTTTGATTCATGCCGAAAAAACAAATAGAAGAAAGAAAAAAAAAGAGAGAAGAAAGATAAAAACTAAAAAAAGAAAAGATGGACTTTGGATAGACTGAAAAATTGGGAAAAGAAAGATGCAATCACACATACTCATACATACCTTTGCCACTACCCTGGCACAAGAATAGAAAATTGAAGATCTCCCTTAAAAGAAGGTCTGAACAAAAGACTACAAACTATTTTAATCTATCCTAGTAAGTTAAAAACTAACCCCCCTTAAATCCTAATTTATCTAAATCTAAAAAATTTGTTTCTACCTTTCCTTCAAGATAACGACATCCTCACTCCATCGTCGCGCCAGCACAGTGGTTCGCTAAGACCAAGAAGGGTTGTGCCTGGTGTTATTGGCACAGTTTAGCCAGCCCTCCCATATGTCTCAAAGACATATCCTTTTGCTACCTTCCTTGGCCGCTATCATGGAAGATAGCCCCTAGTCGGATCTTCAGCTATAAAGATTAAGTCAAGGTCTACGTCCTGTGAAAGTCATATTTTCTTTTCTAGACGGCCTGACAAGGCTCTTCACACATCTACCGCTTTTTTTCATTAGTCCATCTTCATAAATCAAAACTTACTTTTAAGAGAATCATAAAGGCTTATAATTTTTTTTTTATTAACAAAATTACTTCAACATTTAAAATTTCAAGGCTATAAAATTATTATTTAAAAAAAAAAACTCAATAAAAATTTCAAAAGAAATAAAATAAAAAAACTATACAATAAAAAAGGAGAAAGAAAAAAACGATATCTGTTTTAAAAATGATAGGTGGTTCTTTACCTGGGGAATTTCTTTGGTCGTCCCAGCACAAAATGTACATACATATAGGGTACTCACGTTTGATCATCCCTCGACGTCCTGCCGGCAGCACAGATCAGGAACGAGGTTTCACTCAACACTAAAATTTTTCTTAACCCGTTAGCAACACTACTACCTTTTAAAAAAAAACAGATTTCTTCCTCTGGTTTTTTCTTCCTATTTTTTTTTACAATTCTGAATTTGTTAAAAAAAAGGAACCAAAAAAAAATGAACTATAAATTACTTTAAAAAAATTATAAAAATAAAAAAAAACTAACGTTAAGTTACTCTTAAGTACAAAAAAAATTAATAACGTTAATTTAATAATCTTCACCAAAAAAATTTATTTTAATTAATTTTTAAATCTGTTTTCTATCTTTCAATGAATTCACTCTTGGCTTTTATTCTTTTACTTCTGATTTCACTATTTTTCCTTTAATATTCTTTCCCTCTTTGTTCTTTATCCTCCAAAGGCCCTCCGCTCCGGTATAAAGGTCACTCCTTATTCGTCTCACAACTATAGAAGTATATACGTGTATAGATATATTTATGGTAGGTACTTTTATTTTTTATTTAACTTTAAAATGGGACAGGGACACTAATTGTGTCCACTCTGAATGTGGATCTGAATTCTTGGATTTTTTTTTCTTTCTTTTTGGTTCTGTAATGGCTTTTCTAGAACTTTAAAAGATCTGAACAATTATGTTCAGTCTGTTCTTGCAGATCTCCTTTTTTTTGAGATATTTTTACTTTTGGGTTCAAAATTCCGGTTAAAATTCAAAAGAAAAAATCTGACTTAATTGTTTAAACCACTTTCAAAAAAAAAATTAAAACTTCGTAGAGAAAAAAAAAATCCACCAATCTTGACTCAAATTCGCAAGTCATCTGCCTTCTAGCCTTTGTCTATCTTCATATCGAACTCTATTATGTATTTCATGATCTTCAAAAAAAATAAAAATCTTCAACTTGTCCTCTTCACTCTTCTAGGGTTCGTCACCAAAATTAGGTTTCTAATACTATAATCTAGTTCGACTACTACTAAGTCGAACTACTAAATTTATACTTAAAAACTTTTTCTATCTTATAACTATTATCACAGATCTATCTTAAATTATCGAATGCCAATAATTATTGCATTTCCCTCTGACCTATGATCTTTTATAAAAAGTAAACGAATTATATTGTTTCCGGTAAGATAAAAATTTACTACAGCGGTTGTCCTGATCTTACTTTCGTCGTATTTTAGGTTATTAGTGTTATTGTTTTTCTTTTTTTTTTTTTCTTTGAATTCGCTGTGAAAGTATGGCCGTCGCGAAGAAATGATATATTATTACTCTTCTTTTCGTGAGACAACGTTATATACTACCTTCTAAATTTCTTACGTCAAATTAATTTGTGTAAAATTGTGAAATGACCTGCAACGTGGAAGACATAGGACGAGCTTTTTAGTAAGTGTTATTAATTTTCAATTTTTTGATTAACTTTTATTATTATTTTATTTTTCTTTTTTTATAATTTTAGTTGCTCATAGGAGACGAAATATGTTTGACAATGGTAAGTGATGGTTGTTTTTGGATGGGAAATGAAGATGTAAACAACGCCACAAAAGTTGGTCATCTTGGCCGAAGCTGTTGTGGTAATTTGCATCTTCTTATCTATTATTTTCTTAAATTGTCTAAATTGTATATTTTTTCCTTTTAGATACTAATGGATTTTGATTTGAGTCTAGTGTGATGGAATTCAAATTAGTATCTCAATTAACCTAAAGATGTATGTGTACAGGATTGTACCAACGACATACTCGCCTACAAAAAAACTATTCAAAAAAAAAAAATGATTTCGATGCTTTTTGGAGAGGTCGAGAGGGTGTGTATGAACACCTCCTCCCTCAGGTATTATGAAGTAGATGCATAGAAGTAGATGTCTAGATTAATTATGTATTTAGATGTTATTTAAGTAGAATAGTTTTAAGGTGCATGTTAGTTTTAAGTCATAATGATGACGGTTCATGGTTGATGATGGTCTGGTTGCCTGTGGCCGCACCGATATGTAATTTTCTTGCACAATCCGGGCACGTAACAAGTCCTATTTACAAATCAGGCGCAAAAATTTTAGTAGTAAATTATCGTGCAATTTCTAAAATCTCTGCAATCCCTAAATTATTTGAGCTAATAGTAAAAGATCATTTGTTTTATAATATTAAGGAACATATTTGTATTGAGCAGCATGGATTTATGCCGGGTAGATCAAATTCAACAAATCTCATGCTTTATTTTAGATATGTCACTGATTCCTTTGAAGCTGGCTATCAGGTTGCTACTATTTATACTGATTTTGTCAAAGCTTTTGACTCAATTTGTCATAAAATTCTTAAAACTAAACTAAAAGTTTTTGAGATTCATGGGTCGCTTTTGGAATGGATATCTAGCTACCTTAATGATAGAACACAATGTGTGAAATTGGGAAATTTCGTCTCAAGTAAAATTAAAGTTTCATCTGCAGTTCCTCAAAGAAGTGACCTTGGACCATTCCTTTTTATCATCTTAGTTAATGAAATACCATTTCTTTTAAAAAATTCTTTATGTTTAATGTATGCTGATGGTCTCAAAATATATCTTTGTATAAAAAATAGAATCGATCATCAAAATCTTCAAAATGATTTAAATACTTTATCCGTTTGGTGTGAAAAAAATGTTCTTCCACATCGTACTTTAGTTCCAATAATACACAACTACCAAATTTTCAACCAGATTCTTGATCCAAATCTGAGATTCGTGATCTTGGAGTAATTTTTGATCCAAAGTTGTTGTTTTCTTTACATGTTGACTATATTGTAATATTCTGCTAAGGGTTCGCAATAAAAACTTATTTACTTTATTTCTTAACTTCTTCTTATTACATTTAAAATAAAACACACTTTACTTTAATTGAAATCACTTTTATTAATCACTGGCACAACACTTTACACGAACTTTATTCTTTCACTTTCAAAAATAAACTGTGTCCAATATATATATATACAATATTTATTTATTTGCTCAAAGAATGTTACAATGACTTAAATTTACAATTTCTTAAATTCTAGGACTTAAGTTATTTATCTGCGAGCTCAGAAGGGGCTCTGCTTCGTTATTTGTTGGTTTTAAGTTAACATTTTAAAAATAAAAGTGCCTTAGTCTATAAATAATAATATTAATAATAAAGAATAGTGTTTTTTCTCACCTGCTGGAGCATTGCCGACCGTCGCGACGGTCGTTGGTTGGTAGGGTGGGGGTAGGGTTTTTTTTTAAGGTCCTTGTTGGTTTGGATATAGGTGGTGATAGGGCTTTGATGGTTAAGTGTTGCTTCAACCTCTGTTGTACTGCGTTCCTGCAGCATCGTAGAAGTTTCCGAAGCTGTCGTCTGTTGATATCCTAAATGTTGGATCCGTCATGGATAGCACCTGGAGATATCGGTCGTCTATGTCGGGGTTATCTGAAATTAAATTTACAAGAGGGCTGGGATGGGATGGGATTTTCCTCAGCATTTTTGTACTGAGGTTGTGGATGTACCTGTCTATTGGGACAATACAGGCTGCTTCATAGAGCCTTTCGTTGCTATAATAGCGAGGAGAGTTAGGTTTTCGGTGGAGGGATGTGCAGTGACGAAGGGCTTTTCGCTCAAAAATCTGCGTCCAATCGGTAGCGCCATCAACCTTATATAGGGAAATATCTGGTTCTGGTCTAATCTCGAAAGCAATAGAAATCTTTAGAACCTGTATCTCGATCTTTCTATTCTGAAAGATAGATGGAATAATTCCCCTTCGGGCTTCGACATTCACCAATGTTCGAAAAAGCTCATTCAAAGCTCATAGCAGGTTGTTTTAAATCGCAAAGGTACTAGATGGCGCTGTCATCGCATTCGAGAATCGATATAGGTCGAATGTAAAAGTCGTTATATTATGATTCAAAAGTAGTTAACTAATATTCGTTACATTGCCCCCCTCTTAGAATTTCATCACCTCTTTCACCGTTATATCGATTTAACCGGTCAGCGTGAACTACTTTTAGTTTGCCTCTTACGCCTCTTTGTATACGGTAAACCACATCATTGATTCTTTTCACCACAGTATATGGGCCCTCCCAGTTTTGTTGGAGTTTTGGTGATAGCCCCTTTTGTCGATGAGGATTGTAAAACCACGCAAGGTCCCCTTCTTGAAATCCCGTTGTTGTCGCTCTTGCGTCGTATCTTGTTTTCATCCGATCACTAGACAATTTTATATTTGTCCTTGTTTGTTGATGAATGTCAATAAGCCTTTTCTTGAGGTCATCCACATATTCCTCCGTTCCCTGTGACTCATTTGGATGAGAACCAAATTTCACTTTACTTGGCAGCCGTATAGTTGATCCAAAAAGGATTTCCGATGGTGTTTTTCCTGTCAAGCTATGGGTTGCACTTCGATATGCCATAAGGTCCCAGTCTCGTTGGTAGTCGCCGACAACCTTCGACAGATGTTCTTTAAGGGTTCTGTTGATTCTATCAACCATCCCATCAGATTGTGGATGGAGCGGTGTTGTTCTTGTCTTTTTAATGCCAAGGAGCGAGCAAACTTCCTGAAAGACTTTAGATTCGAAGTTCCTTCCTTGGTCAGAATGAAGCTCCATGGGAACAGCGAACCTGCTCACCCAAAAGAAGACAATTTGATCCACAACTGTTTTGGTTTCTTGGTTTGGGATGGCAAATGCTTCAGGCCACTTGCTGAAATAGTCCATGACTACAAGGATGTATCGGTTTCCGTTGTTAGTTTGAGAAAAAGGACCCGCGACATCTATTGCAATTCTCTCAAAAGGTGTGCCCACATTATACTGCTGCATTTTACTTTGAATTTTTCTACCTGGTCCCTTGCTAGCAGCACAAGTATCACATTTTCGGCACCATCTTTCGACGTCATCTCTTGCGTGTAGCCAGTAGAATCGTTGTCGTACCTTTTACAGCGTCTTATTCACTCCCAAATGACCTCCAGAAGTTCCATCATGCATCTTTTGAAGTACGTCGTTAACCTTTGACCGAGGTACGACTAGCTGCATCACATAAGATTTACCGTCTGCGGATTCCCACTTACGCTTTAATACCCCTTCTTGTACATGAAGCGAGTCCCATTGTGCCCAATATGCTTTGAGAGCCGGACTTCGGTAGGAGATATCACACCATTCTGGTTTCTCTTGGTGTTCTTTCCAGGCAAGAATGGGTTTGATATCCGGATCTTCTTGTTGGGCCGTTCTGAGTTCTTGGTTGTTCCAACCGTAAATGGGATCAGCTCTTGTTCGTTGAACGATGACCATTTCCTTTTCTTCTTGGCGTGTGCAATGCTTACAGTCTGGTTTACACGGTCGCCGGGATAGCGCGTCTGCGTTTGAATGCAGCTTTAATCTTCGATATTCAATCTCATAGTCATACGTCTGTAACCTCTCGATCCATCTTGCTACTTGACCTTCTGGATTTTTGAAGTTCAAAAGCCAATGATCTGTTCGAAGAAGGAACTTCTGTCCATAGATGTACTTATGGTAGTGCTTTGTTGCCAATATCAGGGCGAGAAGTTCCCTCCTTGTAACGCAATAATTACTTTCTGGCTTCGAGAGTACCTTGCTGTAGTAGGCGACAACTTTTTCCTCCCCGTCATGTACTTGCGATAGTACAGCTCCAATTCCAACGTTACTTGCATCAGCGTCGATGATGAAAGGTTTTCCTGGAGTTGGATAAGCCAGTACAGGTGCATTACATAAACGCAGTTTCAGTTCTTGAAAGCTTTTCTCGCACTCACCTGACCATTTGAACGGCTTCCCCTTTTCGGTAAGGTGATGCAAGCTTTTGGCGATCTTAGCAAAATCCTTCACGAAACGCCGATAATAAGTGGCCAGACCAAGAAAGCTCCGGAGTTGATGTTTGTCCTGAGGCGTTGGCCAATTCTTTACAGTGTCAACTTTCTCAGGATCAGTTTTTACTCCTTGGGATGAGATGATATGTCCCAAATATTTAACTTCGGTCTTGAAAAACGAACATTTCTTAGGATTTAACTTTAAATGTGCCTCTCGAAGCCTCTGGAATACGGCTTTAAGGTTTTTACAATGTTCGTCAAATGTTTTTCCGTACACGATGACATCGTCCAGGTAGACCAGGCAAGATTTCCAGGTTAGTCCATGTAGAACGCACTCCATCAAACGCTCAAAAGTTGCTGGAGCGTTGCATAGTCCGACTGGCATCACATTAAACTGCCACAGCGTGAAGCTAGAGCGGATCGGGCTCCCACCACTCATCCTGGCATCCTGTTATATGCCATACGACGGAACTGAGGGGCCACCTGCAGATCTCACAGGCCAGCTTGTGGAGCGAGCAGCTGATGAAAGATGGGACTTGGTAATTGGATGTGATGCTAACTCACATCATGCTCAATGGGGAAGCACCGACACTAACGTTAGAGGTGAGTCTCTTTTTGAATTTATAATAGAGCATAATCTACTAGTCGCAAATAGGGGCAACGAGCCCACTTTTGTTACTAAAAATAGGGAAGAAGTGATCGATATAACTGTTACTAATAACGCAGACACAGTTTCTATCGATCAATGGAATGTCCTCAAGGAGGAATCATTCTCAGACCATAAACTTATAGGCTTCTTGATAAACGATACAGTGGAAACTCCGAAACCCTATAGGAATCTCAGGAATACTAACTGGGATCTCTTTAATAAGGAATTAGAGATGAGAAGCAGAAGTCTCAGTAACACTGTGATTTAAGAACCCAAACATATTGACCAAGCATCTGACGAACTCAGGGTGATTCTAAATGACGCCTTTGAGAAAAGTTGTCCACTGAAACACATAGGGAAGGGAAAAAAGAAACCACCATGGTGGACCTTACAACTCAGCAATTTGAGAAAAGAAACGAGAAAACTTTTCAATGCTGCTAAGAGTACTAGAAACGATAATGACTGGGATATATATAAAAACAGTCAGCGAAAATTTAAAGCAGAAACTCAAAGAGCGAAACGAAGCTCATGGAGAACTTTTTGCAGTGAAATCGAGAGTACCAACGAATCGGCCAGATTAAGGAAAATTCTTTCTAAAGACTCAACCCCTCTGGGATCTCTCAAGATACCCACTGGGAGCTGGACCAAATCCTGCAATGAGACTCTTGAACACTTGATAAATACTCACTTTCCAGGTTGCGGGTCAAAAGACAGCAATCTGGAAACAGAATCCTACACGGAACACGCCGTACCATCGGACATTATAACAGATGAAAAGATCAGATGGGCATTCCATTCCTTTTCTCCATATAAATCCACTGGGCTCGACGGCATATTTCCAATGATGTTACAAAAAAGCGAAACCCTTATAATACCGCTCCTGAAAAATATATTTATTAACAGTATAAAATGGGGATATGTTCCCTTATCATGGCGCGAAGTTAAAGTGGTTTTTATTCCAAAAGCTGGCAAACCCAGCCACACAGAAGCAAAAGGCTTCAGACCAATCAGTCTGACATCGTTTATTCTTAAAACGTTTGAAAGACTGATAGACCTACATATTCAAGGCACTCTGAAGCTGGTTGAGATATCCCCAGCTCAGCACGCCTACACTAAGGGGAAGAGTGTAGAAACCGCTCTTCATAGCGTCGTTAGCACGGTGGAAAAAACTCTAAGCGACAAAGAATATACCCTTGCTGCGTTTCTCGATATTGAAGGTGCCTTTAATAACGTGAAGAATGAAGCAGTAAAAACAGCCCTGGTAGACAATAAAGTCGATAATTGTATAATAGATTGGTTTATGTGCATGTTAAAAAACAGACAAATTAACTCGGAACTAGCAGGTATAAAGATGAGAGTAAACACATCTAGAGGTACCCCACAAGGAGGAGTCCTGTCACCGCTTCTTTGGGTGCTAGTTATGAACTCAATCCTACTCTATCTGAAATACTGTGGAGTAAAGGTAGTAGCCTATGCTGACGACCTTGCGTTATTAGCGACAGGAAAATTCTTACCCACTATCAGCGAACAGATTGAATACGCCCTTTCTAAGGTTAACAGATGGACTTAGAAATGTGGACTGATGGTTAACCCGTCAAAAACAGAACTGGTCCTCTTCACAAATAAAACGAAAATACCAACCTTCAGAATTCCTTCAATCGAAGGCACACCTCTGAAGATCTCAGATAAAGCGAAATATCTTGGTGTGATTCTCGATAGGAAACTAAACTGGAGTCTTAACACTAAGGAACGAGCCAAAAAAGGAATGATTGCATTCTATTCTTGCAACAGAATCTTCGGGAAATCCTGGGGACCGAGTCCAAAAATTATCAGGTGGATGTATTTGGCAATAATTAGACCAATACTAACTTATGGTAATTTGGTCTGGTGGAATGCAATTGAAAAAAGCACAAACCTAAAAACTCTGACAAAGGTACAGAGACTTGCGTGCATTGGGATTACAGGATCCATGAAGTCTACTCCAACTGCAGGGTTGGAGACGATACTAAACCTGAAGCCCTTAGACCTCTTCGTGCAAGAATCCGCAGCATATAGCGCCTTACGGCTAAGCCAGACTAATTACTGGAAAAACAGCACAAAAGGACATGCTCAGATTCTTCACAAATATTCGAGTGATAGTATCATCACGGACTATAAAACACCCGAATTTGACTTTCATAAACCATTCAAAACTGCTTTTCCGGGCAGAGAAGAATGGTTAAACAATGAACCATACACCAGTGAATCTGCAATAGCAATATATACAGATGGCTCCAGAATGGACACGGGTGTTGGTGCAGGTTTCTTCTCAGAATCTCTTGAGCTAAACAACTCAATTAGGCTCCCAAATTATAGTAGTGTCTTCCAAGCGGAGGTCATGGCAGTGACAACAGCTGCTAGACAGGTATCAATGATGGCGATACCACGGGCTGATATCACCTTTTACATTGATAGCCAAGCGGCAATAAAAGCGATTTCTGCCGATATTATTAAATCGAAGCTTGTTACTTGCTGCCGCGAAGAACTGAGGGTTCTTGGCACGCAGCATAATATTAGACTCTGCTGGGTCCCGGGACACAGCGAGATACCGGGTAATGAAAAAGCCGATGAGTTAGCAAGGCAAGGATCAGCGCTTGACTCCAGTCAAGCAGAGCTAGTCTATATCCACCCCTGCGACATTAAAAAGAGAATTTCAGATTTAATTCTAGAGAAATCCAATGAAAGGTGGAGTCTACTTGACACCTGTGATACTACTAGGAAAATATGGCCCTGTTTCAATAAACAGAAGACGGACAAAATTATGCAATTTAGTAAGTAATCCCTTCGCTCTCTTACGAGCATAATCACCGGACATAACTTACTGAAATACCATAAACTTAAAAATGTTGCGAGCAAGTGGATTGGGAGGTGTAGGAAAAAGAGCAGGGTAGGATAAAGAAAGGGTTAGGAAAATAGGATAGGAAGTTTTTGGGAAGGAAGGGATAGAATGCTAAGTTCCGGGGGACGCGGCCTGCTTGCGATGCGCACCTTGAACTCGTCGGACAGGGGGGGATCTTGCCCCCGAAACATAACCTCACCAACAACAAAAACATAAATCAGGCCGGAGAAAAACCACTAAAATGACCACGGACGAACAATCACTACTTCTAGGGCACTGCAGGTGTTGTCGCAGTGATGCCAACCCACCCAGCCATGATATCCGTTGGCTTATTTGGATATCCCCGATATAGGCGATGACTATGTTCCGGTGGCACCATTTTCACTGAAAGGAATTGGCTACCATCCACACCCCTGAAAAGTTCGTCTTCAAAAATTCATATTTCGCTTAAGACGAAACAAGGAAACATCAAAAATTTCATCCAAAAAGGCGTTTAACGAAGTTTATTAAATGTAAGTTAACATAAATGAAAAACATTAAACAAAAAAAAATATAATTTCTATTGAAAAAAAAGGTAAATTAAAAATCTTAAAGTTTTTTTTTTTTTTAATCAATTTCTGGAATATTTTTTATAGATATATAATTATAAAAAAAAATTATTAACACAATCTAGAAAAATCAAGAAAAAAAAGGAACAAATAAAAACGTGATTACACGGCGTTTCCCAAGGATAAAACTAACCGTACCCTTTTTGGTACTTAATTGAGGGACTATTTTGAGAGCTGCGATATGCGAAATTCCCTACCTCAAAAGAGCTCCATGGAGGAGGACAACTTATCTAAAAACTTTCGCGGAACGCGATAGAAGAAAAACCAAGGAAACACTGGCTATCACTTACAAAATAGGTAATGAACTGAAAATTAATTATTCAAACAGAAATAAACAAATGCAAAATTTATAAATATCACTATAAACTTCAACGCCACTTAAAATTTGACTTATTAATATAAATAATATACAAAAAAAAATATAGACACGAAGAAAAGAGGATGATTTAATATCCACCGGAAAGCCTTTTCCGGCAAAAAAAAAAAAAAAAAAAACAATATAAACGTTGCGTGTAGGTATATGGCCACTTTTTATGGTATCAAAATAAATTTGGGTGAAAAACGTCTTTTTTTTGTTTCAGTTATAGGCGTCCTATACTTTATTATATTTTAGTAATCGTACCTGGACTTCCTTTTTTTTTATAGGACTCACTGTTGCTACCTTCCGGATTTTGTTGGCGATTTTGAGAGGGTTTTGTTTCGGCCAGCTCCTCGTTTTAGAGTGTCGGTGGATAATAGCAGAGCCCCTGATAACGTACACTATGGACGGTGGTTAGGTAGTAGGGCAGCGAGAAGAACCTGTCCGGCACGAAATCGAGTCGCAAAGGTAGACTGGACTTCAATCAATAAGTCGGGTCTGATAACCAGAAGCAGGTCCCATACAACCAAACTGGATTCCAACCAAATGGTTGTGTTCCAACGAAGAACGTTAATTCCAACGCCAGAAAAAAAAAATGTATGTGGCGGCCCAGTCTTTCACTGTCATCTGGAGCCGCCAGAATCCGAATTATAGCTGCTTGACAACCTGGTAAAACGTATATACTAACTTTTTAGCACCCTCCAACAAAACGTTATAACTTTTCAAACACACCCTGGGTTTTTTTTTTTTATTCTTAACAACTATGGTTTTTAATTAGTATATACATACTCAGGTATATGTAAAAGGAAATCCTAACGATCACTCGAACACGTAAGTAAAAACTTCAATTCTAATTTTAAAAAAATGGAAAGCAAATAAACGTTAAATAATTGTGTCATGGTAAATCTTTAATATCCACAAAAATCACCACGTACCTAATGCACAGCAATAATTAGGTTTCTCTATTTTTGTTTAAATAAAGGTTTGTATAAGAACTTTGAAAATTTTCAGAGCTTATGGACGTTCAGATCTTGCTTGATAGTTAGCGTATCAGTAGGCTGCCTACTAGTTAAAGGTCCAACCCTTCCTAACGATCGAATTGAGAGATATATCATATCTCTAAATAAAGATCTTCTCAGTCAAGAGTGGGAAGTGATAAGTTGCGAGAAGACCAGTGAAGGAACGGAAGTAATGGTGAGATTGAACCACAAATCTCTACCATTATTAAGGAAAGTGGACTTCAAAGTACGCGTCGGGATCACCAGATGCAAGCTTAGACTGAAAACAAATAAAAGAAAACAGGTTAGTAAGGCGATGAACAAATTCTTTATTATGTAAATGGAATTGAAAATCTTACAAATCAATCTTCATCATAGTAAAGCCGCCAGCGCAAACCTGGTCTACCTCATGAAGAGTAGACATTACGACGTGGCCCTGGTTCAAGAACCCTGGACAGTAGGTGGCATGATCAAGGGCCTAAACTCCAAAGACCTCATACTGTACAAGTCAAATACTGACAGTCAAAATTGTAATCCAAGATCTTGTATAGTAGCTAGAAAACAGTTTAACCTTTTTCTTCTAACTACTTATAGCAACATCGACCAGACTGCGGTAATACTAGAACGCGATGAGCTCCCAACGCTCATTATAACCTCCATATACATGCCCTATGATGGAGAGGAAGGACCACCAACGGAATTAACAAGTCAGTTGGTATCATTTGCAAGTAAGAAAAATTTTAATATTATTCTAGGCTGCGACTCCAATGCACACCATGAGCAATGGGGTAACACCGACACTAATACTAGGGGCGAAGCCCTTTTTGAATTCATTATTGGTAGTAACCTTTGCGTAGCTAACCGAGGTAATACACCCACATTTGTTACACGAAACCGTAAAGAGGTGCTCGACATCACCCTTTCTAACAATTCAAGCTCCTGTCAGATAGAAAATTGAAAGGTTCTAGACGAACCTTTCATCTCAGACCACCGTCTTATAGAATTTACTACTCCCAATGTTGAGGGTCAGCTCAAGCCCTTTAGAAATAATAGGCGTACGGACTGGCATATCTTTAATAGGGAAATTAGTAATAACATAGTAACCGTTAATTCAACTGCTATTCAGGGGCCAAACAGCTTAGAGAAAGCAACAACAGATCTCACTGGAACTCTGCAAAAAGCTTTCGAATTGAGTTGTCCCATTGTAAAGTTAACGAAGAAAAACAAGAAACCCCCCTGGTGGACATCAGAACTCACGATTATTAGGAAAGAAACTAGGAAACTTTTCAATATCGCAAAACGCACTAGACTTGAAAGTGATTGGGACTGCTACAAGTCAAGTCAAAGAAAATTCAAAACAGAAACACAACGTGCTAAACGTAGCTCGTGGAGAAACTTCTGTAGCAATATTGAGTGCACCAACAAATCAGCTAGACTCAGAACGATCCTAGCGAAAACAACCATCTCTGTGGGTTCTCTAAAAAAACCCGACAACAGTTGGACAGAGTCAGGTTGTGAAAGCCTAGAACTCCTGGTGGAAACACACTTCCCGGGAAGCAAATCAAATCCTGAGTGCGTATCAGATAACACCATACACTACGCGCATGAAATCCCTGCTGATATTGTAACGGAAGAAAGGGTTTTGTGGGCTATCAACTCTTTCTCCCCTTATAAATCTCCAGGCCTTGACGGCATCTTCCCTCAGATGCTGCAAAAAAGTAGTGATTTTATCATTCCCCACCTGATAAACATATTCCATAGCAGCCTAAAATGGAGTTATGTTCCAAAGACATGGCGTGAGACTAAAGTTGTCTTTATTCCTAAAGCCGGCAAGCCCAGTCACACGGAACCCAAAGACTTCAGACCTATTAGTCTCACCTCATTTATGCTTAAAACACTTGAAAGGCTAGTTGATATTCATATCCGTAGTAATCTAAAACCGGAGGTCTTATCACCCTTTCAACACGCCTATACAAAAGGCAGAAGTGTAGAAACGGCACTACACTGTGTTGTTAATACGATAGAAAAATCGCTTGAGGTTAAAGAATATACTCTTGCAGCATTCCTGGACATCGAAGGAGCTTTCAATAACGTTCACAACAGTGCAATTGAGAAAGCACTTCGTGCTCTCAAGGTAGAAGTAACAGTTATCAAATGGATCATGTGTATGTTGTTAAACAGACAGATACATAGTGAACTTGGTAACGCACAGTTAAAGATGCACGCATCTAGAGGTACACCGCAAGGTGGAATTCTTTCACCTCTCCTCTGGATCTTGGTGATGAACGAGATCCTTATAAAACTAAAACACAACGGTATAATAGTGGTAGCCTACGCCGACGACCTGGCAAAAGGAAAATATCTTACCTATTAGAGAGCAGTTAGATAATGCACTGTCCACGGTCAGTAACTGGACCAAAAAGTTTGGTCTTAAGGTAAATCCCCTTAAAACAGAGTTAGTACTTTTTACAAACAGAAGGAAAATACCTCCGTTCGATTTACCAAAAATTGATGACACCCCACTTAAGATTTCCGACCGAGTGAGATATCTCGGCGTAATCTTGGACAAAAAACTTAACTGGGGCCCGAATATACAAGAGAGATATAAAAAAACCATGTTTGCACTCTACTCATGTAATAGGATTCTAGGCAGAAACTGGGGACCTAATCCTAAAATAATCATGTGGATGTACACCGCCATTGTCAGACCTATTCTGACCTATGGCAGTTTGGTTTGGTGGAAAGCCCTGGAGAAGTCCACAAATTTAAAAACCCTAACCAAACTACAAAGAATGGCTGGCATCAGCACTACGGGTGTGATGAGGACCACCCCTACGGCGGGCCTGGAAGCAATCCTCAATCTCACACCCCTAGATCTATTTGTACAAGAATCAGCAGCAAACAGTGCCCTTCGGATTAGTCAAACCAGCATCTGGAAATCGAATCCAAATGGACATGCTGCTATTCTAACGAAATACGTAGGAAACAACATCTGTACAGATTATATGACCCCCTACTTAGATTTTAATAAATCTTTTAGTACCAGATTCCCCAATAGAACAGATTGGAAAAACAATGTGCCCTACTCCAATGAGTCAACTTTCACCATCTTCACTGATGGTTCAAAAATGGACACTGGAGTAGGAGCAGGTTTCTTCTCTGATAACCTTAACCTTGCCAATTCTTTCAGGCTCCCCGACCACAGCAGCGTCTTCCAAGCTGAAATCTTAGCAGTGAAAAACGCTGCGAGGCATATATCGATGATGGCGATATCACACGCGGACATCACCTTTTTCATTGACAGCCAGGCAGCAATAAAAGCTCTGTCTGCCACTCTTATCAAGTCAAAGCTTGTTTCTTGCTGTCGCGAAGAGCTAAAGGTTCTTGGTACACAGCATAATGTAAGACTCTGCTGGGTTCCCGGCCACAGTGATGTGCCAGGAAACGAAAAAGCAGATGAGCTGGCAAGGGAAGGCTCAACACTTGAACCTTCTCTCATTGATCACAGTATAGGTATCCCACTATGTATACTGAAGCAAAACATCGGTAACATAATTGTTCAGAAATCCAACGAAAGATGGAACCTCCTAGAAACCTGTGTTATTACCAGGAAGCTATGGCCTAGATATGATAAGAAAAGGTCCGATAGAATTTTAACTCTCAATAAACCTTCCTTAAGATCCCTTATTGGTATAATAACAGGACATAACCTACTTGGCTACCATAAAAAGAAAATGGGGCTCAATGCTGACGATATCTGCAGAGGCTGTGGCGACGAAGATGAGCATGAAGACACAGCTCACTATCTTTGTCACTGTCCAGCACTCTGTCACACAAGGAATAAAACCCTAGGCAACTACTTCTTTAACGAATTGGAAGAACTATCAGAACTCTCAAGCAAGAGCTTACTGAACTTCGTCAAGACCTCTAAATGGCTAGACGAACCAACGGATTCATAGGTTAACATTTCAAGAAGTTTTAACACTTCGGGGTATCACAACGGATCTACATAGATCTAAGTGTGACGGTAGCAATTGCAACTGTCAGCCCAATCAACCTAACCTAACCTAGCGTATCAGTAAGACCTTTGGTCATAAGAACAATTTGCCAACGGAGAATCATCCCACTTTGGGAACAGCTATTCCTCCTCCCACATTATTCGTGTCACCCGATCCAACCCATCCGCTAGTTATTATTTTTTTTTTCTCAAAACGTTTCGGAAGTACTCTTCTGTCTTTTCCATTAATGCTTCTCACTTTGAACTAAAGGTGGCGCTAGAAACTCATAGAGGACTTAAGGCTCGGTTCTCACTTTGGGCGTCCATAACAAATTTCGTGGTTTTGAGGGATACATTCCCAATAAAACACGAAGACAGAGGTCGCCCATGATGTAACTACATGTCTTTACTCTTGCTTGTACAGAAATCATATTAATTGTTTTTTTTTTGTTTTAAACCAAGTGACAGTGAAATTCCCTATTGCACCTTTTGTTGAAGTTTAATAAAAAAATGTTTAGGAAAGGATGCGCGCACTAGCATCGCATCATTGTGTTCGGGGCCAAAAAATATCCTTAAAATTTCACATACATAAATTTTTTTCTTCAACCCGGAACGCGACCAGCATCTGTCAAATCAATTGGAAAATTTTCTTTCATGCATCATTTCATATTTTACCAACGAAGGAAATGGCGATGGCCGTGCTTTAGAATTTGGTAAGTTAAGTTTTTTTTTTTTTTATTTTTAATTATATTTTTATGGATTCAATCCTTTTCTTAGATATTTAATAGTTGTTTTTGTCCTGTTTCAGATGAATGGTGCACCATAACCCTATGATTCAGTCCTGGAACGGAGTCGAAAAAAACATGGACATAATATCAATATGTATGGTCAATAAGGGTTATGTAGTTTGGAACCGTGGGGAGCTTACCCACGCTACCCAAGCCGGGCATTATTTACCGAAGTGCCGTTATAGTAAGTGACGCTTTCTTTTACAGTACCTACTTGCACAGTTATTATACTTGCATCAATCTTTTTCCCATCGCACACCAACGCATCCAACGTCAAACTAGTGTTGCCTATTTAAAGCAACGCGAAGCAAACAACATTTATTAGTACCTACTTAATTAACTGCAACGCCTGATTTTTCTTCCAATCGAATAAAACCTGTGATTGTAAATCTAAACACGGCTGTGAAAAGATTTCGGGTCCTTGAAGCTATCGTGATAAGACGAGGAGGTACCTGAAGTTCAACATAAACCAGTTACACCCATTAGACAAGCCACATCAACCATGAACTGCACTTCTCCGGGCACATGCTATATCGCTGAGATAGTAATCCCACTCGCGTTGATCGGTTTTGAGGTATGCGCGGATAGCTGCCAACAACGTGCGGTTGACCCTCTCCGACGCGTTCGATTGGGGTGCATAGTTCGCCGTTCGCATATGTGTGATCCCGTACTTTTGAAGGAAGATTTGAAACTCCTTCGCGAGAAATTGTTTCTCATTATCTGAATGGATAATGCGAGGAACACCGAACATATTGAACACCTCTTGGTGTAAAAACTTAATAACACTTGAAGTGTTTGCGTGTTTCAATCCTTTTAGGAACACGAATTTTGACATATGGTCCAAGACGACAAATACATACGCATTTCCGGATTTTGATCTGGGATACATCTAAAAAAAATTTACATATAACTTTTCAAATGGACGGTCGAAACAATACGAGTTTACGATAGGGGGACGAGATACTTGGCTAGAGGCCTTACATTCTTTACAAACGGAACAATTGGACACATATTCGCGGACTTATACGGTCATGTTTGGCCAATGGAAATGTTGCCTAATTCGGGATAGGGTTTTAGATATTCCACCGTGAGCGTTTATATACAAAGCCGTCTTCGACTTTTAAATCCGGAAGTTCATCGGAATTATTTTTGATCGTTTCGATCAAGTTAATATATTCTTCGGATTTAAATTCAACGGAGTTCAGGTCGATTAGGGGTGCTACTTCTTCTATGTCCAGAGAATCTACGTGTACGCGAGAAAGAGTGTCTGGAACCACATTCAGGCTGCCCTTCCGGTGCTGTATGTCGAAGGCATACGATTGCAGTAACAGACTCCACCTGGCGAGCTTTCCACTCAAGTCTTTCATGCTCATGAGCCATTTGAGATCTGTGATAACTACAGGAGTGATCTGTGATAACTACAAAATCCATGCCCTCGACATACGGCCTGAATTTTTGAACAGCCATCACAGCTGCCATGCACTGCCTCTCGGTGACACTGTAGTTCCTCTGGCTTTTGTTGAACTTTTGTGAAAAGAAGGAACTTCTTCGTCCTCATAATTTTTTTGAAAAAGCACGGCCCCGATTCCCGCATCCGAAGCATCGCACTGGATGTAGAATCTTTTCAAAAAATTCGGATGCGATAGAACCGGTGCCGTGGTTAACGTCGTCTTCAGTCTCTCGAACGCTCTCAGTGCCTCTTCCGTCATTTCGAATTTTTTGTTGGTCTTCTTCAACAAATCCGTCAGGGGTGCAGTCAGGGTCGAAAAATCCTTAATGAATTTCCGATACCACCCTGCTAGGCCAAGTAGTCGCCGAACCTGCCGTGCGGTTTTGGGAACTGGGAAGTCCACAATCGCCTCCACCTTGGAAGGGTCGGTTTTCAATTTCCCACCACCAACTATGAACCCCAAATACTTCAGCTCTTTGAAGCAAAACTTGGATTTGTTCATGTTGATGGTGAGATTCGCTCTGCGTAAGCAGTCGGCTACTTCGCTTACCAGGGCGATATGCGTCTCGAAATCCGGCGCCATGATAAGCAAATCGTCCAGATAGACGAAGACACGATCCCTAAGTCGTGCAGGAATCACCTTGTCCATTAACTGGCATAACCTTTGGGCTGCTTTGCACAACCCAAAAGGCATGACAGTGAACTGGTACAAGGGTCTTCCCGGTACCACAAAGGCAGTCTTTTCCCTACTCTGTTTCTCCAGCGGTATTTGCCAGAATGCCTCTTTCAAATCAATACTACTTATGTAGAAGGTATCTGGTAGCCGGCTGAGGAGCCCATCGATATGGGGGAGAGGATTCGCGTTTTTCTTCGTCATGAGTTTACCTTGCGAGAATCCAAACAAAGACGATTCTTGCCTGGTTTTCGCAAGAGAACCACTGGCGAACACCACGGACTCTCGCTCTCCTCGATAACGCCGAGGCTCAACATCCGGTCTAGCTCTTCGTACAAAATGGCTTGTACCGCTGGGGAAACAGGGTAGTGACGCTGTTTCACAGGGAGTGCATCCCCGGTATCTATCACGTGTTCCATGAGTGCCGTTTTTCCAAGACCATCCCGGTCAAAACACAGAAACTTCTGCCTGACTGCATCCAGTCTGGCCTGCTGATCAGGATTCAACTGATGAGCGTTCGAGAGATCTGCCTCTTCAGTCCACGTGATCGCGCTAATAATGTTCCGAGCAAGTTGGAATGTTTTCCAGAAATCCACTAGGAGATAGATTTCTAGATCCAGATTAGGAACAAGGAAAAAAGTTACCATATTTATTTTCGACTCGTATTGTACCCTAACCACTACCTTACCTACTATTGACTGACTCTTACCGTCCGCCGTTTTAACTCCCGAGTGAATTCTTATTATGGGAAGTTAAAGTTCTTCGACCAGCTGCATACAATTTTTGCCTAGGATGCTGACACTTGCACCGCTGTCTAACAATCCTTGGACTTCTTTGTTTTGTAATTTTATATTGGCGTAAGGTCTAGGGTCGGGCGACAAATTTTTAATAGTAGCAACAATACGCTTTTTAAAATCTTTTCTTAATTTAAATCTTTTCCTAGCTTTGAGAAACTTTTTGGAAGGAAACTGAACCCTATTGTTAAAAATTCTATCTCTGGCACGGTAGTATTCCTCAATTCTTACGTGTAGCGGTTTAATACAAAATTGATTTGGCTTAATTGGACTTTCTTCATGGGTAATTTGATTTGCATCTCTTTTTAAAATTGTGATTTTTGTATGGCCCTCTATTAATAGAGGGTTTTCTTTTGATTTTGTGTCAGCATCAAGAACTGGACATTTTTGAATAAATGGGGGTTCTAGTTTGGTGTCGAACGCGTATCCCCCGAAACCTTCGCGTTCAACGATCGGTTTCCCGGGTTACATCGTTTACAATGCGGGGTCCTGACACCTTCAAGTCCGCACTTGTAACAAAACACATTCAGTGTTTCGGACTCGCACTCGAAATATGTGTGGCCTTGCGCTTTGCAATTCCAACACACCAAGTTGGAAGTGTCAGCGTATTTTCGAGGCGGGAGTTTTGGTCGGTTGCCTCCGAACTGGTATGCTGCCAATTGTTCCTCAGAGGGCTGAACCTGGTACAGGTCCTCGTATTCCAGCTCATTGGCCGCATATCTACCTGGTGGCTTCGTTGGTTTTTGGACGTCTTTCTTCGGAAATGCTGACTCCACATCCTTGCAGGCATTCCTCAGCTGATCCATCGTATAAATTGGCATCGGATACACCAGATTCACTACTCTTTCATTAAGATTTTTCTTAAGTATCCGTACCAACTCCACTTCTGGAATCGGTATACGCAACTGCGACTTAATTTTGCTAATTGCTGCTAAGTAATCATCGATATTTTCGGAAAAACCTTGCTTACGATCCATGAGGTCACGCATTATATCGTAATCGGATCTAGTGTTTTTAAATTGACGAAGCAAAGCATCTTTAAGCATCGGCCAGTCAGGTCGATAGTTGCTACGCTGAAACTGCCAGAACCAGTCGTGGGCATTTCCACCTAACAAGAGATGGAAATCTCGCAGAATTTCGACCCACGGACAACCATATTGGTTCTGCAGCGTTTCAAGACGGAAGACAAAATCTTCAACCGTCATTTTGTCTGGATGAGCTTCGAATTTCAACCCCCACTTGTTGATCTTAATGGGAGCTTTGTATCCCGAAGTCAACCAGTGGGGCGGAAATGGAGTTTGGTGATTATAACCAGGCTGAGAGTTATATGGATTCCTCTGAAACCCAAAGAAGTCATCCTGGAAACCTTCAGGTTGGGATACTCTATCCTGACTTCGCCTCAACTGTTCTTGTTGCCTTTTTCGTTGCTGTGCAGGAGGCACAAAAGCACTTCTGGATGGCTCAGGCGGAGGACAATGCAAAGGAGGGGGAATCACTGGAGGAGGAATGTTATAAGTGGGTGCCGTGTGTTTTGGAATCGCACCGGTATTTGACTGAGAGGATCGCCCCAGATTCAACTCTCTGAGGAAACCTTAAAGTTGCTGTTGGATTTCGTTTTTCAAAGTGTTGGTGACTTCTGTCTGTACCGACTCTTTCTCTTCTCGGGTCTGTTGCCTAACGGAGGTCTTCGTGCCAAGCTCTCTAAAATATCTCTAGAGCCACTACCACGGTGCAAATTTGTACTATTTGACCTAGAAATGGGTACCCTACCTACATTTGGAATGACAGTTTCGTTGTGAGCCCCGAAACTCGACCGATGAGATGGCAAAACTTCAGCCCCTAAACCACTAATGTTACTGAAGGATGGAGGAGAAACCGAATCAACTGAACTGACTGGAATATTCGAAGAACTTACTGGAATATTGGTTGAATTGGGAATGCATAACACGCCTTCTCTCAATACCGTCCATATGCTGACTTACTGACCTAGTCAACCTAAAATTGTTATCAACATCAGCTTCTCTTATGATCCTGTTGATGCGATCATCTTCATCTTTGTTGGTTTCCTTTTTTTTTTTAATTTTCAAAAAAAAAGTTCAAACAAACAAAAAAAAATAACGAAAAAAAGTTTCAAAAAAAAACTTCTACACAAAAAAAAATAATAAATTAACAGGAAAAATAACGAAAAAGGGTAACAAAACGAAGGGTTGAGTTTTCTTAAGATAACGCTTTCTTCTACGAAAAAACCGTAGCAAAAGAAAAACAACCAAAAATGTGAATAATTTTCTCTTAAATAGAATATATTAAAGTTTTCGTTTACGAAAACGATTGTATTCGAACATAGGAGTAGAATGTGCAAAAACGTAGAAAAATATTGAAATAAACGAATTAACTTAATAAATGAACAAAAAAAATCTTTTCTTCTAAGTATTTTAATACCCAGAACAAAAAACAGATAAAAAACTTGAAAAATCTGTATTTTCGAAAATTTTGTTTTGGAAATGTTTTTGGTTTTGTTTTCATGTACATACGTACGGGGTGCTTCAAGTAGCGTCTTCAGTGGATTTTTGTCGACATGGTGTGACCTTACTAATGGCATCTTTTTAAACTAGACAGCAGACGGACGAAAATATATTCCCCTGAAGTAGTGAGGTAGAAAAGGAAGTAGAAAAAAGACGAAAAGACAAAAAGTTGTTCTCCTTACCGATCCCGCGATTTTAGACAGTCTCTATGGACTTAGCTTAAAGACCTGAATCGGCAAGGGACACGAAACACGAAAAATGAGAAAAAATCTCAAAAAAAAAGTAATCACTTGGACGGTGCATCGATGATTGACGACTCGTCAGAGCTAACAACATTTGACAAACTAGGAAAGAAACTGAAAATTTGAAAGAAAAGTAAAAATTGGGACTGGTATTGAGGGTATAACGAGACATAAGAATTATGACTATTGTTGCTGCAAGTTCTCGGAGTTCGTCGCGATTCACTTAAGTGTGTCCAAGACTTTCTAAGTGAAGACTTACGACTCCGAAAACCTGCAAAAAGTCCAGTCGAAAAAAAAAGAAAAACAGGAATGAAATGCTTCTTAACCGCCGTTGCAGAAAATTCTCAGGGATTCGTCGCAATTCATTAAGTGCGTCATAGACCTTCCTAATGAAGACTTACGAACCCTGAAAATTCTTTGGCTAAAGAAATCGAAAAACACACATTAACCGCAGTCCCTGTATATTTTCAAAAACCTCGTCGCGATACGTCTAGGTATGTCTACGACTTTCCTGACGCAGACTTACGAGTTTTGAAAACTCACAGCAAGTTTGGTTTGACTATCACAAAAACGAAACTTACAAAAAATCTTGGCTAAAAGCTAAGACGTTGGGCGCCATTTTGTTGCGAGCAAGTGGATTGGGAGGTGTAGGAAAAAGAGCAGGGTAGGATAAAGGAAGGGTTAGGAAAATAGGATAGGAAGTTTTTGGGAAGGAAGGAATAGAATGCTAAGTTCCGGGGGACGCGGCCTGCTTGCGATGCGCAACTTGAACTCGTCGGACGGGGGGGATCTTGCCCCCGAAACATAACCTCACAAACAACAAAAACATAAATCAGGCCGGAGAAAAACCACTAAAATGACCACGGACGAACAATCACTACTTCTAGGGCACTGCAGGTGTTGTCGCAGTGATGCCAACCCACCCAACCATGATATCCGTTGGCTTATTTGGATATCCCCGATATAGGCGATGACTATGTTCCGGTCACACCATTTTCACTGAAAGGAATTGGCTACCATCCACACTCCTGAAAAGTTCGTCTTCAAAAATTCATATTTCGCTTAAGACGAAACAAGGAAACATCAAAAATTTCATCCAAAAAGGCGTTTAACGAAGTTTATTAAATGTAAGTTAACATAAATGAAAAACATTAAACAAAAAAAAATATAATTTCTATTGAAAAAAAAAGGTAAATTAAAAATCTTAGTTTTTTTTGTTTTTATCAATTTCTGGAATTTCTTTTATAGATATATAACTATAAAAAAAAATTATTAACACAATCTAGAAAAATCAAGAAAAAAAAGGAACAAATAAAAACGTGATTACACGGCGTTTCCCAAGGATAAAACTAACCGTACCCTTTTTGGTACTTAATTGAGGGACTATTTTGAGAGCTGCGATATGCGAAATTCCCTACCTCAAAAGAGCTCCATGGAGGAGGACAACTTATCTAAAAACTTTCGCGGAACGCGATAGAAGAAAAACCAAGGAAACACTGGCTATCACTTACAAAATAGGTAATGAACTGAAAATTAATTATTCAAACAGAAATAAACAAATGCAAAATTTATAAATATCACAATAAACTTCAACGCCACTTAAAATTTGACTTATTAATATAAATAATATACCAAAAAAAAATATAGACACGATGAAAGGAGGATGATTTAACATCCACCGGAAAGCCTTTTCCGGCAAAAAAAAAAAAAAAAACAATATAAACGTTGCGTGTAGGTATATGGCCACTTTTTATGGTATCAAAATAAATTTGGGTGAAAAACGACTTTTTTTTGTTTCAGTTATTGGCGTCCTATACTTTATTATATTTTAGTAATCGTACCTGGACTTCCTTTTTTTTATAGGACTCACTGTTGCTACCTTCCGGATTTTGTTGGCGATTTTGAGAGGGTTTTGTTTCGGCCAGCTCCTCGTTTTAGAGTGTCGGTGGATAATAGCAGAGCCCCTGATAACGTACACTATGGACAGTGGTTAGGTAGTAGGGCAGCGAGAAGAACCTGTCCGGCACGAAATCGAGTCGCAAAGGTAGACTGGACTTCAATCAATAAGTCGGGTCTGATAACCAGAAGCAGGTCCCATACAACCAAACTGGATTCCAACCAAATGGTTGTGTTCCAACGAAGAACGTTAATTCCAACGCCAGAAAAAAAAAATGTATGTGGCGGCCCAGTCTTTCACTGTCATCTGGAGCCGCCAGAATCCGAATTATAGCTGCTTGACAACCTGGTAAAACGTATATACTAACTTTTTAGCACCCTCCAACAAAACGTTATAACTTTTCAAACACACCCTGGGTTTTTTTTTTATTCTTAACAACTATGGTTTTTAATTAGTATATACATACTCAGGTATATGTAAAAGGAAATCCTAACGATCACTCGAACACGTAAGTAAAAACTTCAATTCTAATTTTAAAAAAATGGAAAGCAAATAAACGTTAAATAATTGTGTCATGGTAAATCTTTAATATCCACAAAAATCACCACGTACCTAATGCACAGCAATAATTAGGTTTCTCTATTTTTGTTTAAATAAAGGTTTGTATAAGAACTTTGAAAATTTTCAGAGCTTATGGACGTTCAGATCTTGCTTGATAGTTAGCGTATCAGTAGGCTGCCTACTAGTTAAAGGTCCAACCCTTCCTAACGATCGAATTGAGAGATATATCATATCTCTAAATAAAGATCTTCTCAGTCAAGAGTGGGAAGTGATAAGTTGCGAGAAGACCAGTGAAGGAACGGAAGTAATGGTGAGATTGAACCACAAATCTCTACCATTATTAAGGAAAGTGGACTTCAAAGTACGCATCGGGATCACCAGATGCAAGCTTAGACTGAAAACAAATAAAAGAAAACAGGTTAGTAAGGCGATGAACAAATTCTTTATTATGTAAATGGAATTGAAAATCTTACAAATCAATCTTCATCATAGTAAAGCCGCCAGCGCAAACCTGGTCTACCTCATGAAGAGTAGACATTACGACGTGGCCCTGGTTCAAGAACCCTGGACAGTAGGTGGCATGATCAAGGGCCTAAACTCCAAAGACCTCATACTGTACAAGTCAAATACTGACAGTCAAAATTGTAATCCAAGATCTTGTATAGTAGCTAGAAAACAGTTTAACCTTTTTCTTCTAACTACTTATAGCAACATCGACCAGACTGCGGTAATACTAGAACGCGATGAGCTCCCAACGCTCATTATAACCTCCATATACATGCCCTATGATGGAGAGGAAGGACCACCAACGGAATTAACAAGTCAGTTGGTATCATTTGCAAGTAAGAAAAATTTTAATATTATTCTAGGCTGCGACTCCAATGCACACCATGAGCAATGGGGTAACACCGACACTAATACTAGGGGCGAAGCCCTTTTTGAATTCATTATTGGTAGTAACCTTTGCGTAGCTAACCGAGGTAATACACCCACATTTGTTACACGAAACCGTAAAGAGGTGCTCGACATCACCCTTTCTAACAATTCAAGCTCCTGTCAGATAGAAAATTGGAAGGTTCTAGACGAACCTTCCTTCTCAGACCACCGTCTTATAGAATTTACTACTCCCAATGTTGAGGGTCAGCTCAAGCCCTTTAGAAATAATAGGCGTACGGACTGGCATATCTTTAATAGGGAAATTAGTAATAACATAGTAACCGTTAATTCAACTGCTATTCAGGGGCCAAACAGCTTAGAGAAAGCAACAACAGATCTCACTGGAACTCTGCAAAAAGCTTTCGAATTGAGTTGTCCCATTGTAAAGTTAACGAAGAAAAACAAGAAACCCCCCTGGTGGACATCAGAACTCACGATTATTAGGAAAGAAACTAGGAAACTTTTCAATATCGCAAAACGCACTAGACTTGAAAGTGATTGGGACTGCTACAAGTCAAGTCAAAGAAAATTCAAAACAGAAACACAACGTGCTTAACGTAGCTCGTGGAGAAACTTCTGTAGCAATATTGAGTGCACCAACAAATCAGCTAGACTCAGAACGATCCTAGCGAAAACAACCATCTCTGTGGGTTCTCTAAAAAAACCCGACAACAGTTGGACAGAGTCAGGTTGTGAAAGCCTAGAACTCCTGGTGGAAACACACTTCCCGGGAAGCAAATCAAATCCTGAGTGCGTATCAGATAACACCATACACTACGCGCATGAAATCCCTGCTGATATTGTAACGGAAGAAAGGGTTTTGTGGGCTATCAACTCTTTCTCCCCTTATAAATCTCCAGGCCTTGACGGCATCTTCCCTCAGATGCTGCAAAAAAGTAGTGATTTTATCATTCCCCACCTGATAAACATATTCCATAGCAGCCTAAAATGGAGTTATGTTCCAAAGACATGGCGTGAGACTAAAGTTGTCTTTATTCCTAAAGCCGGCAAGCCCAGTCACACGGAACCCAAAGACTTCAGACCTATTAGTCTCACCTCATTTATGCTTAAAACACTTGAAAGGCTAGTTGATATTCATATCCGTAGTAATCTAAAACCGGAGGTCTTATCACCCTTTCAACACGCCTATACAAAAGGCAGAAGTGTAGAAACGGCACTACACTGTGTTGTTAATACGATAGAAAAATCGCTTGAGGTTAAAGAATATACTCTTGCAGCATTCCTGGACATCGAAGGAGCTTTCAATAACGTTCACAACAGTGCAATTGAGAAAGCACTTCGTGCTCTCAAGGTAGAAGTAACAGTTATCAAATGGATCATGTGTATGTTGTTAAACAGACAGATACATAGTGAACTTGGTAACGCACAGTTAAAGATGCACGCATCTAGAGGTACACCGCAAGGTGGAATTCTTTCACCTCTCCTCTGGATCTTGGTGATGAACGAGATCCTTATAAAACTAAAACACAACGGTATAATAGTGGTAGCCTACGCCGACGACCTGGCAAAAGGAAAATATCTTACCTATTAGAGAGCAGTTAGATAATGCACTGTCCACGGTCAGTAACTGGACCAAAAAGTTTGGTCTTAAGGTAAATCCCCTTAAAACAGAGTTAGTACTTTTTACAAACAGAAGGAAAATACCTCCGTTCAATTTACCAAAAATTGATGACACCCCACTTAAGATTTCCGACCGAGTGAGATATCTCGGCGTAATCTTGGACAAAAAAATTAACTGGGGCCCGAATATACAAGAGAGATATAAAAAAGCCATGTTTGCACTCTACTCATGTAATAGGATTCTAGGCAGAAACTGGGGACCTAATCCTAAAATAATCATGTGGATGTACACCGCCATTGTCAGACCTATTCTGACCTATGGCAGTTTGGTTTGGTGGAAAGCCCTGGAGAAGTCCACAAATTTAAAAACCCTAACCAAACTACAAAGAATGGCTTGCATCAGCACTACGGGTGTGATGAGGACCACCCCTACGGCGGGCCTGGAAGCAATCCTCAATCTCACACCCCTAGATCTATTTGTACAAGAATCAGCAGCAAACAGTGCCCTTCGGATTAGTCAAACCAGCATCTGGAAATCGAATCCAAATGGACATGCTGCTATTCTAACGAAATACGTAGGAAACAACATCTGTACAGATTATATGACCCCCTACTTAGATTTTAATAAATCTTTTAGTACCAGATTCCCCAATAGAACAGATTGGAAAAACAATGTGCCCTACTCCAATGAGTCAACTTTCACCATCTTCACTGATGGTTCAAAAATGGACACTGGAGTAGGAGCAGGTTTCTTCTCTGATAACCTTAACCTTGCCAATTCTTTCAGGCTCCCCGACCACAGCAGCGTCTTCCAAGCTGAAATCTTAGCAGTGAAAAACGCTGCGAGGCATATATCGATGATGGCGATATCACACGCGGACATCACCTCTTTCATTGACAGCCAGTAGCAATAAAAGCTCTGTCTGCCACTCTTATCAAGTCAAAGCTTGTTTCTTGCTGTCGCGAAGAGCTAAAGGTTCTTGGTACACAGCATAATGTAAGACTCTGCTGGGTTCCCGGCCACAGTGATGTGCCAGGAAACGAAAAGCAGATGAGCTGGCAAGGGAAGGCTCAACACTTGAACCTTCTCTCATTGATCACAGTATAGGTATCCCACTATGTATACTGAAGCAAAACATCGATAACATAATTGTTCAGAAATCCAACGAAAGATGGAACCTCCTAGAAACCTGTGTTATTACCAGGAAGCTATGGCCTAGATATGATAAGAAAAGGTCCGATAGAATTTTAACTCTCAATAAACCTTCCTTAAGATCCCTTATTGGTATAATAACAGGACATAACCTACTTGGCTACCATAAAAAGAAAATGGGGCTCAATGCTGACGATATCTGCAGAGGCTGTGGCGACGAAGATGAGCATGAAGACACAGCTCACTATCTTTGTCACTGTCCAGCACTCTGTCACACAAGGAATAAAACCCTAGGCAACTACTTCTTTAACGAATTGGAAGAACTATCAGAACTCTCAAGCAAGAGCTTACTGAACTTCGTCAAGACCTCTAAATGGCTAGACGAACCAACGGATTCATAGGTTAACATTTCAAGAAGTTTTAACACTTCGGGGTATCACAACGGATCTACATAGATCTAAGTGTGACGGTAGCAATAGCAACTGTCAGCCCAATCAACCTAACCTAACCTAGCGTATCAGTAAGACCTTTGGTCATAAGAACAATTTGCCAACGGAGAATCATCACACTTTGGGAACAGCTATTCCTCCTCCCACATTATTCGTGTCACCCGATCCTACCCATCCGCTAGTTATTATTTTTTTTTTTTTTGTTTTCTCAAAACGTTAATGTAGTTGTTCAAAAAATTTCTCCTCCATCCCTCATTTGACATTTCGGAAGTACCTTTGTATATGAAAACTATAGTACTATCATGGTGGAAGTCGAATTTGCGGAGAGCTTATGGAGGTTTTAAATGATATTTATTGATATTTTTTGGATGCAATAATCTAAAAAATAGTCTACTCTTGCCCCTACCACCAATTTTCGACGCTTAAAGACTCCCCAAATCGAATTTTACACCTCACATTTAGCAGCGCCACCACCAGGACCTCTGCAACCCTAAAAAAAACTCGCCATGATAGTACTATAGTTTTCATATTCAAAGGAAGTACTCTTCTGTCTTTTCCATTAATGCTTCTCACTTTGAACTAAAGGTGGCGCTAGAAACTCATAGAGGACTTAAGGCTCGGTTCTCACTTTGGGCGTCCAGAACAAAATGAAACTCAGTACAGACGACTTATGCAGAGGTTGTGGTGACGAAGAAGTGCACGAAGACACAACGCATTTTCTCTGTCACTGTCCCGCGCTCTGTCACCAAAGAAGGAAATTTCTTGGTAGATACTTCTTTGGTAATCTCGAAGATCTATCCAATACACCAGAAATCCGCATATTGAATTTCATCAATGCCTCTAAATAGCTTGATTGACTATAGAACACATGGGTTTTTATCAGGAAAAGAGTAATTACACTCAAGGGTAACACAATGGATCTACATTGATCTAAGTGTGACGATAGCTACATCAATTGTCAGCCCAATAACCTAACCTAACCTAAACTGCCACAGACCGTTTCCTGTGGAGAACGCCGTCTTTTCCCGATCTTCTGGGTGAATTTCCACTTGCCAATAACCGCTCTTCAAATCCAAAGTTGAAAACCATTGGGCTCCTTCCATCGCATCTAAGGTGTCACTGATTCTGGGTAGAGGGTAGCTATCTTTCTTTGTCACGTCGTTCAGTCTTCGGTAGTCTACACAAAATCGAGTGCTTCCATCCTTCTTTTTGACATGAACGACTGGTGATGCCCAAGGGCTTTTGGAATTTTCGATTACCCCATCTTTCTTCATTGTCGATATCATTTCTTCAACTTAAGTTTGTTTTGCTAGAGGGAGACGTCTTGCTGGTTGGCGAATTGGTCTTGCATCTCCTGTATCAATTCGATGCCGTACTAGTTGTGTTCGACCATATTGTTCGTTGGGTGAAGAGAATATATCAGCATACTCATGAAGAAGATCTCCAGCAACATTAAACTGATGTTGACTCAGACTTGATGACTTCAGAATTTGGTCTTTTAATCTGTCAAAGCTCAGGGGCTTCTTTGTTTTCGCTTCGGTGATCTTAGTAATCGCGGATACAGGTTCACATTGCCCAACTACTTCTCCCATCTTGAGCTTAATTTCGTACGGTTTGATGTTCAGTATCCGTACCGGCACCATGTTGTTCTTTGGTGCCACCAGAGTCTTCAGTACCATGATGTTTTGGGAACGTTGTTCCGCATCTGGTTCCACCATGAGGTATCGATGGCTTCCAAAGTCACCCTTTAGTTTCGTCCATACGAATACTTCCGAAGAAGCAGGCAAGCAAATGTCTTCTTTGATGACGGTCCTGATAGTTGTTGAGTTTTCGTTGCCATAGACCATCGGAATCTCCACATTTTGGTACTTAAGAACTTGTTTACCGATATCCAAAATTATTCCATGCTCCTTCATGAAGTCGATTCCAACGATGCACTCGTCACTGCCAAACGGATCATAAGACGAACCTCACCATACACTTTTGCTGCCTCTCCTGTGGCGGTCTTCAGACGGTAGCTATTGGTGTTGTGTAGCCAAGACATCTTGACCAAGTCTCTTCGTACAATGGAGGCGGTGGCACCGGTGTCGATTGTAGCCTCGTGTTTCTTATTATTTATTATTGCCTCCACTGTCAGACTTTTGTTGTCTCGTTTAGTCTGTGAGACTTGGATAGTGTTTCTGGGGCCATCGATACCAGAAACCAGCTTCTGCCCCTCGAAGTTGGTTCTGCTTCCACAATGTTGGCATGCAGCTCTTCTCGGTGGTAATCTGCACTGCCGCTGGAGATGTCCGGTTTTGTTACACTTCCAGCATCGAGCAAGTCCTTCACGCTGGCTTCTTTGGAATGCGATTTTCTGACAAGAGCATTCTTCAACTTCAACTTCTATGACTCGATGAACTCCTTGGGAAGCTTGTTCTGCCGCTTCCATAGTCAGAGCAAACGCTAAAGCTTCAGGAAGCGTACGTTTTCCAGCAGTTCTAATTGCTCGCTGTAAGTTGATGTCAGATACAGCACGGATGAAGGCTTCTGTTGCAAGTTGGTTGACGATTTCATCCCCTGCAGCTGGATATGCGAGATGCACCAACCAGTCAATATCCGCTTGAAGTTGCTGCAGAGTTTCTCCTCTTTTCTGGACTCTAGTATTCAGTTGGACGCGGAAAACTTCTTGCATATGACCATCTCCAAAGCGTTTGTCTATCACCTGAACAAGAGCACTGAAGTTACCATTCTTATCTGCTGGAATGGTTTGCAGCAGTTCAGCAGCAGATCCTCTGAGGGCAACCGTTAGAGCTATAAATTTGTCTTCTTCGTCCCAGCCGTTCGTCGCTGCGGCTGCCTCAAACTGTTTCTTGTAGATCGACCAAGAAGTTTGCCCGTCAAAAGTCGGTGGATGTATTTCCTTCTTCCTTGGGTAATCGCCAACACTTCTCTAATCTTAATTTTTCGAACTTTGTCTAATTCGTCGGCAATCTCTTGTTCACACTTTTGTTGTTTTTCCATTTGTTCGAAAAGATTCTTTTGTTGTTTTTCCATTTGTTCCAGTTGGTTCTTTTGTTCTGTCCGTTGTTCTTCGAGAAGATTCTGTTGTTGTTTTTCCATTTGTTCCAGTTGGTTCTTTTGTTGTGTACGTTGTTCTTCGAGCTTGCCAATGAGAAGTGCCATCATTGCCGACAAGTCGACACCAGTACTTACTTGTTCTTCAGGTATTTCTATTTCGAATAGGAACGTGTCTGGGTCTTCTCCACGTTGACTTAAATCCTCTTGCAGACGAATTATGAGGTCAGCTTTTCTTCCAGCAGTAGGAAGGCCTCGTTTATTCAGCTCTGCCTTAAGAGGCCTCCGGACAAAAGTTCGAACTCAGATTCGAAGATTTTAATGTTCGAATAAAAACCAAAAGTTCATAAGCTCACCCAAACCCTAGGAACATGTTTGAACTTCGAACAAACATTTCTGGAGTGGTAGGCATACGAGACAGAAAGAAAAAAAGGTATGCGAGCACAGCGCAGCGCACGCAAGACACAACATGTTTTTTGTTCCCATCCTTTTCCTACATACTTATGTACTTATACTTCTTTATGCAGAAGAACAAGCAGCGCACAAACCAGAGTGGACGATTTGTATTTTTGTCATTATTTCGTCTTGGGTATATGGCGTATATGGAAAAAGTTTTTGTAAATGAATTGTGTGGAAAGGAATATACTCATACATACCTATATTGCTATATGTATTTCTTTTTGTTTCTGATGCGCGAAGCGTTATTTGTGGAGTTTTTTTTTTGTCTTAGGGGCGAGTTATAGTGAACAGGAAAATGGATCAGGAAAATTTTTCTGATAGATTATTTAGTAAGTTCTCGATCGATTTGAAACACATAAGCTGAAGTATTCGATGACAAATGACAATTTTAATGCACTATGTAAAAAAAAAACTGATTGAACAAAGGTTTTTTGATAAAAATGCATTTATTTGTTTTCCTGATGAACTTGCATCAGGAAAATAAACAAATGCTTTTTTATAAAAAATCCTACGTTCAATAAATTTTTTTTTTACATAGTTCATTAAAATTGTCATTTGCCATCGATTACTTCAGCTTATGTGTTTCAAATCGATCGAGAACTTGCTAAATAATCCATCAGAAAAATTTTCCTGATCCATTTTCCTGTTCGCTATAACTCGCCCTTAGACAGGAAAATTTGTTTTGATTTTTTTTTCTCAAGAATAACCAAGCTATTATTTTTACCATCAAAGTTATATTTTTCTTCTCTATATTTTTTTTCCAACTGTAGGTAGGTACTATAAAGTTTCAAACTTTGCAAATTATTTGTAGGCTATGCATTTATTGAATGAGGTATTTTTTTTTCAAATTGATCATGAACTGAATGATTTTAGATTTTCGGATGTTGTTATGGTAGGTAAAGGATAAGGATAAAATTCTGGATAGTAAAGAAGTGGTTTCGAGAGTTTTTGAGGGTAAATAATAAAAGTGATAATCTGGGTAGGAAATTGTGTTTTTTTTTTTTTTGATGATGAAAATATATGTAGCCTACATAATGTAGGTATGTATGTACATACATATGTATATATTATTTTTTAGAAATCAATTGAATTATGTATATGTACTTAAAAAAGGGAACGATTTTTTATCTGACTTTTTAAGTGTTTTTTGAAGGGCCGTATGTTTTTGAAAAATGATCATAATACAAAATGTGATAATGTGAAAATTTCAACTGTGTTTAAATTTCGAAAAACAGCTCTTCATGAAATACTAAAAATAATCGACATAATAAATATATCTGCTGCCAAACTACTCTTTTGACTGAGTATATTTTTAATTAAAAAAAAAGAAAACGAAAGTATGAGAGGCATAGAGCGATTGAACATTTGGTTCAATATCAAATTTATAATGAATTGAAAATATTCAAACTTAAGAATGCAGTACCTACTTTTTTATAAATTTTTACTTTTAGGAAACTTCAGAACTTCTCTTTAAAAAAAGTATTTAAATCTTGAAATCAATTTTCTTCCTTTATTTGTGTAGATATTTATTTTACCTAATAGTAATGCCAAAATATTTCTCACTGAAATTACAATCAGTAAAAATTGAAAAATCAATGCATTTTCCACACTACCCAAGAGGTATGCATTTAGGTGCGTTAACCGATTTTTTGGTAAGGTGTTCGGTTTCCCCAATAGGCCTATTACACCAAACTGAAAATATAAAAAAAATTAGGTATTTCCAAAGTTAAAAATTACAATGTGACTTACCAATGTTGTTTTTGCAATCACCGAATCATTCATAAATTGCGACATCTGGTTTGGCTTCTTTATTTTGCATTTATATTTTCTGATCGTAAAAAAATAAATACGTAGGTACATTTAAATTAAATTACAACATAATAAAATAAATTAATAGGAAACTTACTTAAATCACATGAATTTATTAGTATATGGGCCATCAATATGTTTTGAGAAATTGTAGACGGGTATTTATATTATTTCCGGTAAAAGGCTGTAGGCAAATGTGGTTGTTATTCTTCTATAGTGACACTGGGAGGCCCTTTGAAATTCAAAGCTTTTTTTCTTGGCAGGATTTTTGGTACGTATTTCTTTTTATACCGGTTGATGTAATAGTACTCTTGGTGGCTTGCTGGCAGGCTATGATCAATTTGGCGTTTTTCTTAAACCCTTTTCTTCGCTCGGTTTTCTTATCGGCATACCGCGAGGAATTCGAGGATCAACTAACTCAGGAAGAAGCCAGTCGTTGTAAAATGTTGAAAGCTTAGCTATGGTTTTAGTGTTCCAAAAATTATCGTCTCGTTTAATTTCCTCCACATAAAGCTCGTACTGACTACTACTCCATACAGCAAATATGCATATGTTCTTGTCACAAATGTGCAGTTGACCCTGAATTTGAAAATAATAGCTGTGCTTTTTATTGAGGCCCAGTATGCTGCCATCTTCAGAAATTCTGATGTATTTAAGTGATCCGCTTTTAATGGCTTCCACAGTGTGTCTTCCGGCAATGGAGTAAGGACACTTTATTTCGCAGAGTGTCTGTTTATCAAGGATCCCATCCGGTGTGGCTCCAAGAAAACTGTGCTCCCTATCGATGAATAAACCACAGCTGTAAATTTTTCTCTTTATCTGGCTCTCCAATTGAATTCTGGCTGTGTCCTCGTTAATTCTTCCGTGTAATAAGGAGGGGGTTGAAAGCTCCTGAGGATGTGCAATTCTTTTCACGTACCCGTCTAACTTCTTCGCCTTAGATATGCTTCCAAATAAAGATGCAGTAAGCATAAGCTTTCGCGTTTCGCACCATATTTTATTGTTTGCTTGGCCCAAAGTCTGTTGTTCAATAAGAGTACGATTTAATTGATTGTCCTGAAGCTTATTGAAAATCCTCTCTTTTTCTGACATGAAGTCCTCGAAATTCATGTCAGGCTGGTTGCATCCAGAACCATAGCCAATATCATCTGTTCTAACAGCTCTGTTTATTTTAAAATAAGTTTTCCCGCTCCGATAAAGTTTTCTTCTTGCCTTTCTTGTCTGATTAAGAGATATGTTTTTTCTTAATCTTTTTAATTCCAGCTTTTTTATTTTTGATGTTGGGGTTCTTGCTTGAATCCACTTTTGGAATTCGGTGTTTCGTCTTTTTGAATTAAAATGTATTACAGCTGAAGTACAGCGATTGGAATATTGCCCACCAAGAGAGAAGTTTATTCGTTTTCCTCCAACAAGTTTTGCAACGATGGAGTTGTAATGCTCTGCCAGATTATTGTTGTAACCGAGGAACAGACTTTGGGCATGGAATATGAGCCTCCTTGTTGGATTCATAATCTGCTCATATATTCCATCAGCTTTCATAACTGGAATTTTGTTTTCCTCTGAGTTGTTGCATTTTTCGCGGATGTAAGATGGGCAAGCTTCATGATCACCGAAAACATGATGAATAACATTGCGGATGTCATCTTTAATATTTGTTATTCTTGTTTCCTCGGTTATGTTATCTTCTTGTCTTCTTTGTTTCACAGCACTTAATATGTCTTTACGAATTCGTTCTAGTTTAGAAGTCAATAATCCTTTTAACCCCGTTTTGCATCCTCGAGATATTGCTTCGAGCTTGTTTCGGAAGTTTCGCATCAGGTGGTTGCAGCATTCTATTTTTTTACTCGTCTTCCATTGTATATCTTACATTTGATAATTTTTTGATACGAGCTGCTGTCGCCATCAGAGAGCATCGTTAGGTAACGGAGGCCATTCTTCTCAACGCTACATTTAAAGGCTTCTAACAAAATATCTGACTACATTAATGTTGATGGCCCAGTGTAATTGATGGTGCAATTATGGTCCAAGTTTTCTTTTATCCCACCTCTGAAGCATTTCACACAATACTTATTTTTGACCCCAAGCGAAATGACCTTGCCGGTGTGCAAGCCAACAACAATAGCTGCACCTGAAAGTGCCGAGTAATTCTTTTTGTAGGACCTTTTACTCCAACAGGCATCGGTAACAACCGTTATAAAAGGAATTCCGTCAATGGGATCCACATCACCACGAGAAACAGCAGCGTCAGCTTCTTCTTTGGCAGCTTCCAACATATTCTTTTCAGCGATTTCTTCCCAGGTCTCACCAATTTTCTCTTCAATTTGCTTATATTTTTTTGTCGGAGAAGCACGGTATATCTATGGTTGAAGAAAACTCTTCGATTTGGTAGAATCCACAGCCAATGCTCGTTATTCCAAGAACTACAGCCATATTTACTTCAATTGCATTTTTTGTGCTTGAGGATATTCGCAACTGAACCTTGCACATATTGCATTCCAATATGAAATCGCTTTCAAACCCTCTCCTTATTTCATTCACAATGTTGATATTTTTCAAACTACACCCAAACTGCGGAGCATGTTGGTCAATTCTTTTCAACTCATCAAAAAAATGTTGGAGGTCTATTATTCTTCTTCCTTCTATTTTATGGACAGGATCATCTCTAGGGGGACTTTCGTCAATAATAAAACCATCAGGACTCATTCTTCGGTCTTCTGATTCTTCAAAACTGGAAAAATTGTTTTCAGCAACTGTACTAACGTCAGGTACGCCAGATTCTGCATCATTATAAAAATTGGTTTCCTCCGGAGTAGTTTGTTCCATATTCGTATTTATAAAACTATTCAAACTAAAAATAAATCTTTTTAAGTAAGAAAACTTTTCCACACAAAGAGAATTGTAAAATTGCATTTTCGTTTTTTATTTTTGTTTGCATAAAAACATCGTTTGAAAATACCTTATTAGCTAACTAATAATTAAAACTGAAAAGGATTTTTTTTTGTGCTCTTGGTTGTTATTGTTACATTTTGGACCAAGTTTATGCATATATAGCTTATGTTTTCATTTTATATTGATTTTTATTTATATGTATTTATGATCGATATGATGATGATTTGAAGCGAATGAATTTTTTGTAAAAGTATTTTGTATAGTTTTTAAATTTGACTCACACAATTTGCTAGCTATCAATTATTTTCTAAGACTTTTATATTTCAAACGTGCTTGGTGGCGTATGAGGCATATTTTCTTACGAACAGATAGGACTGTAAGTCCAAAATTCAAATATGTACTAAAAAATATGAACTTTCAAGTCAAACTATGATCGCGACTTTTCTGTCCATTTGTTTGTTAGGGTATTTAAAGAGCCAGTTCTAAATGGCAGAACTCGGACTGTTATTTTGAATTTGTTCATTAAATACTATCACGAAAACACTTGCAAAAAGACAGAAATTGGAAGAAGGCAGACTTGAAAAAAAAAATTACAACTTTGGAGGCTTCTGAGACCTATTTCCCATCTACTTAGCTTACTGCCATTTTGAACTTTCCTTTCACACACTCTTCAACAACATTTGCCAATTTTCATCCATTTCCAAGATTTTTTTTGGAAAAAATTTGCATTTTTGACCGCACTCCCCCCTTATTCCACCCCCATTCAACAATTTCCCGACAAAAATCCATTTACCTTTCATTTAATTATTTATTTATTTATTTATTTATTTATTTGTCTTTTTTTGTATACATACATACATATTCATTATATACATACGTATGTATATATACTTTTTTAACGTATTACAACAACTTTTCCTGTTATATATTTAAAAATGCACGTTATATTATTTTTAATAGGCATGTACTCTATGTGATCTTAAGCATCCCATATTTTTTTCTAAGCACATAATAGTAAACATAAACTGTTTAAATATTTCCTATAAGAAACTTCGCCACAGAGGGTATCAGGGCAAAATAAAAAACAAACGTCAAAAATTCTTATTTTTTCTGGAATTTAAAAAAAATATAATTATATTCTCTCATCAATTCATCTCAATTTTTTTGGGAATTTATCGCGGAAGATTTTTTAAGAAGATCAGAAAAGAAAAGATCTAGGTAAACCTATTGGAATTTTTCTATTCGCGAGCGATATAATACAGACCTTGGAAGTCATATCAAAAACAATAAATTGTAGGTTGTCAATATTAGCTCGGATTTAAATTCAAATTTATGTGATTCCACAATCATCTTCATGTTACATATTAACATATTTACAAGAATAACTTACTTGTTTTGTAAATTTATAGATCGTTGCTGTTTTTTTGCAAACTGGCTTTTTAATTTTTGTTTTCTACCCATTTTTTCACTTGGTTTTTTATCACTTCACTGATCACTTTAATTTCTTGAATTGTAATTAATTTGTTTTTGGTTCTCTCCACTAAGTTATGTTTTTTTATTTAATAATTTTGGTAATTCAATTTTAAAATCAATAATTTACTACCACTTTGGCAATCACTTGTTCACTCTACGAATCACAAACGAAAATGTGATAAAACCTCATAGACACAAAGTGCTTTACTTTTCTATTTTTTACATATTGCTAGAATTTCAGTTAAAATACCGGAACAAATTCCAGCCCAAAACAAAACAACAAACAGCAACAACAATCAGCTGTAAAAATCCTTTTCTTACAATTATTGTCATTCTTACTTATGTACTTACCCAAGGCTCACTCAAATGATCGTTCGTTAGATCACTGCACAAAGCAAAAAAATAGTTATACAAAAAATTGCATCACTCACTTGCATATCACCAGGCCTACCTCAAACTCTTGTTCACGCCACACAAGAAACATTTCACTCCAACAGTAGACATATTGGCACCAGCACCTCTCGCTCTCACTCTCATCTGAACCTTAAATACAATACACAAACTCCCATTCGCTTTCGCATTTGTGGATTTTCGTCAATCTTCATACATTTTTTTTATTTATGTTCATTGTATATAAATTTGCATAGTACTCTCATGAACACGTTCCACACGTCGGCCACCTAGCGATCACACCCCTAACTAATTTTTGGTTGCTGTTTCTGTGTATATACAAGTGCGCCCTCAAACGACAACACCCCACAACACAATAACCATCGTGATGATAGTACTATAAGCTTTGTATGTATAAGTTTTCATATACAAAGCTATAAGTTTTAATATACAATGTTTATGTTGCAACTTTCAACTTTCAACACTTTTTGTCTACCAACATGTCCATTTCGAAGTTGGGCCATCTGTTGGCGAATAAGATTACTAGAAATTCGAAATATTTGAAAATAACGACTTTTTATTGAAAAAAAGACTTTTAGAAAATGTGCTATTTCTTACAAAATATTTGTTTTTTTGCTAGTTTTTTTTTAGTAAATTTGTTTATTGAAACATGTTTGTCATTATGAAAAAGTTTCGTGTTATTTGGTTCATTTTTTGTTACTAAGAAACACAGTTGAAAAATAGATAATTTGTAATTTTTCAAAAGCTAATATTTCAAAAACAAGGACGAAATTCAAAAATCGGTCTCGAACAGATTTAAGGCCTAATCATTACCTTTAAAATGATATACATATTATGTATGTACTCTTCTCCAGTTTTCCAGGAAATTGGAACCATTTTGGCAGTTTACGTGATTTTTACAAAACCTGCCACTGGAGTTTTTAAATAAAACAAAAACAAAATCCAAAATCAAAAATGTAGCTCGAACAATTTGAAGCAAAAATGTCATTCTTTTATGTGCAATTTAAATTTTGGAAATACATGGCTTCTAGGCTGAGAATAATTGGAACCAAATTTGCCAATTTTCCATTTTTCTCCAAAATTCGTCCGGAGGCCTCTTAATCACTGGCACAACACTTTACACGAACTTTATTCTTTCACTTTCAAAAATAAACTGTGTCCAATCGGTAGCGCCATCAACCTTATATAGGGAAATATCTGGTTCTGGTCTAATCTCGAAAGCAATAGAAATCTTTAGAACCTGTATCTCGATCTTTCTATTCTGACAGATAGATGGAATAATTCCCCTTCGGACTTCGACATTTACCAATGTTCGAAAAAGCTCATTCAAAGCTCATAGCAGGTTGTTTTAAATCGCAATGGTACTAGATGGCGCTGTCATCGCATTCGAGAATCGATGTAGTTCGAATGTAAAAGTCGTTATATTATGATTCAAAAGTAGTTAACTAATTTTCGTTACATTGCCCTCCTCTTAGAATTGATCGTCCCGAACAATTTCATCACCTCTTTCACCGTTATATCGATGTAACCGGTCAGCGTGAACTACTTTTAGTTTGCCTCTTACGCCTCTTTCATTTCATTTTCATTTCATTTCATTTTATTCGACGGAAAATGTACACAAGATACTTAATCCTATATTGTACAGTATTTTTTGGAAGAGCCTAGATAGAAATAGACATAAATTAAACAAAAAAAAAAAAGTTTTTTACATATTTCAATTTTTTAAAAGATACTGTAAGATAAATAATCAATTAATAAATTACATTTATGTGTATATGTATATATTTCATTATTATATTTTGATCTTAGATACTGTTTTAATTTAGTTGCATTTCGCCAACCTTGTTTAAAAATTAACAAAAAATAAAATACGAAAAATAAAATACGAATGAATCCAATTATAACCGTTGAAACTACACATCTTTTTGAGGACTAATATGACCTTTGAACATTGATACAGTAGGTAATGCCTGAACATTGGGTGAAAGTGCGTTCCACATTTTTACCATCTGCACAGGAAATGATTTCTCCATTACTGATCGGTTCCATCGAGGAAGTAAGAAGTTTTTATTTCTTAAGGACGATGTGCGATGAAAAAACTCATAAAGATAAGATGGTTTTTTTAACAATAGTAACTTATAAAAAAATATAAGTGATCTATAATCCACATACTCATCCAATGTGCAACCAATCAATCGCAATTTGAATTGTGAAACATGACTAGCCCTTGATAATCCAAAAACGTACCGAACACAATCATTAAAGGCAACATTCATTCTGCGATTGCACTCCCAATCCAGCTTAGGGTATATTAAACGTCCTAATGTGAAAAATGGAAGCAAAAGTGTTTTAAATAATCTAAGTTTCAAGTCAGTGGGAATAAGGAATGCAGTCAATCTCAATGTTCGCAGCCCACTGTAAATCCTACTAATCATGAGCTTTACATGGTCACAGCAACTTAAGCCAGAGTTTATTACAATTCCTAAATTTTTGGTTTTATTAACAACTGGCAGAGTAGATCCATTTAAATATATAGGGTTGATATCACAAACTTCAGGGTTCTTATAGAAACAAATACATTTAGACTTATATGGATTAAGAAGAAGCTTATTGTTTATTGCCCATCTATTTATGAGTCCTAGATCTTCATTAATACAGGCTATAAGGTCTTCCGTCAGGCCTATAGGACGACTTAAATACAGCTGCACATCGTCTGCATACAGATGAATCTTAGAACTAAGATTAATTCCAGCCAAGTCATTAATAAATAGGGCGAATAACAACGGACCCAAAATTGATCCCTGGGGTACACCTTTAGAAAGCAACAAGCTGTTAGACAACGTTCCTCCTACTCGAACACATTGAGCACGATTAGATAAGAACTCGCTGACAAGAGATACAGCTGACCTACAAAAACCAAACTGAAGTTCAAGCTTATCTTCAAGGATTGTATGGTCAACACAATCAAACGCCTTTGAAAAATCCAATAGTGCAAGAATTACAACATTGTCATTGTCGACCTCAGCTCTTATGTCAGATGTGATTTTGAGCATAGCAGAATCACAGCTGTGATATTTACGAAAGCCAGATTGCCATTGGGTGAGAAGTCTTTGAGATTCAATATGTTCCAGGATTTGAATATACATTATTTTTTCGAGAAGCTTAGATAAAATATTTAGAATGCTAATTCCGCGGAAATCACACAAATTATCAGGTGAGGCCTTTTTGGGCAATGGTAACACAATTGCTTCTTTCCATTTGCTTGGAAAAACTGATTTTGTGAGACAAGTATTTAAAATGAAAAGTAAATAATTTTTCACTAACGGAAACAAGAGTTTTAAAAATTTGGGTGAAAGCTCATCAGATCCAACAGAGTTTGATTTTATTGAAAAAAAAATGAACTGGAGTTCAATAAGGTTTATACTACGGAAAGAAAATAAGTCAAACGAAGTAGAAGGTGAAACTAGACTAATTGATTGCGTAGGACCATCATCAAAATTAGGAGTAGAATTAACAAAATAGGAATTCACGTCATCCGAATTAAAAGGACATACAACACTAATTTTCCCATGCACACCAGAATCTCGGAGATTCCTCCAAAGTGAGCGCGGCTGGAGATTAAGATTAAACTTCGAACGAAAGAAGTTAATTTTGGCTAAACGCATCTCAAATTTCACTTTGTTACGAGCAACTTTGAAAAGTCTTCGACTTTCAACAGTTTTCAAATGCCTTTGGCGAGCATAAAGATACTCACGTTCTGCAATAAGAGACTTCAACCTAGGAGTTATCCACTCATACCCGTAGCTTTTTTTCTTTACTTTTTTGATTGGAACAAATTTATCAAACAGATATTTAGTGAAGGACGTAAAGATTTCAACTTGTGTATTAGCACAAAAAGAATGAAAAATTGAATCCCAGTCTAGCAATCTACACTCTTCCTGAAGAGCGCTAAAGTTTATATTTCGAAAATCACGAAAAGAGAATTCATCGTTTAATACCTCATTAACAAATGAAAATGAATAATTGACAAATAATAAATCATGATCATAGTTGCTGGGCGGAGTTATCTGATCTACTAGATTTACTTTACCACAATCAGACACAAGAGCCAAGTCAAGTAAGGAAGGAGAAGATGAACGGAAATATGTAGGTAGAGAATTTAATTTGGATAAGTGGATAGTTTGAAAGAAATCTAGCAACTTATTAGAATTAAGATTATTGAGAAGAAGATCGACATTGAAATCTCCTCCAACAATGACATTTTCATAAGATTCAGTAATCTTAGCCATAGCTAGGTAAAACTCATCAGTAATTTCTATCTTAAATATTTTTGGTGGAATATAAACAGCCGTAATAACACACCTATCACTACAAGATTTTACTTCAACGCAAAGAAACTCCAACGGTCTTTCCTTCGACGCATTCAAAACCTTAACTTTCAATGTATCTCTAATATATATAGCAACTCCTCCACCAGGACGTTCGAAGCGATCATTTCTATACAAAGTATAGCCTGGAATGTCGACAAAAGATGTATACGGTAAACCACATCATTGATTCTTTTCACCACAGTATATGGGCCCTCCCAGTTTTGTTGGAGTTTTGGTGATAGCCCCTTTTGTCGATGAGGATTGTAAAACCACACAAGGTCTCCTTCTTGAAATCCCGTTGTTGTCGCTCTTGCGTCGTATCTTGTTTTCATCCGATCACTAGACAATTTTATATTTGTCCTTGTTTGTTGATGAATGTCAATAAGCCTTTTCTTGAGGTCATCCACATATTCCTCCGTTCCCTGTGACTCATTTGGATGAGAACCAAATTTCACTTTACTTGGCAGCCGTATAGTTGATCCAAAAAGGATTTCCGATGGTGTTTTTCCTGTCAAGCTATGGGTTGCACTTCGATATGCCATAAGGAACAATGGGATATGTCGGTCCCAGTCTCGTTGGTAGTCGCCGACAACCTTCGACAGATGTTCTTTAAGGGTTCTGTTGAATCGTTCAACCATCCCATCAGATTGTGGATGGAGCGGTGTTGTTCTTGTCTTTTTAATGCCAAGGAGCGAGCAAACTTCCTGAAAGACTTTAGATTCGAAGTTCCTTCCTTGGTCAGAATGAAGCTCCATGGGAACACCGAACCTGCTCACCCAATTGAAGACAATTTGATCCACAACTGTTTTGGTTTCTTGGTTTGGGAAGGCAAATGCTTCAGGCCACTTGCTGAAATAGTCCATGACAACAAGGATGTATCGGTTTCCGTTGTTAGTTTGAGGAAAAGGACCCGCGACATCTATTGCAATTCTCTCAAAAGGTGTGCCCACATTATACTGCTGCATTTTACTTTGAATTTTTCTACCTGGTCCTTTGCTAGCAGCACAAGTATCACATTTTCGGCACCATCTTTCGACGTCATCTCTTGCGTGTAGCCAGTAGAATCGTTGTCGTACCTTTTCCAGCGTCTTATTCACTCCCAAATGACCTCCAGAAGTTCCATCATGCATCTCTTGAAGTACGTCGTTAACCTTTGACCGAGGTACGACTAGCTGCATCACATAAGATTTACCGTCTGCGGATTCCCACTTACGCCTTAATACCCCTTCTTGCACATGAAGCGAGTCCCATTGTGCCCAATATGCTTTGAGAGCCGGACTTCGGTAGGAGATATCACACCACATCAGCTCTAGTTCGTTGAACGATGACCATTTCCTTTTCTTCTTGGCGTGTGCAATGCTTACAGTCTGGTTTACACGGTCGCCGGGATAGCGCGTCTGCGTTTGAATGCAGCTTTCCTCTTCGATGTTGAATCTCATAGTCATACGTCTGCAACCTCTCGATCCATCTTGCTACTTGACCTTCTGGATTTTTGAAGTTTAAAAGCCAATTGAGCGCACCATGAACTGTTCGAAGAAGGAACTTTTGTCCATAGATGTACTTATGGTAGTGCTTTGTTGCCAATATCAGAGCGAGAAGTTCCCTCCTTGTAACGCAATAATTCCTTTCTGGCTTCGAGAGTACCTTGATGTAATAGGCGACAACTTTTTCCTCTCCGTCATGTACTTGCGATAGTACAGCTCCAATTCCAACGTTACTTGCATCAGCGTCGATGATGAAAGGTTTTCCTGGAGTTGGATAGGCCAGTACAGGTGCATTACATAAACGCAGTTTCAGTTTTTGAAAGCTTTTCTCGCACTCACCTGACCATTTGAACGGCTTCCCCTTTTCGGTAAGGTGATGCAAGCTTTTGGCGATCTTAGCTAAATCATTTACGAAACGCCGATAATATGTGGCCAGACCAAGAAAGCTCCGGAGTTGATGTTTGTCCTGAGGCGTTGGCCAATTCTTTACAGTGTCAACTTTCTCAGGATCAGTTTTTACTCCTTGGGATGAGATGATATATCCCAAATATTTAACTTCGGTCTTGAAAAACGAACATTTCTTAGGATTTAACTTTAAATGTGCCTCTCGAAGCCTCTGGAATACGGCTTTAAGGTTTTTACAATGTTCGTCAAATGTTTTTCCGTACACGATGACATCGTCCAGGTAGACCAGGCAAGATTTCCAGGTTAGTCCATGTAGAACGCACTCCATCAAACGCTCAAAAGTTGCTGGAGCGTTGCATAGTCCGAATGGAATCACATTAAACTGCCACAGACCGTTTCCTGTGGAGAACGCCGTCTTTTCCCGATCTTCTGGGTGAATTTCCACTTGCCAATAACCGCTCTTCAAATCCAAAGTTGAAAACCATTGGGCTCCTTCCATCGCGTCTAAGGTGTCGCTGATTCTGGGTAGAGGGTAGCTATCTTTCTTTGTCACGTCGTTCAGTCTTCGGTAGTCTACACAAAATCGAGTGCTTCCATCCTTCTTTTTGACAAGAACGACTGGTGATGCCCAAGGGCTTTTGGAATTTTCAATTACCCCATCTTTCTTCATTGCTGATATCATTTCTTCAACTTCAGTTTGTTTTGCTAGAGGGAGCCGTCTTGCTGCTTGGCGAATTGGTCTTGCATCTCCTGTATCAATTCGATGCCGTACAAGTTGTGTTCGACCATATTGTCCGTTGGGTGAAGAGAATATATCAGCATACTCATGAAGAAGATCTCCAGCAACATTAAGCTGATGTTGACTCAGACTTGATGACTTCAGAATTTGGTCTTTTAATCTGTCAAAGCTCAGGGGCTTCTTTGTTTCCGCTTCGGTGATCTTAGTAATCGCGGATACAGGTTCACATTGCCCAACTACTTCTCCCATCTTGAGCTTAATTTCGTACGGTTTGATGTTCAGTATCCGTACCGGCACCATGTTGTTCTTTGGTGCCACCAGAGTCTTCAGTACCATGATGTTTTGGGAACGTTGTTCCGCATCTGGTTCCACCATGAGGTATCGATGGCTTCCAAAGTCACCCTTTAGTTTCGTCCATACGAATACTTCCGAAGAAGCAGGCAAGCAAATGTCTTCTTTGATGACGGTCCTGATAGTTGTTGAGTTTTCGTTGCCATAGACCATCGGAATCTCCACATTTTGGTACTTAAGAACTTGTTTACCGATATCCAAAATTATTCCATGCTCCTTCATGAAGTCGATTCCAACGATGCACTCGTCACTGCCAAACGGATCATAAGACGAACCTCACCATACACTTTTGCTGCCTCTCCTGTGGCGGTCTTCAGACGGTAGCTATTGGTGTTGTGTAGCCAAGACATCTTGACCAAGTCTCTTCGTACAATGGAGGCGGTGGCACCGGTGTCGATTGTAGCCTCGTGTTTCTTATTATTTATTATTGCCTCCACTGTCAGACTTTTGTTGTCTCGTTTAGTCTGTGAGACTTGGATAGTGTTTCTGGGGCCATCGATACCAGAAACCAGCTTCTGCCCCTCGAAGTTGGTTCTGCTTCCACAATGTTGGCATGCAGCTCTTCTCGGTGGTAATCTGCACTGCCGCTGGAGATGTCCGGTTTTGTTACACTTCCAGCATCGAGCAAGTCCTTCACGCTGGCTTCTTTGGAATGCGATTTTCTGACAAGAGCATTCTTCAACTTCAACTTCTATGACTCGATGAACTCCTTGGGAAGCTTGTTCTGCCGCTTCCATAGTCAGAGCAAACGCTAAAGCTTCAGGAAGCGTACGTTTTCCAGCAGTTCTAATTGCTCGCTGTAAGTTGATGTCAGATACAGCACGGATGAAGGCTTCTGTTGCAAGTTGGTTGACGATTTCATCCCCTGCAGCTGGATATGCGAGATGCACCAACCAGTCAATATCCGCTTGAAGTTGCTGCAGAGTTTCTCCTCTTTTCTGGACTCTAGTATTCAGTTGGACGCGGAAAACTTCTTGCATATGACCATCTCCAAAGCGTTTGTCTATCACCTGAACAAGAGCACTGAAGTTACCATTCTTATCTGCTGGAATGGTTTGCAGCAGTTCAGCAGCAGATCCTCTGAGGGCAACCGTTAGAGCTATAAATGTTTCTTCTTCGTCCCAGCCGTTCGTCGCTGCGGCTGCCTCAAACTGTTTCTTGTAGATCGACCAAGAAGTTTGCCCGTCAAAAGTCGGTGGATGTATTTCCTTCTTTTTTGGGTAATCGCCAACACTTTCTCTATTCGTCGGCAATACTCTGTATTTTACCTTCTAATTTTTCTTGAACGCTCTCGAGTTTTGAAAATTGTTTTTCGAAGCAATCAAAGCGTCCATCAATAGTAACGAACTTGCTCTCAAAAGCATTAAGCTTACCTTCGATGAGAGTCTTCTGTTCTTCTAGAAGGTTCTTTTGTTGTTTTTCCATTCGTTCGAGAAGGTTCTCCTGTTGTTCTTCGAGAAGATTCTTTTGTTCTATACGTTGTTCTTCGAGCTTGCCAATGAGAAGTGCCATCATTGCCGACAAGTCGACACCAGTACTTACTTGTTCTTCAGGCATTTCTATTTCGAATAGGAATGTGTCTGGGTCTTCTCCGCGTTGACTTAAATCCTCTTGCAGACGAATTATGAGGTCAGCTTTTCTTCCAGCAGTAGGAAGGCCTCGTTTATTTAGCTCTGCCTTAAGTTCAACACAATTCAATTCAATTACTGTCTTACCCATTTTTGCTTTTATTTTTTTTCTTTAATCACAGTCACTTTTTGTCTTTGTTTTATCAAAACACTCACACGTATATTTTTTTTTTTTTTTTTTTTATCACCACAAATTATCTGAATGCACAGACAACATAAGTTTTTATCCCACTTCTGACACCAATGTAATATTCTGCTAAGGGTTCGCAATAAAAACTTATTCAGTTTATTTCTTAACTTCTTCTTATTACATTTAAAATAAAACACACTTTACTTCAATTGAAATCACTTTTATTAATCACTGGCACAACACTTTACACGAACTTTCTTTGTATATATGAAAACTATAGTACTCTCATGGCGATTTTTTTTTAGGGTTGCCCGGATCCTGGTGGTGGCGCTGCAAAATGTGAGGTGTAAAATTCGATTTGGTGAGTCTTTAAGCGTCGAAAATTGGTGGAAGGAGCAAGAGGAGACTATTTTTTGTATAATTGCATCCAAAAAATATCAATAAATATCATTTAAAACCTCCATAAGCTCTCCGCAAAAAAAAAAGAGTAGGGGTTGCCGGCATACATTAGATGTCGCCCCATTCGACTTCCACCATGAGAGTACTATAGTTTTCATATACAAAGGAACTTTATTCTTTCACTTTCAAAAATAAACTGTGTCCAATCGGTAGCGCCATCAACCTTATATAGGGAAATATCTGGTTCTGGTCTAATCTCGAAAGCAATAGAAATCTTTAGAACCTGTATCTCGATCTTTCTATTCTGACAGATAGATGGAATAATTCCCCTTCGGACTTTGACATTTACCAATGTTCGAAAAAGCTCATTCAAAGCTCATTCAAAGCTCATAGCAGGTTGTTTTAAATCGCAATGGTACTAGATGGCGCTGTCATCGCATTCGAGAATCGATGTAGTTCGAATGTAAAAGTCGTTATATTATGATTCAAAAGTAGTTAACTAATTTTCGTTACAATACATATACCTCTCAAAAAATAGTTTGGTTGGTTTTGGTATTTTTCTGTATTATTCGCTTGTTTGGTGTGACCAAGTAGGCTGCAGTAAAATTTGTTTCATTAATTTTTTTGTGTATATTTTTTTGTTTTCACTATGTAAGATTGTAAGTCCTTTCATGGACACTTAATTTGTTGTATTATTCTGCAATACGAAAATTATAAATCGATTTTTGTTCAAGATTTTTAAAATATGAAATAAGCGTTTGAAATACATATGACAATTTTACCCTTTAGTGTCGTAAATTATTGGCAATTGGACATACCAATTTGACTGATTGAGATTTGTTTTTGGTTTTACATATGGCGATTGAGAAGAAAAAAAATTCAAACGAAAAATATTTATTTTAGACTGCCGAAGCCGATGCCAATAATATTGAGAAAAAGTAGGATAGTAGGGGTGGATGCATGTTAGGATGTAATGTTTGATTTTTACATTTTGAAGAAAACTAGGAACCAATTTGAAATTGTGACTAAAAAAATATGATTCGAAAAAAAAATTTCAGGTCTCATTGGAATGAAAGTAAAACCATTCTGTATTTTATATCAAGAAGGGTCTTTGAAGTGCCAAAATAATAAAATAATAATCAAATCAATTTAATTCAATATTAGATTTTATTTCTATTCAATGAATAATTTTACATTTGTTTTAACCTACACCTACTTGAATTTATTTGTTTATTTTATTTTAGTTTATTTTTGTTTCATAATTATAAAAGAAGAAAGACAAAAAGAAACAACCCTTTCTCAGTTATTTGAGGGAGCACGTAGGGTAAACTGGGGCACATTTGACTTTGTGATTTTCGGTGTGAACACATTCTTTAAGAAGAAAAGTTGGGATGGTGAACGAAGCTTCAATTAATATAAACAAACGTTATGAACTTCGGCAGTTTTGCTTCAACTCGTCTTCGAGTAACACGTGTTTTTGTGATTTCGGGATTTTTGATGTAATTTTTGACTACAGGTTTGTAAGAGATTTGTGAATAAAATAAAAAAGTTTTTTTTATTGTGAAATAATATTCTGATAGCATTGTTCCTAAATTATTAATATTTTAAAGCCAATTTTGTTAAATCAAAACATTAATATAAAAAAAAACATTAAAAAAGTTATTAAAAACCTTTGGGCACCTTTGACTTTTGCAAAGGGGGCACATTTGACTGATAGTAGGGGTACATTTGACATTTGTTAAATGTGCCCCAGCATGATTTGTTATGCTAATATTTGTGTTTTATTTTGTTTTCATGTTTATTTTGAAGAAATGGTGAGAAACTACAAGAGAAAGACAAATAGGATTGCAATCGACGAAGAAAAGGTGAAGATGGCTAATGCAGACATACGGAAAAAACTTGAAACGCAAACATCAGCTGCTGAAAAATATGGGATAAATAGAACCACTTTGATCATGCGTATGAAAAAACAGGATCCCTTAAAAGATTGGTCAGATTCGGGCAATGAAAGTAGCCCTGACGAAGGTTTCACTTTTCAATCGAAATACACGCCACGCCAAACCCTTACAAAGCTGCAAGAAAAAGAACTGGTAGAATATGTGAAAAAAATGCTCTTTTCACGCGTACGGCTTGTCAAACGATTCTTTCAAGAAATTTGTGTATGACTTTATTAAGGCTAACAATATCAGCTGCCCACCAACTTGGGAAATTTCAAAAAAAGCAGGAGACGATAAATCTAACGGTTTCATTTCTGACCAAGATAATTTAGAAATGGAAAGAACAGAGCTTTTTGACTATAAGCTTACAGATGATGAGAAATTATGTTCTTGTGAAATTCGGCGAAAATTCTAAGAAGCCATTTTACTATGCGGGGAAAATTGCAGAAGTCCACAGTGACTCTAATTACACTGTTAACTATCTAAGAAAAGCATCATTGGTAGGTTGGCTTTTTACTAAACCAGCCGTTGAAGATATTTCTTTGACTTTAAGGAGTGAAATTAAATTCAAACTTCCACAACCCACAAATCCAGCCTCAACTTCTTGTTGTCGTCAAAAATATTTATTTGACGTTGACTTCGCAAACTCTATATTAAATAAGATATTTATAAATGTTCCTATGAATAATTCTTAAGCACCTTATGGACTGATAGTTTTTAAAATGAAGTTTTATAACATGTAATTTTTTTTAAAGAAAATGAATTTATTGATTTATGTTTTTTTATATTGTTAAAATAAATCGTTAAAACAATTTTTGGTTTTTGCTTTCCATTCAAACAATAGGCGGAATAGACCCGCTGATACTTCTTATGCATACGATTATTAGTTAAAAGTGCAATTGTCAAATGTTCCCCGTGTAAAGTCAAAGGTCACCCATGCCCGGGGCACTTTTGACAAAATGACTTTTTTTTTAAACAAATTTTAAAAAATTGATGGAGTTGATATAACAGTGAAATGTATCTGTGAGTCTTATCTAGAATAGTCAATGCATCATATAAATAAAAAAGTATTGGAATTCAAATATAATCTTCGGAAAAACAGACTTTTAAAAATTAAGTGTCAAATGTGCCCCAGTTTCCCCTACTTTCATACCACGAGGGACCCGTGGATCTACTAGTTCTGGTGAAAGTTTAGTCACCATTTGAGTTTCCCAAAAGTCGTCATCCTTTTCAACTCTTTCAACGTATAGATCATATTTGCTGCTAGTCCAAACTGCAAAAACACAGACAGACAGGGGAAATAGACCCTCTCCCATTGTATATCAATTTGCATAGTACTATCATCACGATGATTTTTGAGTTGTGCGCTGTGGTCGTCTGAGGGCACACTTGTATATACACAGAAACAGCAACCAGAAAATTAGTATGCGCTGTGACCGCTTGGTGCCGACGTGGTGGAACGTGCTGATGATAGTACTATGCAAATTTATATACAATGCCCTCTCCCATAAATTTTTCTTTTGTCTAAGTTCAACCTACACGCCCTAGCCTTTTATGACACCTTATGCAAATCAATAAATAAAAATGCTATGACCCTACATATAACTAAGTATACTCGATAATCGAAAAGCATTTCTGCGCTAACAAACCAAATGCTTTCAAACTTTTTACTTTCATTATTCAAATACGAAAATCTTATTATGAGTTGATTGATAACAACCTGACCTATAGTATCGTAAATCATAGTTACAGAATATACACAAAATAAAGAGAAAAAAAACCAACAAGCAGTAAATACAAAAAACAAAAAAATAACAACAAAACTTCTACACTACACAAACATCAGGCAATAGTCACCATACCATATAAACAGACTGCATTTGTATTGTTAGGTACCTCTTTATCTACTGCCAAATTGTGCATCACACTGTTTGAATTTTTGTTTTATTTTACATGAAAACTCTACCGGTCATTTGGAGAACAAATAGAATCCAATGATTTGTGTCTTAGCTAAAATAATGAGATTTTATTTTACGCAGACGTTTTAAAAATTCGATGTTTCACATAAAAATACAAGAAAATTCAATATTTTTTTTTCTGAAAATTAAATTTAGAATGTCGGTTTGTTATTTTGGATCATAATTTTAGTAAAATTCATTAAACAAATATGTCAAAAACCGAATTGAAAAACAGTATTTTAAGTGTTTTTTAAGTCAATATATTTCCAAAACTTTTCATTTTTTCAAAAAATCACTTCCAACAATTTAAAGATATGTTTATTACCTTTTAGAAAATATCAAATTTGATTCACTCAGTCCAGTACTTTTTCTACAAAATTGCGCACCAATTAGCAGTTTTTGCTAATTTCTCAAAATATAGATATACATACATTTTTTCAAATATAACCTGCTGTGAGTCGATTTCGAAAAAAGTAATTCCAACAATTTGAATTCTTTCATATAGCGTTTAAATTATTGTCATATGCACACTAATGACTTCAGGAAATTGCGCACCTTTTCACCATTTTCTCGTTTTTTCATCAAATCTAGGGGAAGGCCTCTTAAAGGTTTTTGTATATGAAAATTCATATATGCCAAAGAAATTAACAAAAAGGATATAAAATATCTTAATTCTATTGGGGAAGGCTATCCCAAAACTAGCAACCTTATCAGGGATCTGAAGGAGAGATAGAACAGCAATCCGTAAAAAGAACAAAGAATCCAATTCAGAATATTGGTTCGTAGAGGAAAATACCTACCTCTGTCACTTAAATTATCGTTGGCTGAAATTCGATACTATAAAAAAAAGAAAAAAAAAATAACCTTAAATCGTTTAAATAATTTAATAATTTTGAATATTGAAATAATTAAAAAAAAAAAAAAAGAATTTAGTTTATTTGAGTCGGTATCCAAATTATTTTTTTTAAGGCATATTGAAACGCGAAACGTAATTTAATTAAATATATTAGTATAATTTTTACCGGAGTGAATAAAAAAAGGTGCAAGGCAACCAGATTGTAAAGTGAGTGATTTGCTGTAAATTAATTATATCGAGACCAAGTTGCTGGGATGCTGTGGCCACTTCATCGCCGGAATCTTTGGGTAAGTCAGTAAATTTATATTACTCAAATTTGGTTTTTTTATTCGAGCCGATTAAAAATTTGGGAAGGGTTTAAATACAGGGGAAAAGTGTTAGATTATTATTGAAATTTGGTTTAGACAAAAGAGGAGATAAGAATTCCCATATTTTTTTTGACAATAAATCGAACGCGTTTTAATAGAATTAAAAAGAATTTTGGATAAGTGATTAAATAAACATAAATTGAAAAGAATTAAATTTTATTGTAAATTTTGAATGTCATAAACGTTATAACATGAATATTCCTTGAAACAAAAAGATCATTAATTTTTTTAAATCAATAAAAGTAAATCAAATAAATGAATAATGAATTGATAAAATCATGAGTTTTGACTAGAAGGTTAAAATAAAGGATGAGGAATATTAAGAGGATCGCAATTAGGTTTTAAGACGCCTAGTTAAGGGGTCATCAAGGCGAGTGAGACGACCAAGGAAGGGAGGGTATAGATAAATTTCTCGCGCATCTTAAAAAAACATCGTTAGATGCATAGAGACTGGCATGATAATTTTTTTTGTAATGAGTGAAGGGCCAAGGAACCACCCCACCGACGAGCTAAATAAAGGGAACTTGCATGTCAGCATCGGCCCATAGCCAACAAAACTCTTTACACCAGCTGTGTAATTTATAAACTTACTCACAAAAGCTCGGAAGTACACCAGACTATCTATATTTAAAATGTTTTAAAACGTGTTGAAAATATGTAAATTGAGCTTTTGAATGACCTCGACCTACCCGCCCATGACCACAGATTTGTGGGTTTTTACAAAAATCAGTTTAGCTGTTGCTGTTGAACATGAAGTTGAAAAACAGTTCCTATTATTGCCCCACATTTAACTATTTCCATGAATATACTAAACTTGCCCTTGTACAAAATGTGACTGAACGGAATCGAAGGCCAATATACATACAACGCATAGCTTCATTTAAAAAAGAAAAAAACACCAGCTTCCAGTGTCTCTGAGAAAATTCTTTCTGTTAATATTGAGATTTTTCAAAATTAAATATCTTCAATACTTGACCAATTTGTTAGAATCTTGAGGAATCTGGACACAAAGATTGATGATATATGGGTTTTCAGAAATTTTTAAAAATCTAATAAGGTAATCTTTCAAATTTTTCAAAATTTTTAAAGTCCCGTATCGTTGTCAATATAATAGGTCTGTGAAGTTGGTAGAACATTATTTACCTAAACGCAACTTTGAAGTCAGTACTATATGAATTTTTCTCAGCAACCGCTTTGAGTAGGAACTAAGGCAATTCGCAGTTCAAGAAAATATAAAGTTGAAGTTTTGAAGTCATCTCAAAAAACATATTTTACCCCCGACTTCATTGTGAATTAGCAACGCTCATGAGGAGACACCGGACCACATAATAGCTAGTGCATCAAAGATAAAAATATCTGGGCAAGCACCATATAGAAGAGAACAAAATACATTCTCTAAAAATACCCCAAATTCTTAAATTGCTCAAAGGAACGAATCTAGAGGATGAACTTGTAGATGAGAAACCTCATCCGGTTCAAAAAAAGGGGAGCACAATAGATCTAAAGGTAGCAGTGCAACTATACCCATTATCATTCATTCATTCATCATAAATAAGCCAACATAAATTTTCGGCAACGTACTTATTTTCGTGAGGGATACTCACACACCACGTACTGGTGCCGTTGTAGTACATGCTATGTATCAGAGATGGCGCTTTATGTGAAAAATGATTTTCCTTGTTTTCCTGCTTTTCTCTTGAAATTTTTCCTGAATTTTTTTGCTATAAACCTCACGGACCCCGAGACCTTTCCAACGAATACAAAACCGTGGAAATCGTTTCGTGCGTTCTGGAGTTATAGCGTCAGGAAGTAAAACCCGACTTATTTTTATATAATAGACTAGCAAACCCGGCGAACTCCGTTTCGCCACCAGATGGCTTCGTTTTTTGTAACATTTCGTTTGGGGATTAAAAAATGAAGAACAATTTTTTTTGTTTTATATTTGAAAAGGAAAAACTTTATTCCATTTCACAACAGTAATGAATTCATTTCGATTACAAAAATGAAGTGTAATTAAGTTGAACTTCTCTAAGTTAAAAATGAAAGTGAATCCAAAGTAAATACTGAATTGAAGCGTTATACCTTACGTGTCCGCAAATTATCTGTTTCATTGAAGTGCTCTTTGGTAAACCACATTTTTTGTTTTTTGGTCTGACGTTAACACAAACAAAGTGGACGGTTTCCCAACTCGTGAACACGGAACGCATAGCTGCCCATGTGAAAAACAATGATTTTCTAAATTTATCCCGCAAACACTAAGTGATTGGCCTTGCGACTTGTTAATTGTCATTCCGAACAGCAAATTGCAATCGTTTGAAGTCAAACGGAAGATCAGTCGGAATCATTGGTATTCGAGGAAACATACATTTTCACCTGAGTACTTTCCGTTAATAATAGTTGCTCCAATCAAATTCGGCATAAGTCTTTTCACCGCAAGTCGAGTACGGTTAAAAAGTCGTTTCACGCACCAGCGCCATCTACATAAAATGAAACGTACTTATTTTCGTGAGGGATACTCACACACCACGTACTGGCGCCGTTGTAGTACATGCTATGTATCAGAGATGGCGCTTTATGTGAAAAATGATTTTCCCTGTTTTCCTGCTTTTCTCTTGAAATTTTTCCTGAATTTTCTTTGCTATAAACCTCACGGACCCCGAGACCTTTCCAACGAATGCAAAACCGTTTAAATCGGTTCGTGCGTTTTGGAGTTATAGCGTCAGGAAGTAAAACCCGACTAATTTTTATATAATAGAAGATTGTTAGTAGTCTGTAAGATTTAATATCCGTAGATGAATAAATAAATAAATAAAGTCACAATAAGAAAAAATAAAAATCTAGTACCGCAAAACGGTAGGTTACAATATGAAATAATTCTACAATAATTCCCAAAGCGAAGCAAAACAGTTGCGTCGACTACGAAACCTTTAAATTGAAACAATACCGCTCTCTTGGTAGGTATATCACTTCTGACAATTTCCGAGTGTTGTTGCATTCGAATAGATTGTAGGTCAACTAGAGGAAATGTGAAATATACTTCCCGAGATGGAAAGATTGCCAATCTTTTATTTATTGGTTACCATAACATTTTAAACTTTCTCCTTAAAAAAAAAAAACAATTCATTCACTTCAGATATTTTCATGGACAATTGATTCTTATAAAAAATTAAATATTAATTTTAACTTTCATCAACATTCCGATACTTTGAATGGATTTTCGGTACATAAAAGAAATTATCATGTCATAAAAAGGATTTACTTTTTAAGGCAATTTTATCGTTTAACTATAATGTTCGGTTGCACCAATATCTGTCTGTCATAATGTTTAGATTCTACCGAAATAAATACTTCAATTTGATAAACTTGCATTTCCCTAAACCTTTTAAAAAGCATCTGTACGAAAAACTTGACTTTGGGTAAGTTTATGAATGTGGAATTTTGCTCTAAAAAATAATCTTTTAAGGGAAACAAACCCTTTATTTTTTATTTGAAAAAAGTTGTAGATTGTGAAAATTGTATGAAATCATAATTTAAAAATATATTATTTTTATAAAAAATTGTCTATTTATTAATATAATAATATAATTTTGTATACTATTTTTTTCTATTAAGGCCACTGTTATATAACTCTGAATCACTTACACTAAAAAAATAAACTAAAATTAAAAACAAAATAAATTATAATACATTATATATTAGATAAATAATTTACAAATTGTTATAACTTACACATTAGGTATTGGTATAAACTATTATTGGTAGGAGGGGTCTATAATGTAATGTTTTGTAATGTTTTATTTAAGAGCATTATGAACTATAACAAACTAAATTTAAATACTTTTCCTGAACTAATTGTTAATTTCAACTGTTAATACTTTCACATAGAATCCGGCCAGTAACTACAAAAAGTCTTTGTCCTAAAAAAGACAGTGTCGATACGTTGGATACGTTGATAAAGTCGAGATTTGTTATTTCTTATTCTTCAACAACTAGTATCGTGTTGTCTTGAAGCCAAATTCACATTACGACGGCATTAATCAACCTGAGTTATTTCTTTGTATTCTAAGGATTGTGATATCAATCTGTAGTGGAGTTTATTTAAATAAAATTGTAACTTTCAACTGCATTATCTTACTCATTAATCAATCAAAATTTTCTAGAAGTGTATTATTTGTTCTTGCGACGATGCAGTAAAATCCCACATTTATGTAAGATGACGAAAATCCATAGTTGTGCAGTGTCAATCCATTGTGTCTATAAAAACCTTTCACTTGACGATCGTCAATCGAGTATCGCGTTGAAGTAAGCCAGCAATAGAAGTCGTGTTAAGTGAAATTATATTGATGTAATAAGCCTTCATTTCCCTTTCATGTTCACGTAATTGATGTTATAATCTGATTCTTAGTCCCAATATTGGGGATTCTGCAAGAGAAGAAGATTATTTAAATTATTATTTTTCGTACTAAAAAATCAAAGTTTAAAATTAATAACACGAAACAAAACTGCAAGATTAACAACCTACTTCAGAATCAGTTGACATTCTGGAAATAAACGCAAATTCTAATCTTTCGGCGCAGGCACTAGCAATTCTCACAATTTCGAGACATCTAATACTTTTTTATTGTTTTTGTTTTCGGGGAAATTAAAAATTAATTAATTAAATTAATTGAATTTAAATTGAACCTTCAAAACACACTGCAGTGTAACTTCGTGTTTTTTTTTTAACTTTTTACTTTTACAAATATTGCGTTCGAAAAGTCTACTTTATTTTATTCACTAATAAATTTTATAGAAATAATAAAAGGAAAATTGTATTTGTAAGCTTCGAATAGATACCCTAATTTTTGTACAGAATAAATTTGTATTTTCGGATTCGGATATACAAAGATAAACTTCAGCAGAATTCAGAAATAAGAAGAAACTTATACCATGATGGAATGTTTTGGAATTTTTATTTTCTTGTCAATATATTATCACTGCTAGGAGTTAATTTTATAACAACTAAGGCCACAATCGTAACTTTAATAAAAACCAGATTAAAGGGCTAAAGTTTTAAAATTGTGAAAATTTGTGTAATCTGTATAATAAAAATGTAACTTTTAAATATCTATTTTAGTTGGTTTAAATTGCACACATCATTTGCAATGAAAACAAACAATCAGATTTCCTTAAATATCGGTTGAGCTATATACTCAAATTCATGAGAACTAAATATATAACTTGTGATAAATTTTCACGTGAACCGAAGGTTATTCACAGATACTAAAAGGCGGATTGTGCCTGCAAAATCCAGAAAAAAAGCTTAAAAGCTCCGCTTTTCAATGAATTATGGGAGCAAATCTTAATTAATTCTGAAGATGATATTCATGTTTATAACAATGTGTAAGAGGAATTTGGATTTACAGAGTGCAATTGTCTTTTGTGTTCTTGAGAAGAAATTTGACTTAAAGTATTAATGCAACTTAAAATTGTGCGAAGGTATAATTCTACAATGCTTTTAAATTTCAAATGACTACTGTTAATGTTTCCAAAAATAAATAAAAGAAAAAGTGCATTAACATGTAAACTGGTTGTGTCTTTACCTATATATCGATGAAGCAGATGTCGATCTTGACCAAGTAACTAACAATTCCTCACCTCTTCTTTGAACTCTTTTACTTTGCATTAACACATTTGTTCCAACGTCCGGGCATAGTGATGTCTTCAATGTCATAAAAAACAATCTATATAAAGAAATCCATTTAATTATTTTCCCAAAATACATATGTATATGCAAAAGCTTACCTTGGCATTATGCTCACCACAGATGATAGCAATATAACTAGCCAGTGAATTGAAGTACTCATACAACGAAATATTACCCAATAACTCGATGGTAAGCCAAAACAATTTACACACAACGAGTTGTACACAAATGAGAAAACATAAAATGATCCTAAACTTATTATCATGGATAAAACGTGAAGTATTGTCTGAAAATATGTGCGACACAACAATTTTATTTTTTAAGTTATGTTCAAGAAACAAATGATAAACTTACCCAAGAGCGAATTTCAATTGCTCCATGTATTAAGTTCGTGAAAAGGCAAGCTGCAGTTATTGTTGTGCCAAATTCCCAAATACCTACATCACTATCCCAATAAGCGCTTTGTGCCATAAAAAAAATTACTAAACTTTGATATAGAGCATCTAGAAGAACAATCCAAAAATCATGTGGCTTATATGCATTTCCTAATCGACCCTGAAATAATATCAACCAATATTATTTTTGAAAAGTTTTTAAAACGAATATAAACGCCTACATGTTTGTATAGGTATGGATGACTGATCAGCAATTCCTCAGGAACTCTTTTATCGTATACTCCAATGGCCAAAGGAGGTAACGAAGTAAATATTAAATTATATAGCATCAAATACATTTGATCGATCATAACAGATCCAGAAAAACCGCAGTAAAGTTGAAACCAGAACAGAAGAAACACGAACGCCTAGTAATTATTGAAATTTTTATTATTTTTTAAATTTATGCTGCTGTAAGAACCCGAAATAAGGAAATTCTGCACTGTCCCGCTCATGCAAGTATCTTGATCCACTTGGGGTATATTTTGTTTCCAGCGCCTATGCGAACTTTTTGTTTGATTAAAAGAAGCCTGGCACATTCACGGGTTTTTAAAGAATTTTTCAAAATGTATTCATAAAACTTAAAATTACCAAATGCAAGGTACCAGTGAATTCTAGAATATTCCTATTTCGGGTTTTAACAGTAACATAGTAGAATATGTATGTACTTGAAACATACCGCGTTTTTGTAAAAGAAATATAAAATCATTCTTGCTAAACGATCGTAGCACCAATAGCCATGTGTAAGCAATAAACTTTCTAAGTATTTAAATCGTGCCAAAGTAAAATCTGCAGCCATAACTGCTTGCATGCCTTCTTGACCGGAAATACCGATACCAACATCTGCCATCTGAAACGTTAAGAATTAATAGAATTTAATTTAGGGGTAAAAGTTAAACTAATTGCGAGTCCAACATTTTCCAATAATACTTTTTCTCTCCCACCAGGAAATGAAATAAATCGATTTAAAAAACAATGGGGTTTAAATAGAGGTAAGCGCAGTTCGAAACAGTTCGCCGAATATTGTATGTATGCTTTAGAGACTTTCAAGATTCAGGAAATTTTTAGAATTGGCGGTAGTACTTAAAAAAAAACAACATTTCTGTATTCTCTTGCCACTTTATATCAAACAACGTAAAACGCATTCAAACTTGTCAATTTCCTGTACAATTAGCAGGGTTCTCATTTAACGACACGCAATAAGACAGTAACATCATTTACACTACATTTATCGCTCTTGTTACATATTGATTGATGGTCGTTAGATTTTTTCTTAATGAGACACGAGATAATTTTATGAAAATGTTGTTGAATGTCAACTGCAATATTTATTTGAAATCAAAATAAATTTCTTACTTGAATCATTGATACATCATTTGCTCCATCCCCGATTGCCAGAGTAGAGATATGTAGTTCATCTTTAACAACTTTTACTAAAAATGCTTTTTGCAATGGCGTTGACCTGCAGCATAGAACCGAAGAACAGTTTTTTGCTAGCTTCAAAAATGACCTTGTCAAATTTGCTCTAAAATAAACAAAAAATGTTACTGTTAGCATGTATCAGTATAAGCTAAGTAAGACCTTTTGAAATAATAGTGGAGGTATTTTATTAATTTGAATGGTTGCTTCTATTGCATGACAAAATGGTAATCACATGTGAAATTCAAACATATAATTGAAATTAAAAACTTTGCGTAGAAAAAGCTTATTTGATTAACTCACCTTAAATCCAAAATAAATGTCAATGTTTTTCCGTCCACTACTAGAGCCCTTTGTTTTAACCGTGTATTTCTCTCGTAGCTATTCGTTCTTGTTGTCTCTATCTCAGAAAGATAAAACATAATTGCAGATTCCGCAGCATCCCTGGATCGAGCATTTAGTCTAAAAAAAAATGCATTATATTCGTGTACTACTACTGACAGTTAACAGAAATGTTCTTACCTAATTATTTCCATTTGTGAACTAAAAAGTTTAGCTGAGTATGCGACATTTATCGCTGTTTCTGGTTTATCACCAGTGAGAACCCAAACGGAAATTCCTAAAAAAATAGAAAAGTTAAATAAATAAACATTCTTAATAAATCTAAGAGGCAATTTACATATGTGATAAGTTTTTGAAGTGATTATTCTTAACGCAGGTTATGTATGAATGCGAATATTGACTAACAACTAGAGAACATTGAAGCAAAAGCAATATTTTTTTTATTTTACTTATAATTATTACCACTCAGACCTTTTCGTCTCATAAATCTGTAATTTCTTTGTATTTTAAATAATTTAATGAAGTTTTACACACATAACTTTGATTATTTATCATTTATATTTAATGTATATCTAATAAAAAAAAAAATTCACCTACATACGTCAAGCCTCTACTTGCTGAAACGCAATTTGTAATATACCTGCGGATAAAAGTGCGGATATCGTTTCAGGAACCCCATCTTGTAAACGATCTTCGATTCCTGTAGCTCCTAGTAGAGTCAAATTAGTTTCTAACTTGGCAAAAGATTCCCGAAGCCTACGTTCGCGGTTTTCAAGAGACATTTCTATTTCTTGATGTCTGGCCCACCAATCAGTGTATTCGGCTGCATTAAGATTTCTCTTTGCCATTACAAGTATTCTAAGGCCTTGTCGAGCATACGTATCAAGCTGCTGTTGCGTTTTTTCTTTAAGGGTGGCTAGGATATATAAACGTTAAAAAGACTTTAAGTTTAAAAAATTGTTAATAGTTACTTTCAACAGAGTGCGGAGAACATGCCGATAAAACCGGAAAAATTGAACTGTCAGCACCCTTGCAGTATAGGACGATCTCTTGTGAACCTGTTCGCCGAACAACGATGGACATGCACTTTCTGCTTGAGTCGAATGGAAGAACTTTTAAGACCTCATATTCTACTGCTCCGGACCCAGGTATACTAACTAATATGTGGTTAGGACTACGGTTTATCAAACAGCAATCGTAGCTATACGCTGCGTTGACCAATGCCAGCTCATCAGGGCTTTCAGCTTCGTACATAGGTCGATTACTTTCCAAATGCAATTCGGTTTGGACTTTAGGTTGCCTAGAAATTGTTTTCATTGTAATAATCGTCTTAAATGACAATAATGTTAAGGGAGGTGACCGTCTACCTCATCAAAAAACTATTACTAAGTGATCAATTAGTCGGACAAACAAATCATACAAGCAAGCTGCCCGACCATATAAAATTTTTGAAGTGAAACTTCTTTATCGGGAGCATTTCCGGTGTTGCTAATTGTTATTCATTTGATTCAATTCTAAAGTGCTTCTATATGTTATATGTTTGATTCGTAAAAAAAATTGAACTCGACATATTCAACAGAAATAATGTTTATAGACAACGCAAAAAAAGTGGGTCTTTGTCGTGTATTTTCGTCGGTCAATACCTCGAATAATATAGCAGTAAGTGTAAATACTGAGAACTTGCTACCAATTTTCTTTTCTTAAAATTTTTAAGATTCTTAAAATTTTTAAGAAATTTTATATAAAAAAAAATTGGATTTTCATATTTTTAATTCGTATTTTTCCGATTAATCAACTTAATTGGACCAGTTTAATACAGTTAACTTTATGTGCGAATTTTTGCAGAGAATATTATGACTTTGGTTTTAATTATATTTTTTAACTCATTTCTTACTGCTATATTATTCACTCCGAGTGTAAATCAATAAGTTTTTTAAACTCGACAATTTAAATTTTTTTTCCATATTATTTACTCAAAAATACGTGTTGAACTAGTCAGGTTGATGACAATCAACCGATATTTTTTTTTATTTTTTGACAATATAAAACATAACGTGGGAATAGTTGAATACACAAATTGGTGTTATTTATTAAGAATATAATTGCTTAAAATGTCGAAAATCGAAAAGGCGAATAAACTATGGTGCATACGACAGCGATCACGAAGACGAACAGAAAAAAAAGGGGAAAACTTTTTTCTCAAAGCGAAACCGAATTGCTTTTAAATTTTATATTGGGCTATAATATTAATAACATGGGGACGAATAAATTAACACCAAAAGGACGGTTAATGGGATGGGAGTCCATAACCAAAAGTAAATAAAATCCACTTTTTTTATTTTTATTTATATTTTATTGTAACTTCATGCAACAAGTTGAAATGTCAGTCAATTTAATTTATTCTCAGAAAACTTGAAGTATTTTGAAAATTCAATTTACACTTGAGTTTAAATAATTAAAACTTGTTTTCAACCCAGTTGTAATATAAAACCGGGTTTACCCAAAACTGGATTCAAGTGACTGGGCTGGTTGCACTAAAAGGGTTTGAAAGTTTAATGTCGTTTTCGATTGGCAATCTGGAAGCAGAAAAAGCATTCTAAATGCCTTCAATTGGGCAAAACTGACAGTTCTGATTCTAAAAACAAGAGAATTTCTCTTCTGGATTTGAAATCAGAAGCAAAAACAGAATCATTCACACATTAAAAGATTTAAATGTCACACTTAATAAAATGTCATATTTTTTTTTAAATTTACAAATTATGCGAACTGTGAAGTGATTGCTTGAAATACTAATACAATCACACCAAACTTCAAATTTTTCAGAATGGAAAAAAAACTGTTCAATTGGAATTCTGAATCTAATGTCGTTTTCAATTGGCAATCCGGAATTGGTTTTAGATTCGGAATCCCAATTGAACAGTTTTTTTCGATTCTGAAAAATTTGAAGTTTGGTGTGACTGTATTAGTAAGTGTAACATGTGGGCTTTTTGGAGAACTCCTGCAGGAGAAAATCAACTGCATCACTTGCGTCATCAACACTTGATGAAGAAGATGAGGAAGACGATTCCAACAATGTTTCTAACAAATTAGGAACACTTGTTATGATATTTTCAATATTATTTTCCATTTTTTTATATTTTAATTTTAATTTCAACCAATCACTTCACAGTTCGCACAATTTGTAAATTAAAAATATGACATTTTATCAAGCGTGACATTTAAATCTTTGAATGTGTGAGTGATTCTGTTTTTGCTTCTGATTTCAAATCCAGAAGAGAAATTCTCTTTTTTTTAGAATCAGAATTGTCACTTTTGCCCAATTGAACGCATTTAGAATGCTTTTTCTGCTTCCAGATTGCCAATTGAAAACGACGTAAAACCGATTCCGGACTGCCAATTGAAAACGATATAAGTCTTAAAATGACGTTTGTTGCATAAAAATGTAGTACGTCATTTCAAAATTTTAAGTTCTGTTAAATATTGGTGCAACCGAACATGAATAATATAGTAAGGGTATTCATGCAACGAGATAATTTTCCGCTTTGCAGAAAGATATAATTTTCCGCTTGACGTTGGCATGAGCATCCCATAAAATTTCTTGCATAAATGTGAGAAATAATCAGCTTTCACAACTAAACGCTAAACGTCACAAATCACTGCTCGAAACTTTATGAGGTTTATTTCTTCGCTTTCTGCATCAAATCTGTGAGATAAATTTATCTGGTTTGCAGAATATTTTTCCCATACAAATTTTGACAGCTCGTTTCTGCGGAGATAAAATTATCTGGTTTCCGAGGTTTATCCAAGTTTTCCAGCGTTGCATGAATACCCCTAGTATAATAATAACAAGTATGGTGTCAAAAGATTAAAATCAGCACTTTTCTTTATTAAATTGACTAAAATAAGTGTTGTTCTATCTCCTCGTTATTTAACTAATGGGATAGATTATTATTAAAAAACAATGTTATTCTTTTTGGCTGGGCAAGCTTTCTTCCGTTATTTTTTAGGCCCGACTAATTGTTTTAGAATCTACATGCAAAGCTCCATCGATTGATAATTGTTGTTTTCATTTTCACGATCAGATAAATAATCTTGGCAAAATGTGTTACTCGCTAAAATTCACATAGTTTTCGCAAAACTCATCTATTTCGTAATGAAATACTTTAAAAACATTACTTTAACCAAGAATAGCTTTTGGATGAATTTATATATTTCAAGACTTACTTAAATTTATTTTTAAAAGTTTTTACTGGAGTTTTTGCATTCAGGAATGAAGTGAATGTTTTCAATTTGCTGTTGATAGCTTCTTTCGCCCGACCGGTTGGAGAAAGACAATTCGATTGGTTGCATTTAACTTTCATAGGTGGGCTATCGGATGTTGGTGTTGATTCAGCAGAACTAGTAATAGGAGATAATGAAGGAATGTGATTTTGCTTCGGTAATGAAAATGATAAACTTGGCGGCGGCGACGGTGTGATCGATCGAGACTCTTGAAGTCTAGTATACCGATCTGCTGAAATCGCCAAAGGTGCATCTTTTGGCAGAATTGGGCTTTTTGTTGCAATAGTCTTATTTGAAGTTGTTAAGTGCTTTGGCGACAATGAAGTTTCCTCATTTTGTTGATGCACTTCGATAACTCCACTTGCATTCATCATGTCTCGATGTGGCCTTGCGCTTACAACGACTGTATTACATATGGCCAATACCAAAAGAAATTCATGAATACGTTGGGCATTTGATGAGAAGTACTGACCGGAGATCAACTGTTCCATGTCTTCTAAAAGATTAGAATTTGGCGAAAGTGGTGGAACCGGAGAATCTGGTTTTGTATAGCGTTTCTCCAATTCAGATGCTGGATGGTTATAATCATTACCATTAACAGTACACCGACGAAAAATCATTTTATTTTCAGTTAAAGTTCCGGTTTTATCTGAAAATATGTGTTGAACCTGTCCGAGTTCTTCGGTTATGTTCATGGCGCGGCATTCAGTCTTTTTGTTTGTGTCATGATCAAAAAGATCAATATTATTATGGATATGATAAACCTGAAGTATTTTGCACACTTCAATAGTGACGTACAACGAAAGTGGGATCATAACTTGTAATATAATTATATAAGTCCAAAATGTTAGTAAGCCTTCGTAGTCTGGATCAACTTCAAACGGCAAATAAGGCACTGGAAACTTTTTGAAACAGCTAAGCCACATTTTGCATCCAACGGCACCAATAACACATAGAATTAATAAAATAATGACGCACCTGTAAGTTATAAGAGAGTGGCCAAGTTATTTATGAATGCAATTAATAAGCCAGGTACTTACCATATTACATCTATGTTCATTTGTTGTTCTACTTGAGATCTCTTATACCTTGGACCGCTATTGTTTAGCATAGATTTGGTTTCGTGTCCAGCATAAACTACGAAACCTTCAATGAAATCAGTGTTCTGGAGACCAAAAATTTTAAATCTATAATTTCTCGTGTTAAAAAGTTCATTACCTTCAATCTACTCTCGCGAAGTAAAAGATTCTCTGTACATATTGGAATCCTTTCTCCAGACGAGTGAATTAAAGCTCCATGAAATCGATATAATTTTGTTGTAGGAGCATCTGCTTCCACTCGACTTACAAATTTACTGGGTGAAAATACTAGTTGTTTATCCGTAAATCCGCGCACGACCTAAACGAATATTATTTTTTGATTACTAAGAGTATACTATGAAAATTACGATAGATTTAATTTGATTGTATTGAATTTTGATGATCGGGTAATAAGTTATTGTAAGTTTTTGATTTTTATATTTTTAAGACGTAGTTTTAATAATATCAAATTTATGAAGCATATATTTTTCGGAAAAAAATTGAATTTTCAAGATCACGCTATTCAAGATATAGTGTTCAAGATAGTGTTGGAACGTCATGTTCTATTGTCTTTTTAACTAGGTTCTCAGGTCTTCTTCTTTTTACAACTTGGTTCTCGGATCTTCTTTACATTTACATATATAAAAATACAATATGTCTGGTAAACTTTGGATAATCCTGAAATGACGAATAGCCCACTTAATAGCTGCTCTGAAACCGCAAAAGAAAAGGGGCTATTCAAAGGGGACTGAAAAAATGTGAATTTTTTAGTCCATTTTTTAACTAGTACACAGATCGTGTAACAACTTATCTTTCATACAATTTTCCTAACATTGTACCAGGATGAGTTTACCAAGATGGACCAAGATTAGACTTATTTCTAGTAGATCGAGACGAAACTTAGTTACATGATACCGAGGTGACATTTTTCAATTTTGACTAGACCTGAGTTTTGGTCTCTTCTTATTGCAAGCCATATACCGGATAGAGTGTCCGGCATATAAATAATATGTTAAATAATAAATTCAAATAATATACTTTGTTTTATAGAACTTTGCTAATAGAAGTATATTATAATATTATTAATATTTTCTAGTTTGTCAATATAATTTTCTCCAAAATAAATATTATTCTATTATGTTTGTTAAATCAAGGCGGACATCTTATCATTTTCTTCAACATGAATGAATCGTTACATAAATTCCAATATTATATATATTTTTAATAATTTGGGGTGTTATTTATTCATTTAAAATTTAATTGCCTTGATAAAGGACATACAGAGAAAAAAATAACAAAAGAATGCTAATTGAAATGTTATGTATATAAATTTTTAAAGTTAACAAAATAATTATGCAAGTATTTTTTTTTTCTATTGGGTAATTTACATAAGATTCACTTCTATATGCGGGCCATATTAACATTACTTCATGAAACTGTTCATGAAATTAAAAAAATTTAATTTGGTTAAATTTATTCGATCAAATAAATTTCCCATTCATCTTTCGGAAATCTTGAAAATTATAAAAGTAGTAGAGCTTTTTTTACTCAAACAAAATCATCACAACTGGACCCAAATACTTCTTGACGAAGATACAAAACCGACACGATAGACAGGGACAATCGCAGAAATATTGAAAATACGTAGTATATTTCCAAAACTAAACCGCGGAAAAATAACCTTGCACTACGGGCGCTTAACGTTTCTTAGCGCCTTGCCACCACCAACAAAAACTTATCTGTCCCTGTACTAAAATTTCTAATTTGACATTACAAGTTGCAAAAATGACATGATTAAAGTATATTTTTATTTTGAAAAATATTGCTATTTTTAACTTAAAATACCTTGAAATAACAATCAAAATGTATTCTACGATAACGCATTTACCTAAATAACATCACTTTAAGTTAATTTTTGTGGAATATGAGCCAAGACTTACTTGTGAAATGAAAACGTTTTGTTTTTCCGGTTATACAAGTTTTTACAACTTTTCACGCAGCACCTCATGTTGATTTATATTTTAATAATAATATGCTTCAATTTTCAACTCAAATTGTTTTGTAGTATGTACGTTTTTCACTTTTTTAAAATCTTTCTACTTCACAACACTAACTCTCAGCAAGGCAAAATGACAGATGAGTTTGCATTTTTTTTTTTAATTTTAATACTTCACTCTTCCTCTATGTCTTATTCAATGCAGAAGAGAAATTCTCTTTTTTTTTAGAATCAGAACTGTCACTTTTTCCCAATTGAACGCATTCAGAATGCTTTTTTCTGCTTCCAGATTGCCAATTGAAAACGACATTAAACAAAAAGGGGCAAAACACAAACTAAAATTTTTTTGAATCCGTACGGAAATCATTTCCATTAGCGGATTTGATTCCGACCCCAAATCAAAGGTATATGCTACTTTTGTTCAACTCAAATTTAACATATTTTACCTAGCATTTATATTCATAATTTTATTGCGTGTTCTTGAGTGAGTAATATAAAACGAGTGAACCTGAGTGCAAAATATAGCAGTTACGATTGAAATTCAGTAAATTTACCTCTCGCCTTTTTAAATTTGTTTCCCCATCCAAATCACAAGTGTCAATATAGCAAACTCCATGTGCATTACTTGTCCTTAGAAGAAGAATATCTGCGGGGACTGTTTCATTGTTCGATAAATGAACGATATCACCAACGGTTACATCTTGCCACTTAATTTTTTTGTACCTTTCAGATTCTCTAGAAGATATAAAAAGTAAATTTGTAAATTAAAAAAAATCCATTGTTTTAAGTAATTAATAATTAAAGGAATGAAAGACAAATTTAAGAATTGAAAGAAGTTACGATCGCCACTTTTATTTTATTCGTGGTATCTATGATATTGAGTTAGTATTGACACGTTGTAACTGTGAAAAGAAAACGAGACCTTGTCGAAGAAAAGTTATCCTGGGAACATTAAATTCATCCTTTTACAAATAAAGTTAACCCTTTTGCAAATTTCACCTTTAAGCGTATAAAATCCATCACTTTGCAACTGAAATTCATTCTTTTGCAAATTTATGTACAACGAAAGATAAATTTAAATTTTGCTACAAATATGGTCACTTATTAGATTTATAAAAACTTGTTCACTTTTGGCATAATGTAACCTATAGAAGTAAGCGATTGATGAACATTATTTTTTTATGCAAAGTTCTGCAGTCGTGTCATAATTTAAATTTTCCATCAATTATTACCAGATTTAAGTTTGATTTCAAGATTAAACGTATTTTCCAATATAAAATCGGCTCTTGGTGAGGGTCCAGATAATATTAATATTAAGTAATAAAATTGTACAGGTATTTTTTTAGATTTATTTAATGTCTTAAGGTATGGGAAATTTAAAATTACAAAAATCTAAAATTCTCCAAAATGGGTAATTTTTTTGCGGGAAAAACAATCAATTTTAAAAATTCAAAATCAAAACTTCGGGTAGTAATCCATAGAAAATTTAAATATTGGCAGAAACATAAAGAGATGTTCAAATACTACACTGCTCGCCACTTGATCGAAGCCACCCTTTTTCGGCACAACAATTTTTTACCTGCGTCACTTCAAATGAGGACCACTTAAAATATTGGGTTTCAAAAGCTTAAGGGCAATTCCATGAAAAAGTTGACAAAATGTAAGGTGAGCTACCAAATAATATATACATTTTTATTATTTTCATCGGTATTAACCTGCGTTTATTGTACAAACTGTGTGTCAATTTACAAATTAATCTTTGAATTTTAAAATTTAATTTGTGAATTTAAAGTGCATTGGACAATTATTGCTAAATTCATTAAAATAAATTCGATAAAATTGACTAAAAACTCTTTTGAGTACTTTCTTTGTTATTTTATTTGATGTTCTCAACTCTCTACGTTTGACGATCAACATATCTTTTTCTTTGTCTTACTGAGTGAGTGAAACTTTTAGTGTGTGTTCTGCTATAGAAGTAAATTTTGGTGCTACATAAAATTGTATCGCTCTCGTTACATGTCGCAACAAGTTGCAACCGCTATCACCACTTACTTTACTGTGCCATCACCAATAAGCGAAACAATATTTAAAACCAACCGAATGCTAAATGCCTAATCACCACTACTACCAGACCCTAACCTACTAGTTTTAAAGATCGTCGTGATTTTGAGTTTTTATCTGGACTTTGCAAGCAGCCTTAATGAACTTTTTTTTTCCTCAACCAAAGTGAGCTTCAACATTTCCAGCAACGTTTTATTCACACATAAGCATGTATATACATACACTCATCAACTAAATTTAATTTTCGCCCACACTTTCGAGCCTAACCTTTATCTACGACTATATGAGTAGTCTTATAAATTATAGTACTATCATAGCGAGTTTTTTTAGGGTTGCGCGGACCCTTGTGGTGGCGTTGCAAAATTTGAGGGGTAAAATTCGTTTTTGGTAGTCTTTAAGCGTCGAAAATTGGTGGTAGGGACAAAGGGGGACTAGTTTTTGGATTATTGCATCCAAAAAATATCAATAAATATCATTTAAAACCTCCATAAGCTCTCCTCAAAAAAAAAAAAGAGTAAGGGTTGCGCAGACACTTTAGATGTCGCCCCATTCTACTTCCACCATGATAGTACTATAGTTTTCATATACAAAGGTAAAGTCTACAATACTTGAAAACTGTTATAGCAGATCTGTTTATCTAATACAACAACCAACGTAAAAGCTCTCGCATATTACAGTGGTACAATCAAAGTATAAATTTAACTCGAAATAAAAAAATCGTTGAAAACAAAACAAAAATACAAATATATAAAAAAAAATAGCTATGTGCTCAAGCTGTGATAAAATTGCCGACTATCTGATTGACTCTATAATTTGCCATGGAAATTGTAGAAAATTGTTTCATACGGCTTGTGTTGACGCACCATATAGCACTATTATCATTCTATTTTTTCTGCGACGATTGTGACCCGTTTACATCCTCAAACATTGCTCGTGATTTACTGCAAAATAAATTGAATCTTGACAAACTACAAATGAATTTGCTGAAACTTTCTGAAAAAGTGGACAATTTATCCACAATACATACTAATGACGTAGTAGAAATGCCCAATATTCCAAACGATTTCGGATTTTTGAAGCGCAAGATAGACGACATCGATTCCGATGAAAACCCTCTTTCAAAAAAACTTGCCAAGACCTGTAGTGAGCCCGTGCTTTCAATATTATCTACTCAACCTACTGCATCCATACAGCATCCAACAACTAATGATTTGATATTAGCACAAACTACATCAATTTCTCAACCACATTTGCCAACACTGATAGAAACTCCGTCAACAGACCCTCAACCATCATTGCTGTCAACGTGTCATCTTGTTCCTCTCATTACGCTACCTTCAGAAACTGAGCTGCAGTTACAGTCTACATCAATTCCTACGAATAATATCTCGTGGATTGAAAGCAGTCGAAGGACATCGCACTTTATTTCATTCATTTCATTTTAAAACTCGACCCCTCAACTAATGCTCTTGATATAAAAAATTTGGTTTTTCGACAACTATGAAAGTAGAAAAATTGATCCATCGCAACTTTTCAAAATATGCATCTTTCAAGCTAAGATTGCCTGACTCTATCTTCACAATTCCGCCTCTATGTGGCCAAGTGGTACAATTGTTCACGAATTTGAAAACAAGCAATTCAACGCAAGAATATCATCTAATCCTTTTCGCAATATCCAGACAACGCCACATCATCAAAGAAACAGCTTCAAAAAATACTAATCTATTATCAGAATGTAAACGGACTAAGGACTAAGATTAATAAGGTCTCCAAAAACATAAACTATCTTTCTCACGACATAATCATCTTATCAAAAACATGGCTAAACAATACCTTCTTAGATATGGAACTTTTCGATTCAAATTATCAAGTGTACAGACGTGACAGACATCGCCTGAACGATAATAGTACTGTAGGAGGTGGAATACTGCTTGCCGTCAAAAATGTCTTTATATGCACTTTGGTCGACGACTTCAATCAACATGAAGAAGAAATTATGTGTATAAATCTTAAAACAGATACAGGATTGCTATACATCGTCGTAACATATATACCTCCAAGTTCTCCCCACAACGTTTATGACAACTATATGAATTGCATCGATAGAATATACGATCAAATGGAGTCTCAAGATGACTTACTAGTCATAGGAGATTTCAATCTTCCAAACCTGATCTGGTCTAAGCCAACGGACGAAGACTTTCTATCTCCTGTTAACCTGTCCTCTACCAACGAATTCTTGACAATTGATGGTCTTGCCGCATGTGGACTAAGCCAATTTAATGGTATTCACAACAATTTTAACAAAATATTAGACCTTGTATTTTTCTCGGACACACTTAATGCTGACATTGCTGTAAATCCTGCCAATACCCTTTTAGTCGAAGAAGACCGTCATCACCCAGCGTTAGACTTATCTCTTAACTTAAACTTGACCAATATTCCTAATTGCTCCAGCGAAAACTTAGAATTCAATTTTAGAAAATGTAGACTAAATGAACTCTGTAATCTTTTATGTAATGTAAACTAGAATCATTTATTTATGAATTCTGACATTAACTCTATGTGCTCTACATTCTACAATACCCTCTTTAATTTTCTTTATGAGACTACAGCAATGAGAAAACCTCGCAATATTTCTAAATCTCCGCCATGGTTTGACTCTTACCTAAGAAACCTAAAAAACAAAAGAAAGAAGGCCTGGATTAAATATAATAAAACAAAAGCGGATGGTGACTTACTAATCTATAACGAGTTGTAAAATATGTTTATTGACTATTCAGATTTTCTTTATTATGACTTTATTTCAAACACTGAAGCCGAGTTAAAAAAAGAGTCCGAAAAACTTTTGGAACTATGTTAACAGTAAAAAAAATACCGATGGGTATCCAAATTGCATATCTTTCAATAATAAACTTATCCATGACTCTGAAGTGATTTTAAACATGTTTGCAAATTTTTTCAAAGATACTTTTGAAGTTAGGAACTCTTGCGAAACGTCGGAATTATTGGACCATACACAAAACTTTGCACATCTGAATACAATCAGTCTTGTGATCTCTGAAGATGAAATCATTAACAAGGTTTCAGAACTCGAAGTTTGTTATAGCCCTAGTCCAGATGGTGTACCTTCTTATATATTAAAAAAATGCGTGTGCTACTTATCCTATTCTCTTCAAGTTTTTTTCAACGAATCGCTCAGATCCTCAATTTTTCCATAACTTTGGAAAAGCTCTTATATAATACCTATTCATAAAAAGGGTAGTAAAAATGAAATACAAAATTATCATCCCATTGCGAAACTCTCCGTTATTCCCAAATTATTTGAATCCATTATATGTAAAGTTCTATCTTTTAATTGTAAAACCGTAATTTGTGACAGTCAACATGTTTTGTTCAAAGTAAGTCCACAGTTACCAACCTCCTTCATTTTACCTCTTTTTGTCTTGATTCGTTCGAAAACGAAAGCAAGTTGAACGTATCTTCACAGACTTCAGTAAGGCCTTTGACAAACTGTGCCATAGGACATTAATTATCAAACTGAAGGCCCTAGGTTTTAATGATAAATTTATTTTATGGGGCTCTTCGTACTTATATAACCAATCGTATAGCGTCACATTTAGGAATGTGCGGTCATCTCAATTTTACACCAACTCTAGCGTACCACAAGGAAGCCATTTAGGACCTTTACTTTTTATTTTATAGGTAAACGATCTACCTTCGATTTATTAAACACTCGTCCGTTCTAATTTACGCTGACGACATAAAAATTTTTAAATGTATAAACTCAATTGACAACTGCTTACGGCTACAGGATGATCTTAATAGTTTTCGGGAATGGTGTAATATAAATGAGCTTTTACTTAACATAGACAAATGTAAGGCAATTTGTTTTACACGCAAGCGTAATGTTTTGACTTTTAATTATGAACTAGACTCCTCTTACTTGACTAAACTCCGTTTTCTCTGACCTAGGTATTATTCTTGACTCTAAATTAACTTTTAAAGATCATTACGACTATATCATTAAAAAAGCCATTAAGACACTCGGATTAATAAAACGTTTTTTACCTGATTTCCGCGACCCGTATGTCCTTAAACTTCTTTACATTTCATTTGCAAGACCAATATTAGAATATGGCTGCATAGTATGGGCCCCCAATTATTCAGTTCATATAAACAGAATAGAAGGAGTTTAAAAGAGATTTATGCGCTTTTGTCTTCGCTTCTTTCCATGGTCCATTAAATTTGATTTTCCACCGTACAATCAAAGGCTCACACTTATAAATCTTCCATTGCTATCTAAACACAGACAATATATTCAGCTTTGTTTTATTATAAAATTTATCAATGGGCCAATTACAACGCCATCTACATTGGGTCGCATAAACTTCACTTATAGCCGAGTTAATATAAGGAGACAAATTCCATTACGTCCTTTATCAAGTAGAACAAACCATGCTAAGAATAGCCCTCTCAACCAAATAATTTCATTTTATAACGATTACTACTTCTTAATTTATTCCCTTAGTGATAATTCTCAAAGTAAAGCATTTAAAGAAAATTTTTTCAACTATTCACTTTAGCTTTTAATTCAAAATTCCATATTGTATATATAGGTATTGTAGTTCATTTAATTCAAAGAATATAATGTAAAATTAGTTTTAAGCTTTAACGTAAGTTGTTTAACGAATTTTTCAATAAATAAATAAATAAATAATATTTACCTTTATCTGTTCTTTCTTACTATTTCATTAATTTTGTGTAAAATATTTTCAGTAATGCAAAGTTATTTTAAGCGGATGTACACTTTCAAATTAATTACCTCAGCAAAGCGATTTAGTTGTTTTGGTTGTTTAATTTTATTATAAATGAGCAAGTGTAGCCCATAAATATGGCATTAATGAAGGGGACTTATTATTTTATGCCAAATCTGAACGGTAAGGGTAAGAAGCACTCTATTTTTCACAGGTGATACTTCTGGAGAACAAAAAAAAAACATTTCTGTTTAACTTACATAATAAATATATTTTCCTTAATTAATAAGAACATTATGCAAGTATACAGATTAAAGTTAATTAGCTGTTAAATTTGTTCCAAATGTAGCATGAGTTACCATGGAATTACCCTATTTTTTTTTCATCCCATCCAATCCCATTAAAGGGGATTTTATGTAGATACCCTTTATATGTCACAGACACAGTGCGAGCTTTAGGTAAGTAGGAGGGGATTTGAAAGGAGATGTCAGTGAACATTAGCCTTGAATTGCAGTACATCACAATAAGAGGGAAAGACAGAGCATGGAAGGGAATTCCACATTCGCGTAGTACGGCTAAAGAACGAATCCCTGTGCTTAACAGTACGACCGAAATTGGGTTCAAGAGTAAACTGATGAGCATTCCTGGATGCGCGAGTATTACGGTTGAAAAGTTTAAGGGGAGGAATGCAACTGGCTATTTCGTGGGAGCACTTACCGTAAAAGTAACGATAAAAGAGTGAGAGACAGGAAACGTTACGCCGGTGTTCAAGTGACTTTAAAGAATCGATGATGTTCCCGCCTCCGATCATTTTGAAGGCTCGTCTTTGTATTCTGTCCAAGAGGCTTAAATAAGTTGCTGGAGCACCAGCCCAGAGATGGGAGTTATACTCAAGCTTTGGACGCATATCACTTTTATAGATAATAGCCAGATCAGAAGGGTAAACTAATTTCCTGCATCTCCAAAGGAAACCTAAACATCTTGCGGCATTTTTGGCGACGTTAAGTATGTGATCACTCCACAAAAGATGGTTTGTGATACACATACAAGTTCCACTCATAGATAATGGCAAGGGGGGTACGACGTCTCGCTTTAACGACAGAAGCATTGAGTTTTCGAAGCATTAAATTCTACGCGATTTTTTATTCCCCATTGTACAATGCTGTTTTAGTCAGAATTTAATGTACTTATCATATTTAGCCGTTTCAGTTCCACGTGCGAAGAGCGGGGATGTGAATCTGGAAACGAATATGAAAAGCTAAGAGTGCTATCGTCAGCGAAACAATTTAATGGATTAGTAGTTGCAGACAGGAGATCATTAATGATAATGAGAAAGAGGGTCGGAGACAAAACAGAACCCTGTGGCACACCACCATTTATGTTGAGGGTTTCAGACTTGAATCCGTCTAATACTACTTGTATAGAGCGATTCAAAAGAAAGTTACTAATCCAAAGAAGAAGGGTTTCATCGATACCAAAAGCACGCATTTTCGATTAAAGAGCAGGATACCAAACTTTATCAAATGCTTTAAAAATATCAAGTGCAATAATCTTACTTTCTCCAAAACGATGTAAGGATTTGTTCCACTGTTTGGTGATATAAACCATCAAGTGACCAGTGGACCTATTGCTGCGAAAGTCGTATTACCGGTCATTAAGAAGCTTTCGATCTTCGAGATATTTCTTGAGCTGACAATTTATCAGCGTTTCCATGACCTTGGAAAGAAGGGACGTAAGTGCAATTGGTCGGTAATTAGAGGGGGAAGAAGATTTGCCTTTCTTTGGGATAGGCTGGACAAATGCTGTTTTCCAACTGCTCGGAACAAACCTAAAAGAATAGGATAGATGGAAAAGCTTACGCAGGGGTGGAAGAACACCTCTTCAGAACAAAAGGCGGGGATACCATCCGGACCAGCGGATTTATGTATGTTGAGATCTTTTAGGACTCTCGCCACAGCTCTAGTACGAAAGAAGATTTGTCCCATAGAATCATTTACGCCCTCAAGAACTGGTGGAGTCATGACACTATCAGATGAATGGATTATCGTTTAACAAAAGTTAAAAATATTCTAAAAAATGGCTCAAACTTTATTTTTTTTTCCAACTCCAAAAGTATAATTTGTATTGGCTCTACCGTGCAAAAACTTTGGATTTTTCGATAATAAATATATACAACGTGATACAGTGCAAAACGTGTTCTAACCTCTAATATTGAGGGTAGGAATTTTTAGAAATAGTAGATTTTAGAAAAGTCTTAAAGAAGTGTCACTACTGTCACGTGTACATACTTGAATATTTTTTTCTTTGATTTCAACAAAAATTTGCATTAAAGGTCTTATGGGCGGGCTTTTTTTTCAAAACTGACCCTGAATTTATAAAACGGCTAGTGAAAACAATTCAATCCCCTAACACAAATTACACGAATTATTGTAGCATATACATGTTATAGAAGTATCTAAGATGTTTACATAAAAAAATATACCGAAAACCTCACAATTATGTAAATTTTTTAATATTCTTCGAAAAAAAACTGAAATGCAAAAATGCAATTTTTACATCACTTTAAAATAACTTAACTTTCAACAAATTGTTGAAACTTGCCAACTTCTCCATCCATAGGTCAATACATAAAATATTGGGGATTTTTATTCTGAATTTAATAGTCTCGCAATATTCTTAAAAGCACAAATTGAGATCTGTACGGAAACTTTTTTGTCCCTATTTTTAAAATACTCGGCGTTATAAAATACATAACGGTATCCTTCGTTCACATACAATATTGGAATTTTGTTTAAAAGCGAGAAAAGAACACGTGCTATCACCAGTATTCCCACTTTAGCTCTATTATTGCACATTACTATTTGTTTTGCAGATATAAAAAAAATGATCTACTGTACGGAGACTTTTTGGATTATGAGTATATGAAAACAGCAGGATTTTATAATTTAAAAACAAAAGTAATAAAAAAAATATATTATATTTTATTAAAATGCATATATTTAAGTAAACTTACCCATCATAAACTCTGCAAGTAGTATTATTTATCCTTTTATCCGAGTGCCTTCTTCTTCTATCTTCAAATAAATCTTTAATAGCAGTCACTCCAAGTACAAAAAGCACCGGTATCATTGCAACTTCTTTGCCAAATGCATTTATTGATGGAAACCAATTAAGCAAAACGATAAAAATAAAATATAAATTCGCTACGCGATGAAATTGCTCCAGTAAGTTTTTTGGTATAAATGACAAAAATGTGTATTTTGTGGTCCGTATTTTATTACCCACATAAAGACCATTTGGATGATCTCGTTTAGGAGTTTTTGGTGGCACTGTGTGATTGCATACTACTATACGAAAGCTACGCTCTTCAAACTGGTCGTTAGCACACATACCGAGTTTTTTCCACCATGAAGGCGTTTCTGTACGACGTAACGTGTAAATGGATTCAGATCGCGAAGCTTGTCTAGAATGTCCTCCATGTGCTGACGTGGGGGCAGAAAGCCCAAAGGGCCGATTTCCTGCTTCATCTTTATGACCAGGTGGGAGAATAAAGTCTGTTTTTGATCCCACACGGCTATGGCCACGTGTTATACCTGTATTGGGTGAATCAGCAATTTGGCCGTGAGAAAACGCCCGCTGATGTCCTTTGATTGCTGATTTTAGTGGTCGTCCACTAGGAGTAAGAATTGATCCGCCCCCATGGCTCACTGACCGAGAGTGTCCACGAGTAGAATTACCAACAACTCCTAATACTGATTGTCTATTGCTATCAACATGAACAAGACCGGTTGTTCCATCTACTTTATTCCCTGGGATGTTTCTAGATACGGTTGACGGAAAAACATATGTCCGTTCTGGTTCTAATGTATTTATGAGAGGTTGTGGAACTGATGAAACCGGAGCACTGCGATTTGAGCCACTTACAATGGGAGGTAGTGATACGTTCTTGTTTGCTATAGGATGTCCAGGGGAGCGAAATGTTGGTGGAGCTGACTTTTGTTGTATAGCTGTGAGTTTCTTGCTTATCTCCTCAGAATTCGAAGACATTTTGACAAGAAATGATTAATTTGAACTGTTCATATAAAGTTTTTGTGTTAATTACAATTAATTTACATAGGAATATTTAAAAGCATTTTCTTTTAAAAAAAGCTTAAATAAGGCTTCAGTAAAGTTTTAATGCGTAAAAGGCACTTCAAGTATTGTGGTTCAGGGAAATCTGAAAAAAAAAAAATATTTTAATAAAAATTTTCCAAAACATTGTATTATTTTTTTTTTGTTTTATACAGGGTGTCCCGTAATTCGCTAGCCATACTTTGGGATGTGATTTTTGGTCATTTCCTAAGAAAAAAATTGTTCTACAGTAAAGTCTGATTTTCAACTTTGACATCACTTTTTGACTATTTAAAAAAAAAGGCTAACTTTGGTGTATCCTGACTCATGTTAAGTTCAATTCTCTGTCAGTGCTAATAGTAGGGACTTCATTTTACACTTTTATTTTGTAAAAAAACTATCCTCTATAACTACGTTTAAATTGAGCTGATATAGTTTTAGTTTCAATTTCAATTATGAATGTTTAATGGGTAAATTAACTTAAAAAGTGGTATAAGAGAATAGAAAAACAAATTCATTCGTAAGTTATCATCAAGTTAAGTCACGATTACAGTTGGATCCCAAGTAACACTTTCGTAGCATTGAGTTTTTAATATGTTCTAAGAAAGACTTTAAGGAATGAACTCCGAGGCAAGCAATATACATAATCTTTGTCATCTTGTTGATGAAGTAAAAAAATTTGCTGTTCTTGAAAGCTTCAGCTGTTACCCATTCGAAAACATTTTATCATCTTTAAAAAAAATTACTTCGCACTGCTTCCAATTCTCGGGCAAGCAGCAAATCGAATGAACGAGCTGTCAAAACTCGAACGTTATCAAGAACCCAAAATAATATATCCAATTTAAAAAAAACCAAAACAGAGACAGTTCATATAGAAAACTTATATTTGAAAAATTTGTTCTCAGTAACGACATGCCAAACAAATAATTCGAAAAATAAACACAATAATGGTGTTTTCAATTGGCAATCCGGAATTGGTTTTAGATTCGGATTTTGCATCTAATTTTAAATCCAGAAGAGAAATTCTCTTCTTTTTCAGAATCAGAACTTTCACTTTTGCCGAATTGAACGCATTCAGAATGTTTTTTTCTGCTTCCCGATTGCCAATTGAAAACGCAATTGAGATTCATAAGCTCATAAGTAACCGATTTAGAACGTATTGCTTTCAAAGAGTTGTATATGTGTGTAAAAAAATAAAATGTCACCAAGGAAAAATAATAATTAGACAGAAGAACGAGACGGAAATACTACCGATGAAATGAAAACACAGTTTTGCACCAAATTGACAGTCATCAAATACCGTTTTAGAACAAACTGCTTTAAGAGAGTTATAATGCGTATACAAAACAGCGGAAGAGGAGGATCGGGTTCCAACACCAAAGTAAACAAAATCACTCATTAATTTTTATATAAAAATAGCTTCTTCTTATGATCTAAAAAAGAATCACAGGACATTTATAAAATTCACGTGAAATCCTTTTTTTTACCGCACTAGTAAAAATCGTATTACCTATGTATTTGAATTTGTACGCGAAATTTATAAAATTCAAGTGAAATTCGTAAAATTCAAGTGGAATTATATTTATGTTAACTCAAGTAAACTTTTCTGATTATATGAATTTTCGTGTGAAATTTATAAAATTCTCGTGGAATTTATAAAACTCAAGTGGACTTTATGAAATTCACTTGAAATTTATAAAATTTACGTGAAATTCATAAAATTCAAGTGGAATTATATTTTTGTTAACTCACGTGCAATTTTCTGATTATATGAGTTTTTACGTGAAATTTATAAAATTATTTGAAATGTTTGATTTATTTTTAATTTTTTGGGGAACCAACGTGAAATCATTGAAAGAATCGCAATTCCTTGAGTGAAAAAGGTCCTCAAACATCATTTTTGATTTTTTTCTTAAACCGAGGCACCCAATAGTGTAAATAGAAAAGATGACTTATAACATTTCTATAAAATAAATTTTTGATATTAGCATTATAGAAGCCCTAAAAGAGATATTGTTGTCCTATTGAAATGGCTGTTTTGGGAGAATTTATGAAATCTTTCTGTACAATTTTTCCATTTTCTTTTTCATGCAAATACTAAAAAATTAATATTTTAATGGCGCGTTGTACAACTTCGAGGTGCAACATCTAGTTTGTGATAAAAATAAAGTGGCACACAAAATCATTCGTAAGCATTGTCTTATTCTTTAATTAAAGTATTACGATCATTTATCCTAAATATTTTGGTTAATAAATTATTTCAAAGATCATTATATACAAGCAAACAATTCTCATTGGTTTCTTTTATCATTTATGTTTCCACTTCACAGCGTAAAGCTTTAAAACTATCTCTCGATAACGTTTAATAGAGCTTAAAGTGCTCTTAATCAAAATATTAATGCCATTTTGTTCCTTTTGTAGGACATAGACATTCGAGCATCATACTTAGAGCCCAAATCATGAAGAAAAAGAATTAGCAATAAAGTGATAAAAATACTTGCACTAATGCTATTGGTCACTAAGACTGCTATGCAAGAAAAGAAATGGAGCTTATTTAAACTGCCAAAGTTGAAAAAACAGCAAGACACAACGCGGTAGGTACAAGCACGAGAAGAGTTTCAGTCGATGAAAGATACTGGCAGCTGTTGAAATCGATCCTTCCATTATCATAACAAGCTTGGCTCTACAGTTTAATGTTTCAAACACTTCTGTGTGTTTCCACCACACTACATGGAGAAAATATGCATCCATATATGGTATACACCTGTACAAGTATTGCTTTCCGATGATTTTGTAGAGGCTCGAATTTTGTAACCATTTACAGAGCGTACTATAGTAAAGTGAACCATTTCTTGAACCACAAGAGTTCGCCCAATACTCGAGGAGTTCCGAGAGCGGTGTTTTGGGGTAGAAATACTTTGTCCAGAGGAAACGATCGAAATTTTGAATAGAAAACGAGGTTGGGACCTTCTCTCTGAGTAATCTTTCAACGCTCTTTGTTAGAGAACCAATATTGTTGAGGAAAATTTTTAATATTTTTAAATTAAAAAAAAAAACAGCATATTGTGAACAAAAAAGAAATATATTTACTACTTTTCATATGTATAAGTTATAACATAAATGTCAGTCTGGTAGACGGCCTTCAGCCAAACTATTTAAAGACTTATGTCATATTATAATTAAGAAACAAATTTCATTTTGTATTAATTTATGAAGTCAATAAAACTAAACTAACTTAACTAACTAAAACTGGCCTGCACTATCTCCAGATCTCACTGCACTGGAGTTTTTTGTATGGTTACGAATGAAAGAAATCGTTTACTCATCTGAAATACCCACTTTAACTGTATTACAACAACGTATTTTCGAAGGATCACTAAAAGTAAGGCGAGTATCAAGAATAAGCATTAAAAATGAAATCTAAAAACGGGCTCTAGCATGCATTCAAAACGTAGGAAGGCACTTTGAGCATTTATTCACCCCAATTAACGAAGTCGTAAACGACAGCAAAATATACGACTAGGTTTGTATTCCATTTGTCGTTTTCAATGTTTGTCACTCGTTTCGTTCTCGTGTGTAAATGTCAAACGTGCGTCGTTGAATGGTTTCATTTTGCATTCTGTAGGTCGAAAGAAAGCGACATAAATAAAAAAAATACGACGGTATCTCTCGATCAAAAATTTTTTGACGACACAAGGATGGAAAATCGCAAAACAGTAAATATTTTTGTTAATTTATTTTATAAAATTTATTGTTATGATCCAAACAAAAAAAAACAATCGTTTATATTTTCAGTTGAAGTTAACAAACCAAAATCTTGTTGCTTGTTGAACAGATGGAGAAGCACGATCAGTTGGCAAGAGGTTTTCTGAAAGGGATTAACAAAATCGATATAAGGAGGGAATGGAACTCAATAGCAGCGGAGATCAACAGTAAAGGTCCTCCATTAAGAGATGGAGATTGTTGGGAAAAGTTTGTTATATAGGTTTTAATTCATAGACAACAAATCTCACTTTTTCAGGTCTGGGCCGACATAAAATTCAAAGTGAAAAAGAAAATAATCCATAACACTAAGGAAATCAATGCAACTGGAGGGGGCCCAAACCAGCTGCACATTTTGTCGCCACCGGAAGATGCTGCAGCAAATTTACTCAATTATTATTGGTGCATCCCAGCCCCCGCCCAATTTCTTGTTAACATCTACATCAACACTGGCTGCCGCTGAAGACCTTCTATTCAATATACAGGGTGAGTCATGAGCAATGCGACAAAATGCTAGGGCGTGTAGGTTGCGTTGAGACAAGAAAATAATCGTATGGGAGGAGGGGGGTCTATTCCCCTCCGTTTAGCCGGGAGGGGCAATTTTCGAAAAAAACTGACTTAAAATGGAAAAAAAAATATTTAATATCAACGGCTTCATTCACAATGCTGTGCGATACGTTTTTGAAAAGCCAATAACTTTTTCTTTCATTCTGTTTTTAAATAAATCTATTCTAAGGAATATTTTTTAAAATATTAATTTTCAGTCAAAATTTTGGAAAAAAAATTGAAAAAAAAATTTCAAATTCATTTTTTTCAAAATTTTACGTAATGCTGTTATTAATTTTAAGTCAAAATATGAAAACCGGATGCAAAATTTTATATCGTTCTAAAGAAATTTAAAAAAAACCAAAACCACCTTTTTCTAAGAAAAACATTTATTTTTATTTTAAAGAAGCAATATATGGAGCATTAATCTTAGTTTTTTTACTTTTTTTGAATTGGAGTTTTATGAGAACGTAATAAAATTAAATAGTATTGGAATAACCCTGGAATAATATTATTTTCATTGATAACTTCTGAAAAATGATCTGTCATAGCCCATGGGTTTTACCTGTTAGGGTGCACAATAAGCTTCTTCGATTCTTCAGCACTCCATGATCTCGTAGACGTCGGTGGACTCTTGAAAACGTGCTTTGATGGGGACATCAAATTTTGAAAAAAATGAATTTCAAATTTTTTTTTTATTTTTTTTCAAAATTTTGACTTTGAAAATTAATATTTCAAAAAATATTCCTTAGAATAGATTTATTTAAAAACAGAATGAAAGAAAAAGTTATTGGCTTTTCAAAAACGTATCGCACAGCATTGTGAATGAAGCCGTTGATTTTAAATATTTTTTTTTTCCATTTTAAGTCAGTTTTTTCGAAAATTGCCCCTCCCGGCTAAACGGAGGGGAATAGACCCCCCCTCCTATACGATTTTTTTCTTGTCTCAACGCAACCTACACGCCCTAGCATTTTGTCGCATTGCTCAGGACTCACCCTGTATAGAAAAAATATATTTGAACACAGAAGATAATTTTGACGAAGCTGAAAATTTGGAGCAGAATAACCGGGAACAACATTGGGAATAGGAAAATGTAGAGCCTGCTGAAAAAAACGACGGTATGCTTTCGCTTTTAGACAGGAAGGATCTAAACTTCATCCTCATCACTTTCGGAACTTGTTTTATAAAACATTTCTACACTTATCATTTTAATAATAATATAATTTCGAGCAAGAAAAATTGAACACCATTTGAAATTGAATATCTGGCAACCGTAAATACATATCAGCTCAAATTGAACGGGTTGGGTATAGCTTTGTATATATAAATTATAGTACTATCATGGCGAGTTTTTTTTAGGGTTGCACGGATCCTGGTGGTGGCGCTGCAAAACTTGAGGTGTAAAATCCGATTTGGGGAGTCTTTAAGCTTCGAAAATTGCTGGTAGGGGCAAGAGGAGACTATTTTTTGGATTATTGCATCAAAAAAATATCAATAAACATCATTTAAAACCTCCATAAGCTCTCCGCAAAAAAAAAAGAGTAAGGGTTGCAGGCATACTTTAGATGTCGCCCCATTCGACTTCCACCATGAGAGTACTATAGTTTTCATATACAAAGAGTTTTCATATACCTATACAAAGGGTATAGGCTATCCCAAGACAACTTATCCTAAGACAACTTATCCCAGACAACTGGTCCCAAGCGACAACTGGTCCCACGACAACTGGTCCCCGGACAACTCATCCCACAACGAAACTTTTGATAAAAATTTAAATTCACAAAAAACTAATGCATGAACAAGTTCCTCAAGGGGAAATTCCTAAATTTCCCTCAAAAAATGATCATAAAAGTTATGCAACACTTTTATAATCATTTTGTGAAGGAAATTTAGGATTTTTTTTTTGGAAATTAAAAAGTTTTTTTTTTCGGAAATTAAAGCGTTCGATTGTGTGTTATGATTGATGTCACGTAGTTTTATTAAATTTTATGAATGAAATCGGAAAGACCGACAAAAAACGTGTAATCTAGGGGGGGTCTAGGTCTAGGACGCACAGTTTAGCCGCCAATCGCGTTTAAGGATAAAATTCATGCGATATACGTCGATTGAAAGGTAGAACTCCCTAAATTTCAAATAAGCTACAAATGAGTATGTACTGTCAAACAATACAAATTTATCGAAACAAAATACGTATTTCATATCAAAATATATATGTATAATATTGAGGAATGAGGAATAGAAATATTTTGGCCAAACGTTCAAAATCATTGGGATTCCTATGAAACACGAAAACAAATATGTAAATTGAGTTTTCTGTCGTATTCGTCGTATTCCTAAATGTTGCGGCTGTCTTTGTTGAAATTATTAAAAGATGAATAAGCTGATTTGGCTTGTACAAGAAACTTTTGTTTCTATAAGATAGAGTAGGTACATTTTACAATTATTATTGTGATATGAGTAATTCAATATAATAAGTTTAAATCTATATATGTAAAATCTCCTGTCACGATGTTTGTCCGCGATGGTTTCCTAAACTACTTAACCGATTTTAATGTTTTTTTCTTTTTAATGTGTGCTTTTTCCAACTTGAGAGATAGGATAGCTTAGATCTTTAATTATAGTCGCAATTTTATTTTATTGCAAATTATTTGTCTATAATTAATTGACAGTCACAATTATATAATATATATAAGAGATTTCCACGTATATAGTCATTCATCACGATATCTCTGGAACCATTAGAGCTAAAGACTTGAAATTTGGTAGGAAAAAAAAAATTCAAATTTTAAAACTACAGCTCTTATAGGTATGAACCTTAGTCAGGATATTCTTTTTGACATGTTTGAATTTAGTAAAAAATAATTTTATGATGTTTCACCCCCAGACGGCTGTGCGGGGGCGTTAAAAATTAAAAAAAATTTTTTTTTCCAATTTATAGCTTTTGGAACTCTGAAACTTGGCCAGAATTAAATACCACGTGAATTTTCAACAGAATTTAATAATTTAATTTTTTACGTCGATTTTCAAATAAATAATTCAAAATTCAAAATTTCACATTAATTTTCAACAGAATTTAATTAATATAAAAATTAACGTCAATTTTAAATATCTTCAATAACTAACGTTTTAAGATATTAAAAACTTTACGTAATTTGAAAATGTTATTGAATTTTCAAAAATCCGAAGTAAATTTAAAATTTCACTTCAATTTTCCTTAAAAATACATGAAAGTTGATGACATGTACTTTCAAAAGTCTTAAGTAAACTTTAAATTTCTTAAGAATTTTCAAAAGTTAAAAGTAAAAAAATATCACGTAATCGCAAACCAACGCCAACGTCAAATTTGAAAAAAATTAATAAAATATTTATAAATTCCTTTCATACTGACTTCAATTGCAAAAGAAAAATTAAATAAATCCTCTTAACAATACTTTTGTATGTGCCAAGTGGCAACCCTTCACATTTGTTCGTACAAGCCTATGCTGGTAGAACTATAATAGTCGGACGTAGTAGGAAGCTAATGTCAAAACCGAACGAAAATTAGCTTTCCGAATACTAAAATGGAGAAGTCAGCTAATTATGTGCTTCCACCATTTTGATTTTTGTATCTATCTGTCAATTCACTTTCGTAGGAGCGGTCAATGAGCGCTCTTGCTATCGATAGTGAAAGTTAACGAAGCATAACGAAAGGCATCCAAGACCCAATCGCAATAATTGGCGCGTCATATAAATTCCTGAACGAATATGGTTGTGTATACGCTTGAACAACGCTGGGAAATATTGCGACATTGTTTTGAAAAGAAGATGCCGATTTTGCCAAAAAAATCATCTTTTCAGATGAAGCTCATTTTGATCTTGGCGGGTATGTAAACAAGCAAAATTGTCGCATTTAGGGCACAGAAAACCCTCACGCATACATTGAAAAGCCGATACACCCAAAACGAGTCACTTTTTGGTGCGGATTTTGGTCCAGAGGCATAATTGGGCCATTTTTATTCGAAAATGAGCGAGAGGGCCCTGTATACCTGTCCAAGATATGATGTTAAAATCATCCTTGGGGATTGAACGCAAAAATAGGTCGGGAGCCCGTATTCAGGCATTTCGCAGGCACCCATAGTTTACATGAGAACACTAATGACAATGGACTTCGAGTCCTAGAATTGGCAGTATCGAAAAGCATGGTCGTTGCGAGTACCAGGTTCCCGCGTCATGATATCTACAAAGCCACCTGGGTATCACCTGATAGAGTCACTCGTAACCAAATTGACTACGTGTTGAAAGAACGTCGCCACTACTCGAACTTGATGACGTTAAGATCATCGATCCCCCAAACATACTGGAGCGATGGGAAGTGTACTTTAATGAATTGCTAAAAGGTCAGCTCACTGCAGAAGAAGAGGCTCCACCACTATACCCTATGTTACCGCCAACAAGCATAGAAGAGGTTGAGAAGGCTATATCCCGGCTTAAGGAAAAGAAAGCCCAGGGAAACGATGGCATACGAGCCGAATTATTCCACCACGGAGGGCCAGCCTTACGTCAAGCAATTCATGATATTCTAGTGCACGTATGGGAGCAGGAAAAAAAGCCAGAAGACTGGCGAAAAGGTATAATTTGCCTCATACATAAGAAGGGGGATGTCACAACTTGCAATAATTATAGAGGTATCACGTTGTTGAGTACCGCCTATAAGTTACTTTCCTCTATCCAACAAGAACGGATAGCCCCATACACTAAAACCATAATCGGACAATATCAGTGTGGTTTCATTGCAGGCAAATCAACAACTGATCAAATCTTTACCCTTAGGCAGGCGATGGTAAAAATGTCACATAAAAATGTCACATAACATTCGAACATACCAACTGTTCATAGACTTTAAGGCCGCCTATGATAGCATAGCCAGGGTAGAACTTTACAAAGTAATGAGAGAATTCGGCATCCCAAATAAATTGACAAGACTTTGTAGGTTGACCATGACCAACGTAACAAGCCAAGTAAAAATAGCCGGTTTGCTATCCAGACCAGTCAATATCTTTATTGGACTCCGACAAGTGGATGGTTTGACCTGTCTCCTCTTCAACCTGGCGATGGAGAAAGCAATCCGTGACTCTGGCACGGCATCAAGAGGGACCATCGTCAACAGGTCCAGCCAGACACTGGCTTACGCAGACGACATTGACATCATCGGAAGGACCGAACAAGCCTTCATCCAAATCGAGCAGGCGGCCCAAATTCTGGCGGCTGCTCAGTTCCAACAGGGCCTACTTTAGTCTGTCAAAGCTCTTCAAATCCAGAAATCTCATCATAACTTCAAAAATGCTGCTGTACAGGACCATGGTTCTGCCAGTACTCATGTATGGATCAGAGACTTGAGTGCTTAGCAAAAGACACTCTGACCTCTTAGTCGCGTTCGAGAGAAAAGTCTTAAGGAGAATTGTTGGCCCCGTATGTGAGGAAGGACGATTCCGGAGACGGTACAATCATGAATTGTACGCAATATACCTTGAAGCAGACATAGTGACAAAAATTAAGCTCGGTAGACTCCGGTGGGCAGGGCACCTAGCTCGCGTGAGTGAAGAGGAACCGGCTTGGAAAGACCTTTGTGGTGCATTCCATGGTAGACGGCAGCGTGGTAGACCATGCTTGCGCTGGAGAGATGGAGTAGACCAGGATGCCCGAAGCCTTGGGGTGCGCAACTGGATGGCGTCGGCTCAAGAGCAGGATAGGTGGAGAGCATAGGCGGATTTACGGGGGGGTTTTCGGTTCCAACCCATGTATGGAGTTTTTTTGTGTTTTACTAAAAAAATTCGTCAGGGCGTAACACTTGATGTGTAAAATTTAAACTTGGCGCAGGTCTGTGTATGTAGGGTATAAAAAAAATATTTTCATATTTTATTAAAAAAAGTTCCCAGTTGAAAACAACAATCAATATGATTTATAGGTATCTCACTTTTTGATCATTTCAAGACTTTTTGTACAAAAAAAAAATTATTTTTAAGGTGCTAACGGTATATTTTTATTTTTTTAAATTACTTTATAAGCTTTTCAACAGTTATGCGAAACAAGGTACAGGATTATTGATACACAAATCTATCCCACACAAACATTTATCTATTCAATCAAACATATCCACAGTCGCCATAGAAATCAACCTCAACATTAAAATTACTGTGATCTCATTATATATCCACCCTACTCAAACATTCACCTCGAATGATTTATCAAATATTCTCAATAATTAAATATTCAAACACCAATTCTGTTAACTGGTGATATCAATTGCTGGAATACTCTATGGGGTTCACCCATAACCAACCCCAGAGGAATAGTATTGGAAAATTTCCTTTTAAATGCAAATCTTGCCGTTTTAAATGACGGAAGCCCAACCCATTTCTCTACACATAAGACATGGACACATGTTGACTTATCAGCTATTTCACCTCAACTGCTTCCTAAAACTTCATGGGAAATTTAAGATGATTTACACGGTAGTGACTATCTTTCAATCGTTACAAAAATAGATCTAGGATACCAATCTTTTTCAAAAAAACCTGCAAGTAAATTTCAAACTGATCGTGCCAACTGGGAGTTATATCAAAGGACAATTCTTAATACTTTAGACAATTATAGTATTTCTTCCAACATAAACAAAGAAGCTGCTTTAATTTCCAAAACTTTACGCACTGCTGCCAACGTATCAATTCCTCAAACTAAAAATATTCCCCATAAAAAGATAACCCCATGGTGGTCTTCTGAGTTATCTACTCTCCGCAATAACAAACAAAATCTTTGGAAAATTTTCAAAACACACCCCAGTAATACCAACCTGGTAAATTATCGTAAAGCTAATGCCTTATTCCGCAGGAACAGTAAAATAGCAAAAAGGGAATGCTTCCAAAAGTTTACGTCAAACATTAACCCAAACCTTTCAAGCAAAAAAATGTGGCAGACATTAAAACCCTATCAGGTAATTATACCCAATTTTCAATCAGTAACCTATGTACCGAATCTGGTTCACTCTATAACCCTTCTGAAATCTGTGAATACTTTGGCAAAACCTGGTCCACATACTCCAATGATTCCAACTTTCCAGCAGCCTTCCTCAACTCCAAAGTTCTAGCTAACAACATCCACCACCATGTTGATATCCTCAGCACATCCGCAAAATACATAGAAAAACAAATAAGCTTCATGGAAATGGAAACATGCTTAACCTCTCTGAAAGGCAAAACCCCAGGGTATGATCGCATCTCATACCCTATGTTAAAAAACGCACCACACTTACTGAAAAAAAGAATTTTGCTTTTATATAATTGTATCCTTGAAAAAGGGACTATACCACAGACGTGGAAAGTTGCTAGTACAATTCCAATTCTGAAACCTTCAAAAAAATCTACGGACCCCAAAGGATACAGACCAATCTCCTTGCTTCCTTGCACTGGCAAACTTTTAGAGTAAATTATATCTAAACGACTTCTCTGGTTTATTGAAAAAAATAACTATCTTAATCTAAACCAAGTCGCATTTAAACATGGACGTAGTACCTCTGACTCATTGTTACACATCGACGAATATATAAGCTCTGCGTTATCATGCAAAAATCATGTCTCCGTACTATCCCTTGACTTTGAGAAAGCTTTTGATAGGATCGGCATTCATGTCATCCTAAATAAGCTCGCACATTGGAAAATTGGACCTAAAATGTTTTCATTCATAAAATCTTTTCTTTCAAATAGACAATTCAGAGTAAAAGCAAACAACTTCTATTCAAATATTTACAAACTATTTAATGGTATTCCGCAAGGTTCACCCCTTTCTGTGACCTTATTCATAATCGCCTACAATGACATAAGTGAAATCATAGGCAGTTATAAAAAAATAGACCATTGTCTGTATGCAGATGATTTGATTCTGTTATCAAAATGCAATGACAACAATCGAACAAGAGAAAACTTCAATAACATTTTAGTCGATCTTAATCATTGGTGCGCCCAATCAGGGGCTATTATATCTCCTGATAAAAGCAAACACCTACATACATATATGTAAAAAAAGGAATTGTCCCACTTTTGACATTTATTTATTATCATTCAAAATTCAGAATGTAAACTCATTAACTATTTTAGGCATTACTTTTGATAATAAATATAGTTTTAAGGATCATTGTTTATCTATTAAGAATAAACTAGCTACCAGACTTAATATAATAAGATTCTTATCTTCTAAAAATAGCTTTATACATATTAATACACTCATTCTTATAACTCGTAGCATTATTCTATCCAAAATTGATTATGGGTTGGCAGTCTATGGGAAATGCTCAAAATCTACACTCAACATCATCAAACCAATCTACCACACCTCAATTAGGACTAGCTTGAAAGCATTTGCAACCACTCCAATAAAGAACATCCTGACTGAAGCAGGCCTCCCATCCATAGAGCACCGCAAAGATCTTTTAACTACACGTCTCGCACCTAAGATATGTCAATCTTACAGATCCCCAATAATAGAGGATGCAAAGAAAATCTTAAATCGTAAAAAAACTCCAAAATGCCCTTCTGCTATCTACATCGCTCTGAATGAATCCAGCAAAATTGGTATTACTCCATCAATATGTACCCTCAATCCTGGTAACATACCTCCATGGGAATTTCCAACTGATATAATAAATACCTCTTTAGTAAGATTAAAAAAGAATTCCACGTCTAAGGAAATCTACACACAAATGTTTCATGAAATAACTGAAGAATACAAAAATGATTCATGGGACTTCATCTATGCAGATGGATCAAAATCTGACACTGGAACTGGACTTGCAATTGTTTCGGAAGCTGGCAACATTCTATACAGTACAAGACTACCTAACTACTTTTCTATTTTTTCCACTGAGTCCTACGCAATCCTAAAAGCGACCGAAATAGCAATTACAATACCGAAAAACATTGTGATTTGCTCTGATAGCCTTTATACACTCAAGGCTATCAACCGAATCCAAAACTGCTCCTCAACCATTACCAATATCCGTAACAATGTTCTTAAGAACAAACACAAAATTATGCTACTATGGGTCCCAGGACACTCAGGAATCAAAGGGAACGAGTTCGCAGACACTGCTTCCAAAACAGCTTCAGAACAACCGTATATTCTTTCTATCCCTCCGACAAAAAAAGATTTCTTCAAAGTTATCAACACTTACTGGGATAATATTAGAATAGATGAATGGAAAACATACGTTCACCACTATTCTTCCATAAACCCAAAGGGTGAGCCAGCCACATATCCTACAGAAACGACAACCATCATGAACAAATGCTTTCTCCGCCTACGCCTTGGACACACACAATCAACTCATTGCTACCTTCTTAAAAAGGAAAACCCTCCAAACTGTCATCTCTGCCAATCCAATCAAATTCTATCCATAAAACATCTTACATCCGAATGCTCTAAAGTTAATTATATATGTTCATCACTTTTCAATAAAAAATTATTTGACCTTCTGTCAACAACAACTGTCGAAAACATTAAAAATGTCTATAAACTATTACTTATACTCAAACTTGACTCTATTATCTGAATTAATCTTTGTAAATCCATATGCACGGGGCTGTCAGGGATTGGTTACCTTCGATTGTACTCCAATCGATGGTCTTCCAACCTTTGACAGCCCCATGCATTGTAATTATTTATCCTAAAACACTTATTCCAAATAGATTTATAATTTCCAGCCCGAAGTCCCTGGTAGCTAGTGCTGTTAATTGCTTATATTATAATGTAAATTTATTTTATATTTTAATAAATAATAATAATAATAATAATAATAATAATAATAATAATAATAATAGTAATAATAATAATAATAATAATAATAATAATAATAATAATAATAATAATAGATTGATTGGAGCAGTGTGTTTTTGTTTATATCTGCAAATTTTTTTTAAATTCGCCGAGAACTTGAATAATTTATTGTTTTTGCTCTTCTTCTGCACTTAAAGTTTGATTAGAAGTAGTAAAGAAAGATGACTTTCGTCCTCTCGACGACAAAATATGCAAAATATGTGTTGCAGAATGCACATTGTATATTATCTTTCGGTTTGTGTGGGCATTTGGCCGCACAAGTAGTCGATAGATCTTTTTGAGATCTATTGAATTGAAAAAGTCAGTCATTGACGATTCCTCTTGACTAACAGAAGTCGGCTCATAAAACTTTAAATATTACTTAAATAAACCAATACTTATTTTGAAAACTAGAATAATTGACTTTTTATTTGAAAGAAAATTATTGACCGAGAATTATTGACCGGTGAAGAATAAACTCAATATTGAAATTCGAAACGAAAGTAAATGAAAAAATATTACTCAAGCGTTAACGGTAACCGATTTCAATATATTTAACATTTTTAGGCCCGGGCATGAAAGAAATTCCGAAATTGATAAAATAAGCCCCGCCCCAACCTAAATATACCTACAAAAAGAAAACGATTTCTTTTTATTTCAATTCAAGACTTTTGTTTATTATTTATAAAAGAAACATTCGTTTCCAATCTCGAAAAGGTTTGGTGACAAGTTAACCCAATTTTCCACCCCCCATTCCACCCGGTGATGTTTGGAAAGCCACGCAGTATTTCCAATAAGCATCATCCTCTTTTGCCGAATAAGCAATAAATTTGCGGTATTTCAACTACATGCTTTGAAATTTTAAATTTTTGTAATTTGATTTCGAAAATTGAAAGCCTCTAGAGGAACCAACATTGTCAACAACATAAAGCATTTCAGATGGTATTCTTTTTTTCGAGAGATTTTCTTCTACAAAAAGAGCAATATCGCTTGACGAGACGTTAAACAAATTCGGAGCAGAAATTGTCTCACAGAACAGAGTACTTGCATTCGGATTAGCTTGTTCCGATTCTGCCTGACTTTCCTGTACAGCCTGCAAGATTTTTATTTAAATAAAATAGCTATTGTTTAAAATGACCTATGATTTCGACTACATAAAATATCAAACAAAACAGTTTTTATTCCTCATAAAATAAGATAAGTTTTTCCTACTGAAGGCTTGAATCAATGAAGATATACAGTACTTACAGCTTTTTGCCTCTTATTTGTTTCTGTCTTTTTAAAATAATCGAGTGAATTTTGCTTCATTTTCTTAACCACTAATAAGAACACTCTTCTTAAAAAAATTTCTATCGATAGACAAAAAAGCCACTCTACGATTATTAACGGTTGATCCGAAATGTCAATTTTTGTTTTTTGAACGATTAAACATATCGAGTAAGTGAGTACTGAACGATTTCTTATTCGTTCAGTAAAATTATTGTTTTGTTTTAAATATTTGTGGTTCATTTTTCATTAATTTTTAGATCTATGTATGTATGTTTATTTATAACAAAAGAATAAACAATATTGTTTGTTTTGATCTCGTGAATTGTGTGTTTTCTTAACACCTGTTCCAAATGTAATAATGTAGAATTTATCGATTTTCTTCAATTTTGACAAATAAGTTTCTTTTAATTTTTGTTTTTTTCATTTTTTAAGAAAATAAAAAATACACATGGAATAAATTTAAACCCCCCCCCCCCCTGGTAAAATCCTGGATCCGCCACTGGTGGAGAGACTTGTTGAAGGAGGCCAGGACCGGACCCCGGTTGTCGAGCCGATGATGATGATGATGATGATGATAAAAATAAGCCAAAAAGAAGTTTAATCTAAAAACTGAATATATCATCTTATGAACTCGTATCATACAATATTTGAGAAATCGTTGTAGCTGTTTTTTCAAAAAAAAAATTGTATATACATAATTTTTTAAGTATTTTTATAAAAAAAAAAGTTGGTATGCACATTTTTAGTATTTGATAAAATAAACTTAAAACCAAATTTAAAAAATATTTATTAGTTTTCAAAATATGTATTTAATTTTCATAAAAAAAATTGTTTTTTTTAGTATGTACAGAAAATATTTTTCTAAAATTTGGAAATGCAATATTATTAAGATTATATAGGCCCTTTGAACCTTCCATAACAAATAAATTAAAACAAGTGTTTAATAACCATGAAATGGATGTGGTTTATAAAAATGACAAAAAGTTAGTAAATTTATTTGGTTCTACAAAAGACAAAACAACAACATTGAGTAAGTCAGGGATTTACATGATTGAATGTGGTGATTGCAAACGTAAATATTATGGCCAAACAAAACGAAGCATTGAAACAAGATTCAAAGAACATATGAATTGTGTCCGTCTCAATCAGCCACAAAAATCTGCGATTGCGTCACATATTTTAAATGAGAATCATAACAACATAAACATTGAAAATTTAACCCTACTCAAACAAGTAAATGACCACAGACGATTGGATGCATTTGAATCGTTTTACATACAAAAAGATAAAAATGCACTAAATTTAGACAACGGCAATATTGAGTCTTGCCTACTTAATCTAATGTGCCAAAAACAAAATTAAAAGAGAAAAGTACCGATGTCAATGTTGTTGCTGCTCAACTAAGCTTAGTCGCGATTGCTGATGATGGAGTGCATACGCTCTGAAATGCATTCAGGTTAGTTACGTGTTTGTTTATATCGTTTTGCGTTAAATGTAGTGTTTTATGTAAAATTAAATTTAAACAAATGTGTATCCACTCAAATGAAGTCAAAATAAGGTGTAAATAAATTATTTAAATACAATTTATTGGACTTCATGCCGTTCAACGTCGAACCGTTATTATACTTATATCCAAAGTTTGAAGAAAATCGCTCCAGTACAGACAGAATTGCGGGACACACTTTTTTCGCGTTCTCTATCATCGTTATGTTAGGTCTGATTAATATCTCGAGTTCGATTTTTTGCACCAGTCCAAAACTTTTCCTATAGTACCTAGCAAGTAAAAATTACTGCTCTAAAAAACCAAAACAATCTCTCAACTCAAAACTTGATACTTTACAAAAAGATAAATGCAAAATTTGGACGCTTTCTTAAAATACGCAAAGCTAAAAGTTTTTCATCCAAAATCAATCCAAACACCAAAATATGGCGAAATATCAGTGTCCTCACCGGTGACTTTACCCCAATATTCTCAGCAATTATGAAATTCCTCTATTCTGGAAATTTGCAACAGTCATTCCTATTCCAAAACCAAATAAAGATAAAAATGAAATTGAACGTCCAAAATTACGTAAAAGATAATTTCGAAACGCTTGTTGTGGTTCTCTGAAACGACTAACTTTATTAGCAACAATTAAGTTGCATTTAAAGCTCAAAGAGGTTGACTCGAAGTTTTGTTGCACATCGATCATTCAATTTTCAAAGCTCTTTCGACCAAAAAACATATTTCGATACTCTCTCTTGATTCGAAAAAGTATTCGATCCTAAAGGCCCACATAATATTGAAAAACTTATAAAAACATAATATAGGAAAACTTATAAATAAAGTGAGATCTTTGAAGCAAAAAATCTTTTCCAGCCGATACAGGATTTTTCGATTTTCTCAAAACCTCTCTATGAATTTTTAAAAAAGGCCGCAGCAAGAACAGCATTGCACTGTGATGTTAGCCCCTTGGGGTTTGAGGCAGTTTTACTGTGTTGTATCTCCTCCCATACATACCGGAGGAAATCGTCGTGCGTTGAACTCAGCACACTTCAATTGTGTTGTTCACTTTGATTGCCAATTCGGTATCATCTTACGGATATTGTTTTGGGTCAATCAAAGTGCAAGCATACAATAGTTAAATTGTGCTGACTCTTAAAATGTGCCGACGATTATCCACTGCGAATGTTTGGGTTTGCGACCACCGAAATGGCACGACAACGATTGTCTTTGGAAAAGAGTAAAAGAAGTCGGTTGTGTTTCGTTTTACGTTTTTATTTGTTTTTGGTGTAGGTACTTGTAATATTTTAACAACGACAAGAAGATGAACGGAGCAGTTACCCGATATTTTTTTATTCGAAACATGCAACGCCTCAAGAATCTAAGTACCACTCGTACGAGTTGGAATCTTTGGGCAATAGTACACGCCCTCTTATTAAAAAAATGTTAAATCCTAGAATATCTTTTTTTTTTTTATAATATGCGCGCGCTCAAGGGGATTTTTGGTTTACCCTTTATATGTATCAATACAGCGCGGGCGTAAAGGATAGGATAGGATGGGAAGGGAAAGGTGTGTGTGGCGCGAGGTACTGAGACTGAAGGTGGTGGTTGTCTCAGATTTTATCTCCAGGGTTGGCGGCTGGGCTAAAGCGGAGAAATTGCCGTGTCTTATATCTATGTCCCTTTATAATTCGCATTATTTTGTTCATTGTCATATTTGTTGGGCATACCAGTATTTACTCAATCACATGTTGTTAGTGTTATGCCTGAACAACATGTAATGAGTAAACCAGCGGCCCAACAATGATCAATGATAATGGAAAAAAACAAGACATAGAACTACGGCTGGGATCAAACCTGTGACCATTTGGTTGACATGCGACCACGCATACCATCGCGCCACGGCCAGCCCCCAATTAATATAATAAAGCTCATTGGTTTTCCCATTATGTTAAAAGGCAAGAAATTAATAAACAAAAAACAAAAATATCTAAATTTGTATTATACGAGTATTTAACTCGATGTGTTTTTAGAAGCTTTCGCAGAGTATTCTGTTCTGATATGATGCAGCCACTTTGCAATACGTAAAAAGTTTATCCACCGTCATCTCGTTTAAGTCTTATCATTTCCTCTTCCGTAAGGTAATTAGATTCAAGAAAGACTCTCCTACTTTCTACCAGTACAGGGCATTTTCCTAAGAAGTGGAAAAACATCTTCTCTTTCTCGCTGGTTGCATAAGCAACATTGTCCTGGAAGACCCTCCCTATGCGGAATGTAGTTAAGATGCATGAGCTCCCCTCGAAGTCTCAGCATCATAGAAATAACCTCTATACTGTTCTCATCTCTAAAATAGTTATTTGGACCAAGATTATGACTCCGATGTTTGTAAAATAATCTATGAGTTGCATTTGAAGCTTCTTCTATACATCGACTACATAGCTTTTCATCGACCGTCGCAATCAATTTATACAATTTAACTCTGCAATCATCAGCGTTACCGAAATCCAAATTCAGTGAAATTTCACACCATAAGCCAGCTCATGCCATTCTGCGTACCAACTACTTCTTTGATTGATTGCATACAGGGCTGCCTTCTTCCGTAATTTTTCACTATGCATTTGCAAAACTTTGAGAATGTAGTCTATATGTAGTTTGAGGGTTTGAATAAAAAGCGGTGATAATACAGTTTCCAGGAAGACCATATAATTTGGTGTGTTATAGGGAAGATGAAATATTCTTTTAATAAAGAATCTTAGCAGTTTTTCCACACTCTCGTACTGTTTGTATCCCCAAGCCTGTGATGCGTATAGCATTATACCTATAGACTCAGACACTGCTTCAAATACACGGAATTTGATACTATGTGCTATAGCCTTGTTTGAGAAACACTTTGCCCAGGAAGTCCCAACTTCACTTTTTGCTTTCTTAAGTTTTTCGCCAAGATGTCTTTCCATACTAAGATTCTTTATAAAGCACACTCCTAGATAATTGAATTCCCTCACCACCTCAATCAAGTTCGAATCGTAGCTCCATCTTTCATTTGAGCAGTTTCTTCCACCTCCATTTTTAAAAATCATTATTTTGGATTTACTCAGATTGACCTTTAGATTCCACGTTACGCAGTACCTATGCAGTTGGTTTATCATCAGTTGCAGTGATTGGGGTCGAACGCCTGTTTCTGTCTGAAACCATTCAGAAATTTCCTCTCCATTCCAAACCGCGTATCATTATATATATTTTTGAGGACTTTACCAAATTTCCTGGACATCCCTAATCCATACAGCTTGTAAAAGAGTGCATTGATCTGTCCACCGCATCGAAGGCTGCTTTAAAATCCACGAAGAAACAGTAAAGTTTCTTTTGGTTTCGTAGGAAGTTATCGGCAATGCTCTGAAGAACAAATATTTGGTCGACCATGGAGTAACCTGATCTGAAACCGGCTTGAAATTCCTTCAATAATCCATTCTGGGTAATCCACAAATTAAGTCGTCGTTGCAGAATTGACGTAAAAATTTTGTAAGAGGCGTTCAAAAAACTTATTCCACCACAATTGTCTGGGTTTTGAGTACTTCCTTTTTTGTAGATAGGGAAGATCAAGGACTCCTTAAACCATTCGGGTATAGATCCACTATCCAAAATGTAATTAGACTCCAAGGTAATTTTGTTTATCAGCTCATTGGTGCCGTATTTGTAGAATTCAACTGGGATTTCATCGGACCCAGCCGCTTTTCCATCCTTTAAATTTTTTAAAGTATTTATAACTTCCTCAATAGTTATGGACGCATCTAGTATGCTATTTTCAATGTATGGCTCTGCATAGGATACTGTTGGATTGACGGTTAAGGGATTCAAAAGCTCTTTAAAATGCGACAAAAGAACGTCAGGTGTTAAGTCTCTGTGTATCTTATACTGCTCTCCATTTAATGTTTTCACCACTTTCCAAAAATCCGATGACTTCTTGCATTGCTAGCCGTCTAGCCTCTTCATTATAAAAGGTATTGCTTTTAATCCTGCATATGTTTTTGTACTCTCTATTCGCTTCCAGATACTTGCTCTTAATATAATGACTTCCATAAACAAGAAATGACTTTAACCACGCAAATGACCTCTGTCTCGCACGTCTACAGTCATCATCAAACCATTTTTATACAGGAGTGAACTTTTTGTTGTTATTGTTGCTTGCCGGATAAGCCGCTTTTATGCAACTTGCAATAGCACTCAGACCAGAATTGATTCCCTGACTTAGTGAAAGGTTTAGGTTTCTCTGATATACAGCTGCTTTGTTAACATTCCATTTCAATTTTGGTAGCATCCGTAGATTTCTTGTACCGGGGTCATCATTGGTAACTACTTGCATCATCGTATTGGTGGGAAAATGATCCGAGAATGGTATCGCGTCTACTTTGAAATCGCGTATAAACTCCACCATTGCACCTCCAGCTAAACTGTAATCTATTACTGAGCTACCTTGACTTCCAACAAATGTGAATTCACCATCCTTATCTGATGTTGAGGTTCCATTCAAAATTCTGAGTCCAAATGTATTACACAGGTCAAGCAATTGTTTTCCTCGTGCATTGTAAATTTCATCCTTTGATTGACGTGCTATTTCCACTGCCTCATTTTCAAACCCCGCTTCAGCCGCAGTCTTTGCGTTGCAATCACCTACTATGAGCACATTTGGATTGTCATTCATTAACAAAAAATCGTACAACTTTTCGAAATCTGATTCCCAATTGTTGCAGTTAATGTATGTCGGAATAATTATCATTTTTTCGTTCTCATAGTTTAGTTGTAAGAATGTTGTTTCATTTTTAATCTCGAACTTTCAGCCTAAGTTTTTGATGGTTTTCTTATATCCAAAATAACAACCTCCACTAGCTCTTTCACGCGTACTCGTTCTTATCGCTGAGATCCATAAAAATTCAAAGTCCTTAAATTTACTTTCATATTTATCAAAATTGTTTTCAGTTACGAAGGTTTCGAACAGAAAAATTATATCAAAACTGTTAACGTAATTATAAACCTGAAACATTATACGCAAGTATTGAAATTTTACTAGGATCTATATTAATATTAATTATATTGGTGTTTACATTTCTATTTACATTATTATGGCAGACGGCTTTTTTATTAAAAATTACAATATTGATTTCTTGCTTTTGTTACGCCGGCGCCGCTGCAATTCGCTTCCATTGTGTTTCCACCATTATACGGTATTCACACCAAGTCGAAAACACGGTTTTCGTGAAAACATCGGTTTTCGATGAAAACCTAATCGAAAACACAAGTTTTCGCATACATTTTTTGTAGCTTCAGGTTTTCATAAACGACATGTTTTATATAAAACCGGTCGAAAACGTGTGGAAACTCATAGATTAACTAAATCAAACACACCTATGGAATGTTTAGCGCCCAAAAATCGACAAGAAAGAAATTGATGGAATGCTTTCAAAAGAAATTAAAAACAGCTGACTGTAAATATTATTTGAGTTTTTGATTTGTTTTGTTGATAAACTTTTTGTGATAAGTAATTTCTTTCTTCTGATTCTCATGTAAGAGTTTTCAGATAAGAAAAAGAAGTTTAACAAAATATTCATGTTTTCTTCAATTTTCTTTTTGTGTATATAAATTAGTTTAATTTGTTTAGCATTCATTTATTGTTGCAAATATGTAAACACAAATAAGTTTTTAATTTTTCAATACAAAATTTGACAGTAGTGTTGTCAAAAAATTGAAATGTCAAACGAAAACACTTAATATGCAGTGTGAACGCATTTCGTGTTTTCAAAAACTTTTAGCTGAAAACCGCGTTTTGAGTTTGGTGTGAAAAGGCTATTAGTGCATGGAGGGGTAAATCTCTCGAAAAAATGGGCGCATTCACAAAGCTAGTGGCTACGTAGTCGAAATTCAACTAGATGCAAAAACTTCACTACAAAGCTAGTAAATTCTGAGCTGTCATATTAATGACAGATGCAAAAGCAAACAAAAGCAAAATCGGAAACATTTGAGAAAGTTTTGAGAATTTTAAACAATATTTTTAAATTAAATAAAAACAAATAAGAAAAAATTAGATATATATGAGCGATTCGGAAGAAGATGAGTTTATTTCTAAGTACTTAACTATAAGTTTCATTTTGAATGTTTGAATATTTTGTAAATTTTTTCAACAGCTGATTGTGAAACGTCAAAATCAGTGCCAACCAAATTGAAATTTCAACTACTTTTGTAGTTAGATTTAGCCAATCAGAATCTCTTGACTACGTAGCCACCAGCTTTGTGAGTGCGCCCAATTAGATCTGCAAAATTGATTATAATCAAAAAGTTTTAAGTTTGAGTTTTCTTTTACAAATAAATAAAGAAATATATGACAGATCCTAATCTCCTGAAGTGCAGAGATAACTACTCTTGGTTTTGAACGAGATGGTCGCCGAGACACTATTATTATTCATAATCAGTAATTGATTGTATGTAATATAATTTCTGTGAAACAGGACCGAAGTGTTGTGTGACAATACCACAAAAAATTGTAAACATTTTAATCCTCCGTAAGAACAGGTATTTTAATTTGTGGAAAAATCAAACAAAAATCTGGATGTACCCCACATAGATTTCGATTGTATATTTATAAATTTTATCTGTAGTCTTAAGCGGTCCCTAGACTATCAATATTATTGTGCAATATTTGATATTGCACACTATTATTTAGAATCCAGGGCTCATATTGAAGGGTTGTGCAATATATTGTACAAAATCAAAATCCTTTTGATTTTTATTGTGCAACCAAATTTATTGTATAGTCTGTGGATGTGTTTGCACTATATTTTGTCATTTGTTTTGAATTTTCATAGTGATAACATCTCCCTGAATTAAATGTCAAAATGGCAAACAATAATCCATATCATCGAGCATGATGTTGATGCTCTCTGTACGTAAGTGGTACGATCATATCTAAAGCTAATTAGAGAAGATTGAATCAACCTATGTTTATGGTTATAGATAAAAAAGTGAGCACTTAATACTCAAAGTGCAATGTGAGATATTATAAATAGTAGCGATATTATAAATTTAAGAATTGAGAAGAAAACCACTAAATAAGTCTATTGAATCAAGTACCTATTAAGAACTATTATTGGAAGATACATACATAGTTACTTTGAATTTCAACGATTATATGATTTATGTAGGTAAGCGAAATATGTATGATTTGCAGCGAAATTTCATTTCTTATTTTAACGATAATTTAATTCTCAGCTAAAACCAAGTTGCAAATTTTTTAATTTAACAAAAATTTGTAGTACCCACATCTACCTACAGTTCTTTTCATATACTAGCTACTAAATCAACATTGTTTTGTACCTATAATAAGTAGCAGATAAACGTTCAAACTAAAAAAAATCAATTCTGTTGACGTGGTCTTTGGCAACAATATTTTTTTTTGTCATTCATTCCCTTCACAAATGTACATTAAGTTCAGATGCAAGCAATGATAATAATTAAACATTTTAATGGAAATTATTGTAATTTGTCTCAATCTTTTATTTTAATACAGTATTTAATTATAATTCGTAATAAATATAGTAGTACGTGAAATACCTTATAAAATGTCAGAAAGGCAGAAGTTTTATCACACGTGGACAAGAATAAATCCAAGTTTTATTTTGTCATAGATATGCTTCAGGTTGGCAAATAGAAAACTTAAATAGGTTTGTTCCATCGAATAGTATGCCATTAGATGCAATACACATAAAATCAAAGCATTTTTGTAAAACAAAAATGCAACTTGATTTAATAATTATAAAATATTGTTTTCACAATCTCGTTTGTTTCCATACAATTACAAAATATTCAACTAATTGCACGTTAAAGAAAAACAGCATTGAATGTCTGATTCATTGATAAATAAATCTTATTTTTCGGGTACCAGCCATAAATGGCAACGAACACATTTATCTACTTGGTATTACACGTCAACCAAGTTTTTTTCATTTCACTACTTTTTCAAGATTTGAAAGTCCAGGTTTAAGAACTTTTTTATTATTTCGCAGTTTTCTAAAGAAATTTATGTCGAAGTCAAAAAAAATTCATCAGAAATTAAAATATCAAAATCAATTTTCCTAATTAATTAAACATTTAATACCGCCAAGGTCGCCAAGCAAATACAAGAACTACGAAGCCCAACAAACGAAACCACAAAAGTCACAATAATATATAAAACTGTTTTTATTTTTAAGTACAAAACATATGACGTCAAACCACTCGTCAAATTGCCACAGACCAAAGATACACGAAAAGGCAGTACTCAGGAATTGAGCGCTGAACCTGGGTTGAGATGGGTTCGTAAGACGGTCGGCGTAGTCTGAATGTTACGGGAGGTGCGAGGTCAGTATTATGTGTACTGTGGTGCGAGGTAACATTTTTAAACTCACCAGCCAAATTGTATATGAAATCTCTTTGTTATATATAAACTACGATGGCGAGTTTTTTTTAGGGTTGCACGGACCCTTGTGCTGGCGCTGCAAAACTTGAGGTTTAAAATCCGATTTGGGGAGTCTTTAAGCGTCGAAAATTGGTGGTAGGAGCAAGAGGAGACTATTTTTTGGATAATTGCATCCAAAAAATATCAATAAATATCATTTAAAACCTCCATAAGCTCTACGCAAAAAAAAAAGAGTAAGGGTTGCCGGCATAGTACTATCATCACGATGGTTTTTGTGTTGTGGGGTGTGGTCGTTTGAGGGCGCACTTGTATATACACAGAAACAGCAACCAGAAAATTAGTTAGGGGTGTGATCGCTAGGTGGCCGACGTGTGGAACGTGTTCATGCTTTGTATATATAAACTATAGTACTATCATGGCGAGTTTTTTTTAGGGTTGCAGAGGTCCTGGTGGTGGCGCTGCTCTCAGCTCTTTTTTTAGGTGTAGACTTTTTGTAGGGGAATTTTTCGAACGACGGCGATTGGGAGTAGGAGCGAGAAGTCAATACTATTTTCTTTGGTTGTAGGAATGCAAAATTAAAAGGAAGTGTCAAAAAGAATAAGAAAATAAGAAAAAATGCCATCTGTTTTTTCTTTTCATGCTGGCGAGCAAAAAATATATGTCTGACCTTCATACCTACTTCACTCTGATTTATCTCATTTTTTAGTTTTTTTTTTCTGTGCTTTATTTTCAGTGTGCAAGGTAGAATATTATGTGCATACATAATTCTATAGCTTTAGGTTTTGTTATTATTTGACTGTTCATTTTTTGGTTGCATTTGGGGGTGGTTTTCAATTTTGGTGTGAAATTTTTAATTGTCATTAATATTCTAAAAAAATAAAACAATGGTTTTGCTTTTGCGAGTGTCTTAATTTATACCACGAAGTTCATGTGGTGCAATAATTGTGTTGTGTTGTGTTGTGTTGAATCGATATTTGCAAATAAACAAATAAATTAATAATTTTTTTTCTTGTAAAATAACTTTTTATAGGTACCTACATATTGTTTTTAAGTGAAATTTTCCTGTTGAAACAATAAAAATAACAATAGAGATATTAACTAAGAATTAGACTAAAAAAATTCTTCTGTTGAAGTGAATAAAAAATTAATATGTTTTGCCGTCGGCAAAACGGCCGACCGGAAAATTATTATTTTTTTTCAACTAGCTTTTTCTAAATTTCTTTTAAATAAAAATAATTACTTTGCGCAAGTTTCCATGCGATAAGAAAATGCAAATATCTATTCAACCTGGTTGGATCAGACAAAATTGACCTTTAACAATCTACGAACAGGAATACCAACCCTCAAATCTTATAAGAATTTTTTTTTTTGTTCCAATTTGAATGCATTGAAATCAATGGCAAGATTTTGAGGGTGGGTAATTATTTGTGTTTTGTTTTATTTTGAAGATTTCAGGATTGACAATTAAATTGTTTTTTGTAACTTATTATTGTAGCTGGTTAGGTGGTTAGGTAGATTGTCTGTAAGTGAGAACCCCATTATCATTAGGTACCTACAATGAAAATAATAAAATACAAATTTCAATATAAGTAGGTAGGTATCTTTCCTGAAATCTTACAAAAAAAAATTATTTTTATAAGAAGGCACTTAAGGACATTTATATCCACCCTCAAATCAAGCAAAAAAATCTAAAAATACCTATGAATGAAGCTCAGAAAATTTATGAGAATAATTAAATAATATTTCTCTGATTTTATATGCACATAGCACAAAGCCCATATATAAAAAGCACACAATTTAAGACTAGTGTGTGTTAAAATAATTAAATCGAGCAAGAACTTTTGAAATGAAAGCTTGTCGCACTTAAACAAATTTCGTAAGATTTTTCTTGAAATTGTCATAAGTGAATCATATAAACCGATGTTATTTTAAATCTACTGGCTTTAAATTCATGATTTAAACGTTTACTAGTCTTTAACTAGTTTACCTATGTGTTTCTACAAAAAAAATTAACAAATACAAAAAAAAATGATAAAAAATCCTAATTTTCACTAAATTCGTAGGTAGGTACTGACTACCTGACAATAAAAAAACTCTTATATAACATTTTTTTTTATTTTTCTTTAAAATTCTAAATGGTTTTCATAAACACATAGCAAACATCATTAATGACTTGTCTGCGTTTAAATTATAAAAATTTAACAAGAACTTTTGAAAAAATAAATGAGAAAAATTCCGAAATTTTACTTATTTCGTCAGTTCAATGACCGGAAAATGAAAAAAGAAAATAAAATCTAGAATGGTTTTCAAAAACATTATTTAAGACTTTATTATTTATTAAAAGTTAAAAAGTCGAAAATTGCAAAATTGATGTTTTTTACCTTTTTCGTGAATTTTAGATAGTTTTTGATTTTTTATAATCATATGAAGGTATATGTACATTTATAAAATTTTTAGAAGCATATAACTTCAAAAACAAAATACTTACTATGTTATTAAAAACCTGACCTCAAGTCAGGCGTTTTTAATAATCTTTCTTAAATTACCTCCCTGTCATCTACCATTGAAACTGAAAAAATAAAATAAAACATTTCGTATTCTTTTCGTTGGGCGATGTTTTATTGCCCAGCTCTGTGCCTCACAATGTTTTTATTTTATAACTTCAAAAATACCAACCAAAATAACGAAAACCAAAGCAACGTTGTCAATTTTCTCCATCTCTTTGTGTACCAAGTACCTGCAAAATAACGACAGAAAAATGTAAACAAAACCAACAACAACTATCAAAACCCACCAAAAAAAAAATGTAAAAAAACGAAATCCAAACAGATTTTCCCTTATTCCCATTTATCTTTTCTTCCATTATAGCCATTTCCTTATATTCTCCCTTATTCACTCCTACTCTCCTAAATACTCTATATACCTTCCCTTTCTTAAAATATTCTCATCTACTCTTTATCTCTCTCCGAAACAACATATCCCCTCCTGAACTTTGAGTAAGGGTTGCCCGCATACATTAGATGTCGCCCCATTCGACTTCCACCATGAGAGTACTATAGTTTTCATATACAAAGTAGTACTATAGATTCCATATACAATGAGTACTATCATGGTCATTGTATATGATCATGGTCATTGTATATAATTTTGCATAGTACTCTTATGAACACGTTCCTCACGTCGGCCACCTAGCGATCACATCACTTACTAATTTGTTGGTTGCTATTTCTGTGTATATAAAAGTGCGCCCGAGCACATCACACAACCCAAAAATCATCGTGATTTTTGAGAATAAGGAATAACACTTTGAAATAAAAAGCAACAAACCAATTCTAATATTCAAGTTGTAATTTATTATATTAATTAAAGATTGATTGGATAATTTAAGATTAGAAAAGTTCGACTTATCTTTTCGGAAGTTCAAGGAAGAAGAAAGATTTAATTTAAAACTGACATTTGATTATTATTGTTATGATTGGAATGATATCGTTCAGCAAAAATAGCATAAAGAAAGCGACATTTCCAACAGTGATGATAGTACTATAAGTTTTATATACAATGAGTCAATGATCATGGTGGAAGTCAAATGGGGCAACCCTTACTCAAATTCAAGGAGGGGATATTTTGTAGACATTTTTTTTTGCCAGCGTGGAGAGTAGATAAGAATATTTTAAGAAAGAGAAGGTATATTGAGTATTTAGGAAAGTAGGAGTGAATAGGGGAGAATATAAGGAAATGAGAATAATGATAATTGGTTTTGTTTGTTTACATTTTTTTGGGATGGTTTTGATAGTTGTTGTTGATTTTGTTTACATTTTTCTGTCGTTATTTTGCAGGTACTTGGTACACAAAGAGATATAGAAAATTGGCAACGTTGCTTCGGTTTTCGTTATTTTGTTTGGTGGAAAAATATTTTTTGTTGGTAAAACTTTCGGGATTTTGGCAATAAGTGCCCTTCTTCAATAGGGTGTTCAACACTTTTGAAGTTATAAAATAAAAAAATGGTGAGGTGTTGTTATACACAGTGCTGGGCAATAAAACATCACCCAACGAAAAGAATACGAAATGCTTTTTTTCTATTTTTTCAGTATCAATGGTAGATGACAGGTATGTAGGTAAGTTAACAAAGATTATTAAAAGCGCCTGACTTTAGGTCAGGTTTTTAATAAAAATTTAAAAAAACTTGCCATATAAAACTATTTTCTTTTTTCATTTTCCGGTCATTGAACTGACGAAATAAGTAATCTTCCCATTGATTTCACTGCATTCATAGCGATATCTATACAACTATTTTCTTTTTTCATTGAACTGACGAAATAAGTAAAATTTCCGAATTTTTCTCATTTATTTTTTTATTAAATTTTTTTTCTAAAAATAGAAAGAGAACATAATTTATGACTAAAAAACGATTGAATCATGAATGTAAAGCCAGTAGATTTTGTAAAATAACATCATTTTATATCACCCACTTATGACAATTTTATGAAAAATCTTAGGGAATTTGTTTAAGTGCTGCGTACTACAAGCTTTCATTTCAAAAGTTCTTGCTCGATTTTAATTATTTTAACACACACTAGTCTTAAATTGTGTCCTCTGTGTGTTTTCGAAAACCATTTTAAATTTTGACAATAAAATCAAAAAATAGCAATATAGAACTATTTTCTGCATTTACTGCACTGAAATCAAGAAATTGTTGAATTTATTGATTTTTGGATGTTTTTTTTTGTTTATTGAATGTGAGATTGAAAAAGCAATGGAATGTTATAGTTTGTATTTTCTCTTGTTAATAATGTTTATCCATGTATTTTAGAAAATTAAGAACATGTTAAAAATTATGGACTTTGTATCGCAGACTAATTTAATACAGAAAATTTGAAAATTTAATTTTTTTTAAGTACCCCTTTTTTTTAATACCTATACTTACCTTTCTACTGCTCGTAGTTATTATTTTTGTTTTTTAAGAACTCAACATTTTTTTTTTGAAGAACAAAAAAAAATGGATTCTGTAAGTAAGCAAATCTTTCAATAATCCTTCGCTTTAAAATTTTCAAAAAATTGATTCTTTTTGATTTTTGCTTGATTCTACCAACATATGTGCTTACATATACTTACCTACAATGAAAATCTTATAATTTTATTGGGGTTCCCACTTACAGATTAAAAAAAGTTAAATAATATTCCTATAGCTTTTTATATATGGGCTTTGTGCTACATATGTGCATATAAAATCATAGAGAAATATTATTTAATTATTCTCATTAATTTTCATAGCTTCATTCATAGGAATTTTTAGATTTTTTTGCTTGATTTTGAGGGTGGATATAAATGTGCTTAAGTGCCTACTTATAAAAATAGTTTTTTTTCCAAGATTTCAGGAAAGATACTTATATTGAAATTCGTATTTTATTATTTTCATTGTAATGATGATGGGGTTCTCACTTACAGACAATCTACCTAACAACCTAACCAGCTACAATAATAAGTTACAAAAAACAATTTAACTGTCAATCCTGAAATCATTAAATTAAAACAAAACACAAATAATTACCCACCCTCAAAATCTTGCCATTGATTTCAATGCATTAAAATTGAAAAAAAAAATCAAAATTGAAAACAAAATTATCCACCTCCAAATGCCACCGAAAAATGAACAGTCAAACAAAACCTAAAGCTATAGAATTATGTATGTATACATATATTCTACACACAGTGTAGATAGAATTATGTATGTACAGTGAAAATAAAGCAACAAAACTAAAAAATGAGAAAAATCAAATAAAAACAAACAGAATGAAGTAGATACCTACGTGTCACACATATACTTTTTGCTCGCCAGCATGGAAAAGGCAAATCAGAAATACATATTCATATTCTTCCTGACATTTTGTTTTAATTTTACATTCCCCCAAACAAACAAATTAGTATTCTCTTCTAGCTCCTGCTCCCAATTGCCTCGCTCCTACTCCCAATTGCCGTATTCGAAAATTTTCCCCTACAAAAAGTCTACACCTAAAAAAGAGCTGACAGCAGCGCCACCACAAGGGTCTGGGCAACCCTAAAAAAATTTGCCATGATAGTACTATAATTTATATATACAAAGTACAATGTCCTTGTGCCTGATCAGTGTTGTTCCATGTAGACAAAAAATGTAGACTACATGATTGTCTACGTGTAGACAATTCAACGTAGACAATTCATCATTGTCTACATGTCAATGTAGACAATCAATTTTATTTAAATTTTTCAACAAGTAGACAATCAAAGTCGACGCGTAGAGGATCAACACTGTAGCCTGATTACACCAGCGCAAAAAGGAATTAATTCTCGAAAGAGAAATCATGATTTTTAGAAAAAATGAAAGAGATGAAAAAAAGGCCATCTCTTTCCTTCTTTCTAAAAATCATGCTTTCTCTTTCGAGAATTAATTCTTTTTTGCGCTCGTGTAACCGGACACCTTAATAACATTGACTTAGGGGCGAGTTATAGCGAACAGGAAAATGGATCAGGAAAATTTTTCTGATGGATTATTTAGTAAGTTCTCGATCGATTTGAAACACATAAGCTGAAGTAATCGATGACAAATGACAATTTTAATGCACTATGTAAAAAAAAAAATTTATTGAACGTAGGATTTTTGATAAAAATGCATTTGTTTATTTTCCTGATGCAAGGTCATCAGGAAAACAAATAAATGCATTTTTATCAAAAAACCTTTGTTCAATCAGTTTTTTTTTTTGCATAGTGCATTAAAATTGTCATTTGTCATCGATTACTTCAGCTTATGTGTTTCAAATCGATCGAGAACTTACTAAATAATCCATCAGAAAAATTTTCCTGATCCATTTTCCTTTTCGCTATAACTCGCCCCTTACTTTTCGCCAAAAATTGCGGAAAGTGCAGAAGGGAAAAACCTTTGTATATATAAATTATAGTACTTGTATATTTTATGATGAAGGTAAATAGATAAAAACACCTTAAGAAATGAAAACACTACAATTTTAAAGTGGAAAAAGGCCATGCCCAAAAAACCACTATTTCTTTCCTTTTATTTAATATAAAAAACACAGGACGCAACACGTCCAACTCCTTCCCCATCGCTCTTAACTCTAACACTCCTTTCGGTTAGTTCGCAGAACTGAACCGATTCTTCGTTAAAAGCTTTCGTTATATTAACGTAGTTACCTACCATTCAATCATCGGTCGCAGAGTTGCCAGAACTCATGCGATACGATACAGTCCCGGCGAAAACCTACGGTTTTCCACCCTTTCGCATTTTATTTATATTATCTTCTCTATAATATAGTATATATAACAAATAAATAATAGAGATATAAGACATATGTGTTATGTAGGTATTATTTCAGCTCTTCTATTGGCAGGATGCAGATCTTCTGTACCGGTCTCGTTAGTTGATTTGTCGCCGTCTGTACAAGTGCGTTCCGGACAAGCCCGTCCCTACCTGGGATCAATTTCAGAATCCTCCCTAAGGCCCATGCTGCTGGTGGAAAGTTCTCGCTCTTGAGTATACATAGCTGTCCTTCCTTCAATCCGTGCCTTTCCCTTCTCCATTTCTTTCTCTCCAACAGAGTAGCTAAATACTCCTCCTTCCATCTGGCCCAGAAATGAGCCAACATCACTTTTCGCTCCTTCCACAATTTCACCCCATGCGTGGTTGGCAATTCTCCGGTGATAAATGGCAGAGGAAGCACTAATGGCTCGCCTACCAGGAAATGTCCCGGCGTTAACGCCTGTAAATCATTCGGGTCATCATTCAGAGCATGTAGCGGTCTCGAATTTAAGATCGCCTCGACACCTGTTAGCAGTGTCAGAAACTGCTCATATGTCAACACCTTCGCACCTATCACCCTTGTGAGATGAAACTTCATTGACTTCACTGCCGCCTCGTAAATACCGCCTTGATGCGGGGCAGCTGGCGTCATAAATTTCCATTCCGTCCCCTTCGCTCCAATAAAATCTAATGTTTCCTTCCCAAGCCATATCTCTCTTGCCTTCTTCAATTCCTTTGCTGCTGCAACAAAGGCCGTCCCGTTGTCACTGTATATTCTTTCACACCTTCCCCTTCGAGCTATGAATCTCTCATAGCAAGCAATAAATGCAACTGATGTAAGATTCGATACTATATCGATGTGTATCGCTCTCGTCCTCAGACAAACGAAAACAGAGACCCAGCACTTCTGCCTTATAATTTGCTCTCCAGCTCTATCGATCATCTTTATCTCAAATGGCCCGGCGTAATCTACACCTGAATGCAAAAACGCTTTTCCCTAGTTTACTCTTTCCTTTGGTAGGTCAGCCATCAGCTGCGTTTCGAACCGGTGATTGTATCGGACGCATACTAGGCATTTGTGCAGGAACCTTCTCAACTCGCTTCTGAGGCTTGGAACCCAGAACCTTTCCCGTATATGCTGCATCATGATCTGTACAGCTCCATGTTTTGTTGCTCTGTGCGCACTGTCTATTATCAGCCATGCTAGTCGGGAACCCGTAGTGTTGTGTGTAACACCCAAAACCAAAACAAAATAATAAACAAAGATAAACAATAACAATGAAATATGAAATGTAAACATTTATGAACTCGCCGTATATCGACCTACATGTGTTTATGTTGATAATGGTCAGCCGTCACCAAGCGATACCATCGTGCATTGAACTGATCATGTTACACATGGTCATAGTCGGTCGCTATGCGCCGAATACAATTAAATATTGATTTTTGTTTATGACTGCAATTATATATGCATCACACTGACTGAGCATTCGGAATGCCTTTGAGGAAATATAACCGAAAGTATATTTTGTCAAGTGGACATTTGAGTATTACGTCATGTGGGGTAATATATTGTAAGTCATAAGTAGAATAAAGAAAATAAAGAACTAGGTTAAGAATATCTATGTACATATGAAAATTAATTTTGTATAGAACTAGTTGTAAGTATAAATAGAAGAAAATTTCGAAAATAAAATTAGTCTAGTTTTACACTTAGAACAAGACTCATCTCTTATTTTCGGCTGGAGAGCTCAGATTATACTCAATCCAAATCGTGCATTTTGATGCTCGGATATATAAGCGGCTCTTGTAGCTAAGAAGGTTTTATCTGTTGATATATAAAAAACATTACATGGCGATCCTGCCCAACCGAAACTGACGAAACCAAACGAAACTAATGACATCGATACCGTCCAAGCCCAATCTGATGAGCAAATTTGACGACAATCATTCTCAACAATCCTACCGAACTGATGTCTAAATGTCTACACTAGAAGAAATCAACTGCATTTTCAAAAAGTGGGAAAAATTTTTGGAATATGCTCCTGAGGAAGTGCCAGCAGACACACCGAAATACGTGCCAACTCCTAAAACCGCTGGACCGAAACCACTTTCTATAGAGGAATACAGAAGTCGGCAAGAAAAAAAGAAGAAAGAAGAAAAGAAACTAGAAGAAAATAAACAAAAGAAAAAACGAGGAGGCCGCAAAAGACATTTCCAGAGGAAGTGTGCAGACCTTCAGAGAATAATCAACCTAAGCAGTGGAGACCAGAAGCGAAGACTCATTGGTGAGCTGAAGGATCTAAAGAAAAATGGGTGGCAAGACTTCCAAGGAGGAGATTATAAACAATGTAGCAGCAGCATCTGCAGCATCAACGATAGCTGGATGTCTCCTTTCATATTCGATCTCTGCTCCATCCAAACGCCCCCAGACCCTTAGCACTCCATTGTCATCTAATACGGGTTTTAGCGATTCAATCGTGCTTCTATCCGGTAGGCTTCTCTTGTTTTTTAATGAGGAAATCTCTCTCCCAAAATATCTTTCCTGTTCTCTTCTTAACAAATAATCGAAGGCCTTCTCTTTCTCCTGGGGCGTAGGTTGAGTTGCTTGCCTTTCGATCCTTCCAGCTTGACGCAAGGAGACTCTCTTCCTTTTGAGGTATTTCTTTCCCTGCTCCCTCCTTTGTTCTATCTTTATTCTGATTACTTTGATAAATCGACAGACATATGCAATAACCCCCAGCGCCTTTTCCAGTGTACCCGTGTATTCGTGTATCGGAACGCTCCGTCCAGTTTCTTTAGTCCTCATAGACAGTACCTCGTTAAAACTCAATAAAGTCAGAACTCTCATCTCATCCCTCCCCCCATCTGAAACATTTGGTACAAAATTTTCAGATAGCCAATCCGAGCGTGGTTGTACGAGCCACTCTGGCCCGTGGAGCCATAGCTTGCTTTTGATTAAAGACGATGGCTTCATCCCTCTACTTAACAGATCAGCAGGATTTTCTTTCGTTCCAACATGCCTCCATCTCTTGATTTCAGTATTTGTCTGAATAGATGAAACTCTGTTCGCAACAAATGTTTTCAGGTTGCATGGTGGTTTATTTATCCAATGCAACGCAACTAGTGAATCTGTCCATAAGTTGTATTCTATTCCATCCCATTCCATCGTTTTTACTACGTCGACAATTAACCTACCTAGCAGCTCTGCGGCCGCAAGCTCGAGTCGTGGAATTGTGATTGTCTTTAACGAAGCTACGCGTGTTTTTGCTGTCAACATTTTAGACCATATCTTTCCATCTGCTTGTTCGGTTCTCACATAAATTACCGCTCCATAGGCTTTTTCAGACGCATCCGAAAACCCATGAAGCTCCTTCCTTGTACTTGAAACTGTACCAATCCACCTATCAATTCTGAGGTCTTCCAAGCAGATAATTTCCTTCCAGAATTCCGTCCATCTTTCCAAAATTTCCTTGGGTAGACTCTCGTCCCAGTCCACATTTAAGCGCCATATGTCTTGGATAAGGATTTTGCCGCAGATCGTAACTGGCGAAATGAACCCATTTGGATCATATAGCTGAGCAACGCAACTCACGATTTTTCTTTTTGTCATCAATTGTTCTGTGACAGGTGTCTTGACCACAAATGTGAACTGATCCTCTTTAAGTAACCATTTTAGTCCCAATATCGACGCTTTATTTTCCTCCTGGAATAGGACTGAAGTTTGTTCATCGTATTGCATATCCTTCACGAGCGCTCTGGAATTTGACTTCCATTTTCTTAACTCAAAACCTGCGCCCTTTAGCACATGGTCAATCTCCTTCGAGAGGCTAATCGCTTCCTTCTCAGAATCGGCACCAGTTGCACAGTCGTCCATGTAAAAATCTTCCCTTATTGCTTTTGCAGCGTTTGGGAACTTTCCTTTAACTAGCTCTGCACATTCCATTAATACGCGTACGGCGTTGTGCGCTGACGATGTCATTCCGTACGTGACTACCGTGAGCCAATATTCCTTCAGTCTATGGTGCGGGTTTTCTCTCCAGAATATACGCTGAAGGTCCCACTGTTCCTTCGCAATTCTTATCATCCGAAACATCATCCTGATGTCTGCACTTATTGCTATTCTGTGTCTTCGAAAACGCATGAGGATCTCATGCAGATCTTTCTGCAATTTTTCTCCGGTCATTTGCGCTTCGTTCAGTGATATACCCTTCGTGGATTTGCAACTGGCATCGAAAACAACTCTGAACTTCTTTGTTACACAGTGATGCGGTATGTGGTAAACAATCGTTCCTTGGGCGCGACCTTTAACTGGCAACATATGCCCTTCTCTTTCGTACTCCCTCATGAAGTCAACATATTTTTGCTTCTGCTCCATATCCCCTTCCAATCTCCTTTCTAGCGCGAAAAATCTGCGTTTCGCGATGAGCTCAGTAGTGCCTATATCTCTCTCTGGTTCTTTGAGGGGAATAGTTACTATAAACCTTCCAAATTCATCACGCCGAACCGTCTCAATAAAATTCTTCTCTACCAACTCCTCTTCTTGAGTTCTATGAGATGGAGAACGGATCTCGTCTAGATTCCAAAATCGCTTTAGCGCCTCATGAAGCTGTTTGTTGTCCAAACACGCCACATATGCCTTTTCCTCTATCTGCCCCTTCTCACTTCCTACTTGTTCTCCTAGAATCACTCTGCCAAATGTCGTTTTCAGACAGAGGACTCCACATGACAGTCGGCCTTCAACTGATACGACTATTTCTGCTAGAAATTTGCATCCTAACAGCAAGTCCACCGGCCCTTCTTTTCCATACTGAGTGTCTGCTAATGGCAGACCTCCGATCCTGTCTACCGTTGAATGCCCAATCATCCGGTTTTGCACCATTGGTCGCCATCGACTCTCCTTTGGCAGCACCCAGAATTCCTGCTCAATCATCTCCTCAGAGTCAAACCAAGGAGTTACTCTCAGTATTGCCCGAAATTTTATACGAAAAGGCTGACCTTCAATCCCTATCACCTTCTTTGCTACTTGCCATCTAGGAAGCAACAAATTTTCCATCAGCTGGTGGCTCATCAAATTGGGCTGAGCCCCAGTATCCAGCAATGCCCTGACCGGACCATATTTTTGTCCATCGACCTCTATCCTCACCTGCGCCGTAGGCAAAAGAGTAGAACCTTCCCCTTCCTTAACAGTAAAACTATTTGAATAATTGAAATTTTTAATTTTATTCTCTTTTTTTTCATTAAAAACCTTCCCCTTCCTCTCTCTCCCAAAGTCTCTCCAAGAGGGTTTGCTACTAGAGCCTCCTGAATCCACACACCATTCCATATTTGCCTTCTCTTTTTCTTCCATTCTTCTGCGTTTCATCGGGTGCTGGCTTAGTCAAGAGTTACTGTTCTCATTTCCTCCGGCAATCCTCTTCCCCCTCTTCTCTTGCACATGCAACAACGTGGCCTCTGCTCTCCTTAGCTCCTTCAGAGGGCACAGCATGCTGTTATGCATCATTCGGCCAGGACATCGAGTGCATGGCCCTTGGAAGCAATCCTTTGGCGTGTGCCCAGTTTTCAGGCAGTTGGTACAGAGGCCCTTTTCCTTCACCAAGTCCTGGCGCGCCTTAAGGTTCAGCACTTGAAAGTCCACACAGTCAAATATTGGATGCCGTATGGAACCACATACATGGCATGGTATCTTCCCCTTCTGCGGAAACCTTCCAGCCTGATTGCTTGCCTTCTCTGCCTTCCGCACACCTTGCCTGGCGTTTGGTGTAAGCGGCTGCCTGTTCTGCTCCCTTAGGCGATAGTCTTGAGCACTTTTCAACGTGATGGCACGCTTCTCCAAAAAACTGCAAACCTCTTGAACTGTGGGCCGTTCTGATTGTCTTGTCTCCTCCCACTTGCAGGAAGTGTCCCCGTCCATCTTTTCGTGCAACACATGCACGATTATCATATCCCATCCTTCGGTCGGTACACCCTGGGCCTTCAACTGCCTCACTGTTTCGTGAGTGACATTGGACATTTTTTGTAGTTCGGCCGCCCGAGGGGCTCTTTCCAAAAATGGCAACTTAAAGAAATTCCGCAGGAGCTCGCGGCAAGTGGCGTATTCCTGATTGTATATCTCGTTCATTCTTTTCCAGGCTTCGATGTAATTTGTTTCTGTGAGCTGTCACTCGCCCAGGGTCCGTGCTGCCTTCCCGACCAATGACCCCTTCAGATACGCGAACTTGTAGGCGGGGGATATGCGGTCATTTTCGTGGATCGCTGCCATGAACCGGTCTCTGAACCCCTGCCATTTTGTTATGGTGCCGTCAAACTCGCCCCACGTATTTTTTACGTCATGTTGCGAGAATGGCAACGACACTTGCACTGAAATTGGCGGTGCTTCCCTTCCCCTTCCATCTTCTAGCATCTCAGACTCTTTTTTCTTGAGAGTGGTACGAGCCACAAAATAAAGCTCCTCTGCTTTTGCGATATTTCTCTCCACTCCACTCATCTCGAGGAGATCCATCCTCATTGCGAGCTTTCTTTCGCTCCCCTTCACCTGCTCCCATGCCTCATTCAGGGCCTCCAGGCGTATGGCTATGCCTTCTTTGGGGCATTCTTTCAGGCGCTCCGACCTGCAAAAGGCCACCATCCTTTCGATGGCGTGCATGCCCGCTTGGAGAATATACTCGTAGTTTTCTTCCATCTCTTTTTTTCCTTCCCCTTCGGTTTTTTATAATTTGTAGTCAGTCCTTCCAATTTTCTCTGCCAAAAAAAGAAAAAACATTTAGTGGCTCGTATGCAAATATAAAAACCTGTAATCGTCATAGAGAAAAAGAAAATCACAGCAATTTACCCTAAAAAAAAATTAAACTAAAGGGACAATAACAAAAAAAAACATATACGAAAAAAAGACAATCTCCTTTAGCCTGGCCGCATGAAGTGCTATCCTATTATGAAAATTGTCTTTGTTCTGCCGTTGCCGTTGTCGCTGTCGCCCTCCATCCATCCCTTCCCTTCCACTTGCAAGCATTCCTTCCATCACGGTAACTCGCAAATTAATGCTTTGAGTTCCATGATCCTTCTCTCTAGGCGACTCGCATCAGATGCTTTGAGTCCCTTCCTTCCACCTTCAAGCATTCCTTCCATCACGGTAACTCGCAAATTAATGCTTTGAGTTCCATGATCCTTCTCTCTAGGCGACTCGCATCAGATGCTTTGAGTCCCTTCCTTCCACCTTCCCAATTCCACAATCACACAACAATATTTTTTTTGATCAAAACAAGAAAAGAAAACTCATTCCAAAATTCCTTCCATTTTTCCTGCTTCATAGAATAAAAAAATTCTTTCCTTCCAAAAATACTTTCTGACAAATTCCTTCCGATGATGCCGACGCGACATGGCAACGGCCCACACACAAAAAAAAAAAGAAAACTTCACCAAACACATTTTACCTTTATAAATATTTAAAAAAACAGCGTCTCCTTCCTCCAATTACTCCTTCACTAATTATGTGTATAAATATGACACTATTATAATATCTGCACTGTATTGATGGCACTCGCACTTTCAATATTTTTAATTTCCTCCTTTTTTTTTAGGTAATGTTTGCCGCTTTTTTATTTTATTTTTCCAATCAACTTTTTTTTAAACTTCTCTGTTCCGTGGTCACACAACGAATGAAGAACAGAAAATACCTCTCCTCACGATGACGTGCGACGATCAGTCTTCCTATGTACAGAGATACATGGGTTGGGTATACATATAATGCCATTGTGTGGCTCTCGCTCTCTTTTCCGTTCCTTCGCCTGCACAAGCACCAATATAAAAGAGGGTTGCAAATTGCAATCGGGAATGCAACAACAACCAGCAGCGACATCACATAATGTACGAAAACAGAATGCGCTGTCGCCTTTTCGTCGCCAGCACAGCTGCATAGTTGTTTTTAATTCTTCCTTCGCTTGCCGTCATGCATAAAGCACTAATATAAAAAGGGGTTGAGATTGAAAATGCAACAACAACCAGCAGCGACATCACATAATGTACGAGGACAGAATATGCTCTCGCCTTTTCGTCGCCGGCACAGCTGCATAGTTGTTGCTAATTCTTCCAAATTTCCTCCGTTGTGCCTGTCTGCGGCAATAAAAAGTACCGTTGCGGAGACAATGCTTCGTTCCTGGGTTTTTCTTCTCCTAAAAAAAAAATGGGAAACAAAAATTCTTACCGTTTCTTTTTCGTCGCTAGTGATTGTTTTTTAGATGCGCACGTGACTTTGCACATGCACATAAATTCCTTCCAGAACAATCTCCTTTTCTCCATCCATAGGTCGCTGGTACATTATTCGGTCGAATGACCAATGTATATTTTATGATGAAGGTAAATAGATAAAAACACGTTAAGAAATGAAAACACTACAATTTTAAAGTGGAAAAAGGCCATGCCCAAAAAACCACTATTTCTTTCCTTTTATTTAATATAAAAAACACAGGACGCAACACGTCCAACTCCTTCCCCATCGCTCTTAACTCTAACACTCCTTTCGGTTAGTTCGCAGAACTGAACCGATTCTTCGTTAAAAGCTTTCGTTATATTAACGTAGTTACCTACCATTCAATCATCGGTCGCAGAGTTGCCAGAACTCATGCGATACGATACAGTACTATCATGGCGAGTTTTTTTTTAGGGTTGCGCGGACCCTTGTGGTGGCGCTGCCAAATTTGAGGTGTAAAATTCGATTTAGGTAGTCTTTAAGCGTCGAAAATTGGTGGTAGGGACAAAGGGGGACTAGTTTTTGGATTATTGCATCCAAAAAATATCAATAAATATCATTTAAAACCTCCATAAGCTCTCCGCAAAAAAAAAGAGTAAGGGTTGCGCAGACACTTTAGATGTCGCCCCATTTGATTTCCACTATGATAGTACTATAGTTTTCATATACAAAGGAAAAACTAAATTGGATAGAGATACCTATATGTGATTTTGTTTTTGACAAAGTGTGTTAGATTTATCATTTCAGATTGATTTAACAGATCAAACAGCTTTTCCGCAATCAAAGATCTGTAACGCATATTTTATTTTTCACTTTTTCATTTCTCGCCACTTTTGGCGAAAAGTAATAGAATGAAGTGAAGGCTTCAAGCATAGAGAAATTACTTACTTGGCTTCAAGGGGGTTCGTTCTCTTTCGCCCTTCGAGCTGATTTGTCCCTATTCGTCGACCATGTCGTAGTGTCCCGTGCATTTTAAATGAAGGCTGAACCACCTTTAGCTCAACCAAAAAAGGTTCAAATGTGGAACCCAATTATGGTGGATAAGTGGCCCAGATATTTAAAACCAGCATCCGTTAAATTCAAATGCATCGAATTTTCCATGTTATAAATTGGTTAAGCAAACATAGGATCACCTAGAAGTTGAAGAAGAAAAAAAGCTTAAATTTGTAAACTTTGAAATTGGAATTCTTTTGGTTTATGCAAATAGGATCTACAGCTCCGAATTTTGGCCTTAAGGTGTACAAATTCGCCCGTTTAATTTTAGACCAAAAAACGAGGAACCCTACCAAGAGAAATTGACAAAAAACGAAAACTATTCTCTGGCAACCACGTAATAGTGCCTATACCATTGCTAAGAATTGTTGCAGAAAAAAAAACGAAAAACCAAAAGATAAATTTGATTAATTTAGATTTTATTTAATCGAGTATTTTAAATAAGGCGTCTTGTATGTTAAGTCGAAAAAAGGAAAGTAAAGTAATAGGAAATGGTGATGCTCTATGGGTTAACAAAACGCACCAGTCCAAATGCACGAGTTTACACGTAGTAGTGGTACAAGTTTTACACGCAACAAGAATAATGCTACGTTTTGACCAAGAGCTAAATCGTGATTTAAGTAGATTATCCATAAACCTTGTACAAATGGATTCTGTAAGTAAGCAAATCTTTCAATAATCCTTCGCTTTAAAATTTTCAAAAAATTGATTCTTTTTGATTTTTGCTTGATTCTACCAACATATGTGCTTACATATACTTACCTACAATGAAAATCTTATAATTTTATTGGGGTTCCCACTTACAGATTAAAAAAAGTTAAATAATATTCCTATAGCTTTTTATATATGGGCTTTGTGCTACATATGTGCATATCAAAATCATAGAGAAATATTATTTAATTTTTCTCATTAATTTTCATAGCTTCATTCATAGGAATTTTTAGATTTTTTTGCTTGATTTTGAGGGTGGATATAAATGTCCTTAAGTGCCTACTTATAAAAATAGTTTTTTTTCCAAGATTTCAGGAAAGATACTTATATTGAAATTTGTATTTTATTATTTTCATTGTATGATGATGGGGTTCTCACTTACAGACAATCTATCTAACAACCTAACCAGCTACAATAATAAGTTACAAAAAACAATTTAATTGTCAATCCTGAAATCTTTAAATTAAAACAAAACACAAATAATTATCCACCCTCAAAATCTTGCCATTGATTTCAATGCATTAAAATTGAAAAAAAAAAATCAAAATTGAAAACAAAATTATCCACCTCCAAATGCCACCGAAAAATGAACAGTCAAACAAAACCTAAAGCTATAGAATTATGTATGTATACATATATTCTACACACAGTGTATATAGAATTATGTATGTACAGTGAAAATAAAGCAACAAAACTAAAAAATGAGAAAAATCAAATAAAAACAAACAGAATGAAGTAGATACCTACGTGTCACACATATACTTTTTGCTCGCCAGCATGGAAAAGGCAAATCAGAAAAACATATTCATATTCTTCCTGACATTTTGTTTTAATTTTACATTCCCCCAAACAAACAAATTAGTATTCTCTTCTCGCTCCTGCTCCCAATTGCCTCGCTCCTACTCCCAATTGCCGTATTCGAAAAATTCCCCTACAAAAAGTCTACACCTAAAAAAGAGCTGACAGCAGCGCCACCACAAGGGTCTGGGCAACCCTAAAAAAATTTGCCATGATAGTACTATAATTTATATATACAAAGTACAATGTCCTTGTGCCTGATCAGTGTTGTTCCATGTAGACAAAAAATGTAGACTACATGATTGTCTACGTGTAGACAATTCAACGTAGACAATTCATCATTGTCTACATGTCAATGTAGACAATCAATTTTATTTAAATTTTTCAACAAGTAGACAATCAAAGTCGACGCGTAGAGGATCAACACTGTAGCCTGATTACACCAGCGCAAAAAGGAATTAATTCTCGAAAGAGAAATCATGATTTTTAGAAAAAATGAAAGAGATGAAAAAAAGGCCATCTCTTTCCTTCTTTCTAAAAATCATGCTTTCTCTTTCGAGAATTAATTCTTTTTTGCGCTCGTGTAACCGGACACCTTAATTACATTGACTTACTTTTCGCCAAAAGTTGCGGAAAGTGCAAAAGGGAAAAACCTTTGTATATATAAATTATAGTACTATCACGGCGAGTTTTTTTTAGGGTTGCGCGGACCCTTGTGGTGGCGCTGCCAAATTTGAGGTGTAAAATTCGATTTAGGTAGTCTTTAAGCGTCGAAAATTGGTGGTAGGGACAAAGGGGGACTAGTTTTTGGATTATTGCATCCAAAAAATATCAATAAATATCATTTAAAACCTCCATAAGCTTTCCGCAAAAAAAAAGAGTAAGGGTTGCGCAGACACTTTAGATGTCGCCCCATTTGATTTCCACTATGATAGTACTATAGTTTTCATATACAAAGGAAAAACTAAATTGGATAGAGATACCTATATGTGCTTTTGTTTTTGACAAAGTGTGTTAGATTTATCATTTCAGATTGATTTAACAGATCAAACAGCTTTTCCGCAATCAAAGATCTGTAACGCATATTTTATTTTTCACTTTTTCATTTCTCGCCACTTTTGGCGAAAAGTAATAGAATGAAGTGAAGGCTTCAAGCATAGAGAAATTACTTACTTGGCTTCAAGGGGGTTCGTTCTCTTTCGCCCTTCGAGCTGATTTGTCCCTATTCGTCGACCATGTCGTAGTGTCCCGTGCATTTTAAATGAAGGCTGAACCACCTTTAGCTCAACCAAAAAAGGTTCAAATGTGGAACCCAATTATGGTGGATAAGTGGCCCAGATATTTAAAACCAGCATCCGTTAAATTCAAATGCATCGAATTTTCCATGTTATAAATTGGTTAAGCAAACATAGGATCACCTAGAAGTTGAAGAAGAAAAAAAGCTTAAATTTGTAAACTTTGAAATTGGAATTCTTTTGGTTTATGCAAATAGGATCTACAGCTCCGAATTTTGGCCTTAAGGTGTACAAATTCGCCCATTTAATTTTAGACCAAAAAACGAGGAACCCTACCAAGAGAAATTGACAAAAAACGAAAACTATTCTCTGGCAACCACGTAATAGTGCCTATACCATTGCTAAGAATTGTTGCAGAAAAAAAAACGAAAGACCAAAAGATAAATTTGATTAATTTAGATTTTATTTAATCGAGTATTTTAAATAAGGCGTCTTGTATGTTAAGTCGAAAAAAGGAAAGTAAAGTAAAAGGAAATGGTGATGCTCTATGGGTTAACAAAACGCACCAGTCCAAATGCACGAGTTTACACGTAGTAGTGGTACAAGTTTTACACGCAACAAGAATAATGTTACGTTTTGACCAAGAGCTAAATCGTGATTTAAGTAGATTATCCATAAACCTTGTACAAATCTCGAAGATTTACCATATTAATAAATCTTGAGATTTCAAGGAGACTTCAGATACATCTTGTATAAATCTTCATGGACAAATAGTTTCGAAAACCGAACATCCCCATTGTATATAAAACTTATAGTACTATCATCACGATGATTTTTCAGTTGCGTTGTGTGGTCGTCTGGGGGCGCACTTGTATATACACAGAAACAGCAACCAGAAAATTAGTTAGTTGTGTGATCGCCAGGGGGAAGACGTGTGGAACGTGTTCATGAGAGTACTATGCAAATTCATATACAATGACATCCCTAAATTCATATTCTCTTTGTGTTGTGGAACGTATTCCGCAATTTTTTTTTGCTCTGTTTGACACAGATGGAACGCTCTATCTCACTCACTTCATAAGAAATAGGAGAACGCCATTTGAATTTTCAAGGAAGCTGTCAAATTTAATCTTATTTAAATCTTTTTAGTGTGGTAGAAACACTCCAGAAGATTTACTAATCCTCAACGAGATTAACCTTTGGTGAAAACTTAGTATAAATGTTTTGTTGATTTAGCTTATTGTAATTTGGTGGATGCTGCTGCTGTTCATGTTATGAATTCATGTTCTTGTAATGTTACTGATGTTGTCAATGCGGATTATGAGGTGTTGGATAGTATTGCCGTTGATGTTGCTGCTGTGAACTTTGCTGATGATGATGTTCGCATGGTTGTTGTCACTGCGGACTATGATGCTGTGTGATGGTGTTGCTATTGATGTTGCAGCTGTTGATGTTGCTTACGATGATGCTCCCGTGGTTGTTGCTATTGGATTATGATGCTGTGTTGGATGGTGTTGCTGCTGCGAAAGTTGCTGATGATGATGTTCCCGTGGTCATTGTATATGAATTTGCATAGTACTCTCATGAACACGTTCCACACGTGCGTCGGCCACCTAGCGATCACACAACTAACTAATTTTCTGGTTGCCCGTTCTGTGTATATACAAGTGCGCCCCAGACGACCACACAACACAACTAAAAAATCATCGTGATGATAGTACTATAAGTTTTATATACAATGCCCGTGGTTAAAGAGGTTTTTCTTAATGTTGCTAATGATAACTTTTTGCTTAATACTGCTGATGGAAATGTTATTTATTCATCTTCTTACAATGTTGCTGTTGAAGAAAAGCTTCGTGCTGACGACGAAACATACCCAAATGATACTTGCTGATGTACCTGATTATATCTATGTTAATTATAACTATAGCTCAAACTATTACCAAATTCTGGACGTCTGGGAACTAAAACAATGGAATTTTATAACGCGGTAACTGACTGTTCGTATGCGATCATTGCTTTGACTTAAACTTGGCTATGCGATAACATACTCACAGCCGAACTTTTTGACTCCAGCTTTGTTGTATATAATTATGTGGTTAATCGATAATCTTTCTATTTTATAAATTAAACCACATTTGCATTTTTAATAAGTATAACCATAACTTTATTAATGTACGTTTAACAAGTTTACATTTAGAACATAAAAAGTCGACTGACTATAAGGACTTACAAACTAACTTACAAGACTGGACTTACGATCTAGACTTACGATAAGGCTTAATCTCTCCAGCATTATCTTATAAAAACGATAATGTTGGAAAGAGTAGTAAAGGTAATTGAAAATAGGGATTAACACATTTGCTGTTTGATCTACAAACGATGACTGTGGCGAACAAGAAAACTCCTACTTAATGGGTGGAGTGTGAAGTTAGGGTAAAGGCTTATAGCACATTTGATTATATAACACCTCCTTCACTAGGTTTTTTGATCCCCAAAAACTAATATTGAAAACGCATAACGATTATATATTATATAATATTTAATAATTAAACGAAATTAAATGGAAAAACAATAAACTTCCAGTTTTTCATACTGAATTAATTAATTTTATAACAATTGTATAACAATTTATAAAAGTTTGATTTTTACAGCAATAACAATATTTATAAATTATTTTACATTTAGTTTTAAGTTTTATTACAATTTTTATTCTCACAGTTTAATAAGTTATTGTTTATTACAAATGAAATGAATTTTATAAAGGAGATGACTTTTGGGCCATTAGCGTACAGTGACAAGAGTGGTATCAAAGGTAATTACTTGTACATCAAAACAGTGAAGTTTTAGGAAAATCTTAGTTGGGGATTTCGAGATTTTCACGTTTGAAGTTCATTGATCAGATGCACTTTTTGTGCATATTTCATAAAAACCATTAAACACATGCATATGTTTTTGCTATCACATAAAAGGTGTGTTTTCAACCTTTCAAATGGCGTTTAAATCATGAGCCTACGACTTTTAGTTTTTGAAATATTCAATAAAACTCAATAAGATTAGCTCGACGAAGAAACCCAAAATTTACGAAAGCCTTTATCGCCCTATTAATTTGTTTTTCAACAAAGGCCTTACACGTAGAGTTGGTAAGCGATCTCTCTTCAAAAGCCTTTCTCGCAGCTCTTGATCGCTTTGCGTCGAGTCGTGGTAAACCATCGGAAATCTGGAGCGATAATGGAACAAATTTCCATGTCTCGACGAAATGTTTCAGCTACTAATGAGTCAGCAGCACAATGACATTGTTATTGATCATCTATCCAAGGACAAAATTTCATGCAATTTCATACCCCCTTCCTCTCCTCACTTTGGTGGATTGTGGGAGGCTGGCGTCAAATCCGTCAAATTCCACTTAAATCGAGTCATCAAGGATCATCGGATGGCTTATGAGGAGATGTATACACTTCTGACACAAATCGAGGCACTGCTGAACTCCCGACCTATGTGGCCGACATCGGATATGGATCCGATAGCTCTCAGTCCAGCTCACTTTCTGATTGGTGACACTATGAATTCAATTCCTCATCCTTTTGTTTCTGATTTTCACGGTAAAAATTTACCGCGACAAAAGTGATTCTTTCATTTATCCAATTCAGTTCAGTTGTCGTTAGCAGGTGGAACGGGAAGGGTCACCTCGCGTGTGCTGTTCTGTTTGTGCGTTTTGTCGCCCCTCGTCCCCCAATGTCTGTCTCGTTAGTTCTTGTCTTTACATTGTTCCGTTCCCCATCAAAACAGAAAAAAAAAACAAAAAAAAAATTAAATACATACATACCTACCAAAATAGAAATACTACATAATACATACTGCAAAAAAAAACTCAGCAAGCAAAATAAATCAACAAAAAAAAAAAATATATCCAGTGCCGCAATAAACTTAACAACAAAAAAATATCAGAAAAAAAAGAACGTATCCACAGAGCGCAGTGAGTATTCCTTTGATGTACTTGCTGAGCGAACATCGACAGATGCATTGAGAAGTACTGTTTGATTTTTAGGGTTCGGATCAATTCACATCACAACTAAGGCATAACACTAGTAGTGTTGTGTATTGAAAAGAATTTTATAATCATATTCAGTTTTTCTCATAGATTTCGTCTGTTTTAGTCTTTTTATTTCTTTTATATCACAATGATTGTAAATTTCAGAGTTGTCTATTGTAATGCTCGTGGGCTTAGAGCAAATTTCCTTGCTTTGTACGCCCATTCTGTTACAAACAGGCCAGCTGTTTTGGCATTAAGTTAAACCCAAGTAGGTGAAACTACTGATCCCGCTGAATTTCAAATTCATGGGTATAATTTAGTGCCATTATTCCTTTCCCACCATGGTCTCGCCGTCTACGTAAGAAATGATGTTGCTTACCAATTTCAACCACAATATGGTCCTAGTACCAACCCCTTGTTTAACTTCTTGTGGTTCAAGTTCTCGGTAAACAGGCACATCATACATTATTGTTTTCTCTATCGAAGCCCCAATTTGGACAGAGTTTCAACTTCTCTTGAATTTGATATTCTGTCTGACTCCATCCAAAAAATTGTTTCCTTGCATCCTCACACTGAAATCGCTATTACGGGCGATTTCAATGTACACAATTCTTCTTGGCTTCAACATTCAGGCCAGACAACACCCGAAGGTATGTGTGCTGAGATCTTCGCTGAGTTTAACCACCTTACTCAGCTTGTCAACGAGCCTACCCGAATATCGGACGTTAACGGCCGTGCCGAAAACACTCTTAACTTATTTCTAACCTCTGACCCCGATTAATACACAATCAGTGTATTACCACCTCTAGGCACATCAGACCATAGCATCATTTCCGCAAATTTTTCGTGCCAAAAAAATCCAGTTAGAGAAAAAGCTCCTGTGAGAACCGTTTGGCAATACGAGAAAGCCAACTGGGACGGTCTCAATATTTTTTTAGGATCTTTAACTGGTCACTATGCTTCCTCGGTAGTGATGTAGACTCCAGCGCGGATATGATTACTAATATGATTCTTTAGGGAATGAGAACTTTTATCCCGAATAGGGCTAAAAGCATCAGACCTAAAGAGAAATCATGGTTTGATGGAAGCTGTAAAGGGGTTATTAGGGTCAAAGAGGTTAGCTTCCGTTGTTTTAGAGCCAACCCAACTGAGGAAAGCCGGAAAAAGTTCAAACAAGCCAGGAAGGCCTGCAACGCCCATAATCGAAGGACCAAATTTTTGCATGACCAAAAATTAAGGCAAAAAATACTACAATGTCCCACAGGTAGTAACAATTTTTGGTCATTTGTAAAAAACATGAGGAACAAAACATCTTCCTCGGTCCCAACACTCGTTGTCAATGACACTCCCTTCGTTAGCTCTCTCGAGAAGGCTAACTTATTTGTTAGGCAGTTCGCCGCCAACTCTACGCTGTCTGATAGTGTCATGACTCCCCCAATTCTTGAGCGCGTAAATGATTCTATGGGCAAATCTTCTTTCGTACTCGAGCTGTGGCGAGAGTCCTAAAAGACCTCAACATTCATAAATCCGCTGGTCCGGATGGTATCCCCGCCATTGTTCTGAAAGGGTGTTCTTCCACGCTGGCAAAGCCCTTGCGTAAGCTTTTCCATCTATCCTATTCTTCTGGGCTTTTTCCGAGCAGTTGGAAAACAGCATTTGTCCAGCCTATCCCTAAAAAAGGCGAATCTTCTTCACCCTCTAATTACCGACCAATTGCACTTACGTCCCTTCTTTCCAAGGTCATTGAAACGCTGATAAACTATCAGCTCAAGAAATGTCTCGAAGATCGAAAGCTTCTTAATGACCGGCAATACGGCTTTCGCAGCAATAGGTCCACTGGTGACTTGATGGTTTATCTCACCGAACAGTGGAACAAATCTTTACATCGTTTTGGAGAAAGTAAGATTATTGCACTTGATATTTCTAAAGCATTTGATAAAGTTTGGCATCCTGCTCTTTTATCGAAAATGCGTGCTTTTGGTATCAATGAAACTCTTCTTCGTTGGATTAGTAACTTTCTTTCGAATCGTGCTATACAAGTAGTATTAGACGGATTCAAGTCTGAAACCCACAACATAAATGCTGGTGTGCCACAGGGTTCTGTTTTGTCTCCGACCCTCTTCCTCATTTTTATTAACGACCTCCTGTCTGCAACTACTAATCCATTAAATTGTTTCGCTGACGATAGCACTCTTAGCTTTTCATATTCGTTTCCAGATTCACATCCCCGCTCTTCGCACGTGGAACTGAAACGGCTAAATATGATAAGTACATTAAATTCTGACTAAAACAGCATTGTACAATGGGGAATAAAAAATCGCGTAGAATTTAATGCTTCGAAAACTCAATGCTGCCTTCTGTCGTTAAAGCGAAATGTATCAATCCTGCCATTATCTATGACTGGCACTTGCATCGAAGAAACTAATCAGCTTGCGATTTTAGGTATGTGTATCACAAACCATCTTTTGTGGAATGATCACATACTTAACGTCGCCAAAAATGCCGCAAGATGTTTAGGTTTTCTTTGGAGATGCAAGAAATTCTTTTCCCCTTCTGATCTGGCTATTATTTATAAAAGTTATATACGTCCGAAGCTTGAGTATAACTCCAATCTCTGGGCTGGTGCTCCAGCAACTTGCTTAAGCCTCTTAGACAGTATATAAAGACGAGCCTTCAAAATGATCGGAGACAGGAACATCATTGATACTTTTACGTCACTCGAACACCGGCGTAACGTTTCTTGTCTCTCGCTCTTTTATCGTTATTTTTACGGTAATTGCTCAAATGAAATAGCCAGTTGCATTCCTCCCCTTAAAGGATTCAACCGTAATACTCGCGCTTCCAGGAATGCTCATCAGTTTACTCTTGAACCCAATTTCGGCCGTACTGTCAAGTACAGAGATTCGTTCTATAGCCGTACTACGCGAATGTGGAATTACCTTCCATGCTCTGTCTTTCCCTCTCATTGTGATATACTGAAATTCAAGACTAATGTTCACCGACATCTCCTTTCACATCCCCTCCTACTTACCTAAAGCTCGCACTGTGTTTCGACATGTAAAGGGTACATAAAATCCGCTTTTGTGCGCGCTAAATATAAAAAAAAAATCCCATTCCTTGTTCCTTCCTTGCCATTTCTTCTTTTCTCTACAGGTGTTTCTGTCAATGTACTGAGAGAGAGAAGGGCAGCCATGGTCCATCAGCCATTGGTTCACTCTTTCAGTATTTTGATGAGACAATAATCATCGATATCAATCTTGATATTGAACGTGGATAACTGATCCACTGACAGACGGGCGGTCTGATCCAGCAGAGAGAGAGAGAGGGTGACAGTTGGTCCCCGGCAGCTAGATGTAACTCATTTTGAGAATGGCCGAGAGCCCAACATACATATTCATTAACTTACATTTTCTAAACATATAATTTTCGCTTCTCACCATTGTATAAAATGGAACGCTATTCGCTTATCCCTCACCCCCCCCCCCCCCCCCCCCCCAAATCTAACACAAGCCCACCGGCGTAGTTTATTTTTTAATCGCGTATAGGAATCTAACTGCCAACTTTTCCTTCGAAATTATATAAATATTCCTTGATCAAGGTTTCTTCCACCATTTTCGATTTCTTCTCGATTTTTTTTTTTTGTTATTGTATTCTAGATTTGGAGGGGACTAATGTATTCATTAATTCGAAGTAGAATTCTTGAATCATGACATTTAACTTTCTGTTTAGTTTTCTCGAAAGAAATAGTGGGAAAATGGCTGAACACGTTCATTGGGTACGCCGCTCCTGGAAGTGACACCAGCGGTCAGCGAATTCAACGATAACTGTGCATAAGCCGGGGTGTTATGTGTGAGTAGGTAGGACCGCTGGATTTCGAGAGCGTCAGCTCACCTCAGCAAATAAGCTGTATGATGCTGAATTATGAAGTGATCGAAGTCCGCGCGTTCCGATTGGCCGAAAGCATTGGGAGATCAGTAAAGAAGAGGTTTGGACAGACATCGAAAACCCTGGAAGGATCTCTTCTTTACTGAAGACAGAAGATCGAGGTTAATTTTTGAGAAAGGAAGAAAATCAGAGACAAAAGTATCGAGGTTTAAGAATTTTATTTCGAGTGGGAAGAGTAAAAAAAAAAAGTCGAGAAATCCTACAAGTGAAAGGAAAAATTTAAGAAGAAAAATCGAGAAGAAGTGACTAAAGGAAAAAGAAATCGACGAGGGTCTAGTTGGCAGAGAAAAAAAGCTAAGTATAGTGGTTTTTATTATTTTACATTTAAATCGTTTTGGTATTGCTGTGAAAAGTTTTGGGAAAAGATTAAGACATCGGTTGACTTGTGTTCCGCTAAATTTTCTCGAAATTACGAGACGCGTAATTTCGTTTCCGATAAAAAAAAATATATTTTTGAAATCGCAGAAGATCAACAATTAAATAAAACACATTTATGTATTTTTAAACTTAATATTATTTATTAAATCAAAGCTTCAGATCCCTTACCACTGGTGGGGGGAAATCTTAGGCTATACGTAGAATGACAAACTGTGAACTGAACTTCAACTGATCGATGAAACCCTTTTTATACTTATAAAATGTTTACTAAGCAAATCTATCTTCGACTGAAGATCGTTTGCTTTCCTTTGTCTTTTAAAATTGCTGACACAAGAATTCTTTTAGAATTATTTAAGATGCTATGGGCACACAAGTTACTGAAGGCAAAAAGTGCTGATATGAAGTTTTATATTTATAATATCGGATATTATTATCCGCTATGAGATGATATTATGAATCAATGTGTGATCATTACATTTTGTTTATAGAAAGATACTTTGTATCTTTCTTAATTATTATAGGGTGTATAATATTATTACAAAGTTATGTGAGGGTGTTCTGATAATGAAACCGCGTGACCCGTTAATTTTTTTTTTCTTTTGTCCGTTAGGGACAAAGCAATAGCGGTCCGTTTTACGTTATTTCCAAATTTCCATTGTTCTATTTATTTCATTAAAAGATCTTGGGTTTTATTCCTATTTAAAAGGTTTCCCAAGCAAACCAGTTTTAAAACTAATAAAAAGAGTTAAAATCCCATTTCGGGAATATAAATTTATTCTTCTAATTTAAAAGTGCTTTCACCGTCCGTTCCGCTCCAAAGGTTTGCAATTTCCTTTAATTTTTCATTAAAAAAAATTGCTTGCGCCCTTTTACATTTCAGGTCTTACACCCCTGTGGTGATCAAAAATCATTTCGATCAATCTAATTGATCGATAAAAACAATTTAATCGACCCATTAAATTAATTGGTGGAACCCACCCCCTGTGATCTAGGCGTTGTGCTAGCATTTGTTGCGAATGTCGTGTGGATTTCCATATACATATTCCACACTCGCGTTGAATCACCCTGTGTTAGAACAAAACGAAAGTAAAATGTCAAAGACAAGTTGTGAAATCAGCTGGGTGACCGGAAACTCATGTCAAAATCTTAAAGCCTAAGTCTGATCTTCGTTACGCTTCTCATATTCGTTCTTTCTTGGTGTAGCATTCATCCTGTACGGATTACAAAAATCTGGTAACTATCCCTCGTAAAAAGAAATCGAAACATAGAGAAAAAATTTCATCCTTATCCTGTTTTAGCAATACAACCGAAATCTGAGATTGTACCCACTGCCCACCAAAGAAAATACTAGAGGAAGGATTCTGAGAAATTACATATATTCAGCAGAGGCGTTTACTCATTCCGAACTGCCTCGAGTAATCGTGATCATTCCGTCCAACCAGCCAACTTGGAAACACTTTATATCCACCCTGTCGATGAATCCAATTTTCTTAATTGGATGTAATTGGAAATATTTGGACCACGCGCCAGATTTATCGGCTTCAATCCAAATTGAGAGACACATCTCACATTCCAACAAATCAATTCACCACGCAGATCATCCCAACAAAAGAGCGAAAATTTCCTTTTCTTATTGAAAAAAAATAGCTCCATACTACCACTACAGCTAATCGCGAGGCGACAACCTGTCTATCATTCGCACTTGCACTTGCACGAGTCCAAAACTAGGTCAGTCGTCATTTTAGCCTTGGCTCGTTCGCTCGTCCATCTACCTCCATCAACGTTTTCGTGTCGCAGTGCAAAGTGCAATAAGAGGTTCGAGCAGGTGTCGCCGTCTAAGTCATCGGCGTGGATGGTAGGAGCGCGGTGTGTGTGTGGAGACAGGGCGGGTGGAAGGGCCCGAGAAAGCTATTTTTTTAGTGGTCATTTGCATAACCATATGTAATCCTAATTAGCTCATATAATTTCCTTTTTCCTTTTAATCACGCGTATGTGAATTAATGTGGCTTTAAGAAGCGTGTAAGTAAAGAAAAGAAAAAGTGAGTCGTGTTAAAATAAAAGAACATAAAGAAAGAAGCTTAATAAGGAAAAAAAAAAGAAAAAAATTTTAGAAAAGTGAGAGGTAAATAACGATACAAAAAGAAATAGACGACACAGCTTCGCGAAGGTTTGCGGTTTATAGAAAAAAAGAAAAAAAAAATCAACATTAAATTTTACAGCTATACTAGAGAGCCAACGGAGAATTGTGCACAATTGTCTGGACCGTAAGTGGTGAGTTTAATTACTTATTTACTATACTTATTTTATATCTTATTTCTCGTGCGTGTCCGAGTGGGACGAAAAGAGCCTCGCTAAGTTAATTGTCATTTTTTTTTGCTGGTTATATATTATAATATTTATGCAAATCAAGTAGATATTAAACATCCTGACCTACTCAATACCAAAAAAATTCCACATGCCGTCCTTAAGACCAAATTAGAACAAATGCGCTGATTAAACAGAGTAAATAATTAGATTGTAAGAGTTAAAACTAAACTTAAGTTAATAATAAAAAGATGTATGAATTTTGAAATGCACTAAGCAGAGTTTTTGTGTGGGGGCTATGTGTGATATGGTTTGGGGCGTTTCGATGAGCAGAAAGCGAGCGTAAGCTTACAACCGCTATCAGTTATGGGGGAACTAACTTCGCGGAACATTGTCGAGTAGAGGTTGCCAACAGGTGTACACGATTCAGTGTCATGTGGGTGGGTCATAACGCGCAAGCTACTCAAGGCGAATAACATCTCTCGTCCACGAAACAAAATATAAGAGTCAAGTGAAAATGTCCGTCCGTCGTCCTCTGTACGTTTGAATCTAGGCATGAAAACAAGATCTTTTGTTCGCGATTGCCTGCTCTCTGAACAAGAACCTCGCCCACCGACGTTCCTAGCCGCACCCTGCCGCCAGCATGCCTAGTCCGGTTCAGATAGAGTAGTATGACCAAATCCTTTAATCCAAGATCACGCAACAAAATAAATGGCGCCCAACTTCGAGGCTTAAGATTTAAGCTTCCTCGCAATTAAATTGAATTTTGTTTTTTACAGTAAGTCCCAGCATTCGCTTTTGATTGGCATCCGCGTTGCGACTGCAAAAGCAATTTTCATTTTCACTGTGTTTTTGAGTTTATATTAGACCAAATTAATTTCAAGATATGGACATTTTGCTGCATATGAACTTTATTAATCATATATTTTTTTTAAGTGTAGTCTGTGTTCTAGTAGTTTTGTTGGAATACATAGCCACTTCAACTTTCGCTTGGCTTAAATTTTGTTTCACAACGTCCGTCCGTTTACAAAATATATCCTTTTCGAGAAGCCCAAATAGATCAACCACACAAATCCCCCACAGTAAATTAATGAAAAGAAAATCAGTAAAATTTTATCAATCTATCACTCATTACTTCACACAAATTACTTAAAATTATATTTAGAACTTTGAATATGAATGGTAACAATAGACCGAACATTCATGCTAGTTCAAGAGGAAAATTTAATAATTCGAGGGGTCAATACTCCGGCACTTCTAATAGTAATTCCTCGAACTCGAACAAAAGAGCTCCTTTGGTCCAACATAGTCCTCCAGCATCAAGTAGCATGCAAAACAGAGACCAACAGTTAGCAAATCCGATAGGGAGTCTGGTACAGATTCAAAATATGAGTCAGGAACAGTTTCTTAACATTGAACAAAATCCTCAGGCCGGAGAACCAGGTGCTCAGAACCCTGATAGAATTTCATTAAATCCAGATCGACACCAAGATGAACTAATTGATTCCGTTCATACAGAACACCCTCATCTAAACAATCAAGCGGCACCACGAAATACAGAAAACGATCAAACACATTCTTCTTTAAGACCCAACCAATATGACATTCACTTGCTTCGGCGTTTGAGCGTATTACGGAAGCCAACAACAAAGTTGTTGTCAATGAAATGAAAGCAATAAAAGATTCTCTGACACAGAAATTAGAACAACTGAATAATCCTTTAGCTCAAACAGTCCATCCCGGAAATGTGCATAGTTTAAATCCTCGTGTTGATTTTGACCAATTTTTACAGAATGCTTCCTTCTCTACTCAAAACCGATTGCCACCTAGTCAAGACACATCTCCTTCTCAACCTTCGACTAGCAGCTCAAACTGCAAAATTGAAAAGTGGAAAATTTCTTTCGATGGAACGGAAAACGTTCACGACTTTTGGTTCAAGGTTGAAACTTTAAGGCAAAAGGCGCAATGCACTTGGGATCATGTTTTAGCCAATTTTCACGTTCTCTTAAAAGGGAAGGCAGAAACATGGTTCTGGTTTTTCTTAAGAAAGAATCCAGATGCGTCTTGGCACAGCTTGAAATATGCCATAATTAAAGAATTCAGCAAAGCTGAAAACGAATACCACAAGATCCTACGTATGGTTTCTCGTCGTCAAGGTCTCAAGGAAACGTTTGACGATTTTTATACTGACGTTCTACGCCTCAACGCGCGTCTAAGTGAACCTTGGTCTGACACAAAAATAATGGATTTAATAAAGAAAAATTCAAAAGAATGTTTAGGCTCATTGTTATTCCCTTATCAAGTTACATCCTTGGAACAAATGAGAGACGTAGCTTGGCAAGGTGAAGCGTTCATGCAACACCAAGCCTCTCAAAAGTTTTCGAGTTTTAAGCGTAACATACGTGAAATAGAGTCTGAAATTAGTGCTCATGATGAAAAATCAGTGGAGGATCAGGAAATAGCTGCCTTTGCGAAAGCAAACAGACAAAGCGCCAAACCTCTCGACACTTCTAATTTCATTTGTTGGAATTGTCAACAAAAAGGCCATTCGTTTTACGACTGCCCTAATGAAGTGCGTAATCTATTTTGCTATCGATGCAGTGAGAAGAATGTTACCACCGTCGCATGTCCAAAGCATGGTTTAAACCGGAAAGCGAGCGAGTCGACTGCCTGGGGCACTCGTTCCACAAACCAGACCCCGAGCCAATAAGTAAGATAAATTTATTTTCAGAATGCCATAGGCTGCCTGAAGATGCCAACCCAAAATCCCCTGATGACCACAAACCTGGAATTAAATTCTCAAAAGACCTGAATTTCAAAGGATAGAACCGAATTTTAAACCTACACCTCAATCATCTTTTCATGAGAGAATGAGACGCTACACCCAAGCTAAAAATGGAATCAAAGCCAGTCATGTCGGCATGAAAATCACAAAGTGTAGAGATCGATATTAGGTTCGCAAAACTCACCGGAAAGACATTGAGTCCATCCTTGACGATACAAATGGCATGAGACCCTTTCTAAACATACAGATCGGAAACGAAAAAGTATACGCATTATACGATATGAGCGCTCTAGGAAAAGATTCCCTTGACCTTTTAAATCGAAATTCTATCTCTATGAAACCATTCAAATGTGCGATCAGCACTGCCGATGGCACAAAACAAGAAATTTTAGGTATATGTAAGATCCCTATTTCTTTCAATAACATGCCCAACGTCGTACACTTTTACGTTGTACCAGCTTTGCAGCAACAAGCGTATCTTGGCATCAACTTCTGGAAAAGTTTTCACATCGCTCCAAAAATCATTTCAGAAATATCCTGTTTTGAAGAGCAAAGCTCTGATCCAAAGTTGCACAACCTGACCCCTAAGGAAAGAGAAGAGTTGAGTAGGGTCATAGATCTGTTTCCATCATACTCGAAATTAGGACTCGGTAGAACGAATTTAGAGGAACATGTCATTGAAACGGGTGATGCTGTGCCGATCAAAACTAAGCCCTATCCGCTCTCACCACCTCGAGAAGCAGAAGTATATGTGGAAATAGATAGAATGCTTCAGTTAGGAATAATTCGAGAAAGTAATAGCCCGTGGTCTTCTCCGATCGTTTTAGTACGCAAGCCAGGGAAGAATAGACTCTGCATAGATTTTCGAAAGCTTAACACAGTGGCCAAGGACGATGCGTATCCTCTTCCGCATATCTCCGGATTATTAAGCAGATTAAAAGACACCCATTACATCACAGGGCTTGATCTTAAAAATGCGTTCCACCAAATTCCCCTTTCAAAGTCGTCATGCGAGAAGACAGCTTTCGCTGTGCCGGGCAAGCCATTAATGGAGTTTGTTGTAATGCCCTTTGGTCTCAAAGATGCTGTTGGCACAGAACGCCAACGTCCAAACTTTTGTTAACTGAAACAATTTATCTGTGTTTTCGAGTTACAAAATCCTTTATTAAATAGAATTTTATTAAAGTAAATTATACATATCAATTTTATATATTACTTACATTTGTCTGGTACAATATCATTTCATTACTTAGTTAATCGAGAATAAACTTAAAATGGCAACCGGAAAAAGTTCAATTTAAACATGTGGTTGACATTTAGTAAATTAAGAAAGATAATACAGGGTGGATATAATAATTTACGATGTAGGTTCACACCTGACATCTGCTAACACTCCACCTTGGTATGTCCAGACTTATTCATCTTCCCTGCTGAGGTGGTAACATCCAGCACAGCCAGCTTAACTGAAGGTCTGATGTAAATACCAGAGCGTGTAAAAACAGTTGCACTTCGGACTTGCCCGTCTTTTGCAACTTTGGTTTGAATAACACGACCCTTCAGCCAACAATTTCTAGGGCTATTCTGGTCCACAATAAGGACTCTATCACATTCTTTTATAAGTTCGACTGGTGCAAACCATTTGGACCGACGTGTTATGGTAGGGAGATATTCACTTACCCATCGCTTCCACAAGTGATCCGCGTACTGCTGTGATGTTTGCCAATTTTTTTTCACTACTTTAACATCATCGTCGAATACTACTAAAGACTTCATTCCATTTGATGACCCCAGTAGGAAGTGGTTTGGGGTGAGTGCTTCTTCATTTTCGCTGTCGATCGGAAGATATGTAAGCGGGCGAGAATTAACGATATTCTCAACTTCTAACATCATGCTTCTTAATAACTCGTCGGTAGGATTTCGCATTGGCATAATTTTGTAGAAAACTGTTTTTATTGAGCGAACCAGTCGCTCCCAACACCCTCCCATGTGCGGAGAACTTGGTGGATTGAAACTCTATTTCGTTCTAGGAGAGGTGAACGTTTCCATCAATTTAAGTTTATCGACGTTATTAAGTGCTTCTCGCAGCTCTCGTTCCGCACCCTTGAAGATATTACCATTGTCACTAAATATTTCGATGGGAGTTCCTCGACGAGCCATAAAGTTTCGAAGGGCGAGCATGCACGAACCTGCAGACAGGCTGTGTGCGATCTCGATGTGGACGGCTCTGGTGGTGAGACAAGTCAAAAGAACTCCCCACCTTTTTTCACTCCTTCTGAGAATGGATATGTTTATTGGACCAAAGTAGTCGATTCCAGTAAATGAAAAGCTTCAGGAACTCAGGCCCGTTGAACCACCTGCTCTTTGATGAGAATTCAGGAACATTCTTCCATTTAGTTGCTCCGTCCGCAACGTTGACTTTTGTTGAAACCCAACGCCACTCTTTTACATCTGTGAGATCTAAGATTTCGCTGACTCGACAGGCAACATATTGCCTGTAACGCCGATGATCTGAGCGAAGCTAACTTAGAACATTTCTGGAGTCAGACGCACATTCCACATGACTGCCATATGAACTCCTCACATATGCCACGGCTGCGAAACCATTTTTGCTGGCATCGTCGAAGATGTGAAGCTGCCGTTCTACTGTTTCTTCAGTCGCATTCAACATATAACATCTAGGTATGTTTAGGTTTTCAACAGCGGGCAAGAGATGTACCCATTTTAGCCACTTTTCAAACTCAGGATCTTGTATTGCTGTATCCCAATCGATTTTCGAGCGCCATATGTCCTGCAATAAGATTTTGACAAACAGAAGCAAATGTGCCAAGAGACCCAGCGGATCAAAAATAGTCATTAAGATCTTCAAGACTTCTCGCTTTGTGGGTCTTCGACCATCGAAAAGAACTTCTCTTTGTTGTGCATTTTTTGTTAGTTTGTAGGTGAAGCTGTCATTTGAGGTGGACCACCACATACCCAAAACCTTTTTGGTGGTTAGCTCAACATCAAAATTCAAGTTTTTACTTTCAGTGAGCTCAGATTGTAAGGCTTGAAGTACCACAGGTGAATTTGAAATCCAATTTCTGATGTAAAAACCTCCTTACTGATGGATGTACCGAATTTGCTTTGCTAAGTTGATAGCCTCTTCTTCTGTCGCTACACTATCCATGAGATCATCAACGTAATGATTTTGTTGGATTGATTGTACTGCATGAAGGAATTCTTCAACGAAGTCGTCAGCATTTTTATTCTTGGTATATTGGGCGCAGCACGTAGAACAGCTAGCACCGAAAGTCATAACAGACATAGCGTAGACAACGGGCGGTTCTTCGGAGCTGCGACTCCACAGGAATCTTTGGCAGGATTGGTCCTCTTTTCTTATGCGGATTTGGTGGAACATTTCCATTATGTCTCCACAGATGGCTATTCTCTCTTCTCGGAACTTGAAGATTACTGATACTAGTGACGTCAATTGATCTGGACCTTTGAGAAGAAAGGAGTTTAGTGAAACACCCTCGACAGTGGCCGCTGCGTCCCAAACAAATCTCATCTTACCTGGTTTATTCGCGTTGAACACAGGAAATATTGGCAAATATCAGAAACGCCCATTTTTATCACGTAATTCTCTATAGGATAACCTACGTGCATAAACCTTAGTGACATACTCGTTTATTTTCTTACTAAGTTCCTTTTCTAATTCCGGCTCTCTCTTCATTCGTCTATGGAGACATGCTAATCGTTTCTCAGCCATCGAATAGCTGTCGGGCATCTGAAAGTCATCGAATTTCCAGAGAAGTGTTGTTTGAAAGCGGCCATTAGTTCGCACGGTGTAAGTTTTCAATAAGTCAATTGCTCGCTGATCCTCGTTAGAAATTAGTTCTTTTCCCATATAGGATGTGCCAAAGCTATCATTATAAACAAAATTGTTCACCAAACGCTCTAGATTTTTATTGTCGCATTCACACATATGAAAACAATTATTGTTAGCTTCAGATTGTCGGACGGTATGTCTACTAGATAGACTGCCATGAATAACACATCCGAGACGAGTCTTTGTTGCAATAGGTTCATGGATGCTTCACTCCTTGCAACTTAATGGTAATCCAAGCTTCGTATTGTTTAGACCAATTAGCAAACGAGGCGAGGCATTGTTGTAAGAGTCGATTTTGACTCCTTGAAGATGTTCGTAGCGGCTTTGTAATGCTGTGGTATCCAATGACTGCTTTGGGAGACTAAGGCTTTTCACCGTATGTACGTCTGCCAATGAATACTTTTCAGATCCATTTTGGAGTCCCGATATTTGAAGCTGAACTAAATGTGAATTTTTTTTAAGTCGGCCGGCAAGTGTCACCTGTCCATTTGAGGTGCAGTGGTTGAGGTTCACCTTTCGGGTTCAACTTGTTGGCTATATCTTCATCAAGGAGTGTTACCGAGGACCCATCATCTATAAAAGAAAATGTTTTAATCTTAATATTGTTACCATGTAATGTCACTGGCACGATGCGAAAAAGAGACTGAAAACATTTGTCTTGCATATTATTTTCTTGATGAATTGAAACATTGGCATTAGCGTTCTGATTTGTCCTTTCATTGTGAGCATAGCTATGCAGCAGCCTATGGTGATTGAAGGAACAATTGTTAATTCCACACATTGATGTTGAACTGCATTTATTTTTTGGTGTTTGCTCAAACAACGTCGGCACAAATGGTGCTCTCTCACAGCAGACCATCTGAGTGTTCTATTGAAACCTTGGAATCGTTCACATTTTTCGACCGAGCTACAATTACCGTTGCATATGCAGCATACACTGACAGCTGGGGCGGAGGATTCTTGACTTGGCGTTTGAAAGTGATTATGAGCATTGACGAATCCTTTTCCCTTTGTACTACGGCAACGGCTAGGTTGTTTGGGCTTTGTCACTGATAAAGATGTAAGTGGTGGAACAACACAGCTGGCTGCATCGGCGAGTCTCATCAGCCATTCATTGAAATGATAGAGGGTGCACTCTACTAACATGTACTTGTGTGATGCCCAATTGAGACGAATGTCATGAGGTAACTTGTTTTCTAATTCCTGTAACAGCGACGGATGTTGTAGATATATAGTTAGGCTGGAAGCTTCTATGGTTGCACAATAGTTCTGCACTGCTAGGGAAAAGTCCACAATACTCTCAAAATCACCTTCTTTCGTCGCTGGAGTGGCTTGAATCTTCTTGAGGTCTGCCAAATTTAGTTTTTAGTGCTTTAATTATTTGGTCGACACATTGTGGTTGAACAAGCATACTTCTTACAGCGTTCAATGCATCTCAATTTAGAGATTTTTGCAATCGCAATGAATTCTCCTCCTCAGTAAACCCGCACAAATTTGTACTTCTTATGAAATTCGATATGAATACCGGCCACTCCTCAGCATTACCTGTAAAGCTTTGAAGATCTCGGGACATAAGTTGACGTGCCGCGATTTGGCTTCTGGATAATCTGAAATGGGAAGTGGTTTCTCCGAACTGTGGTTGTGTCTGGTTGTGAAGAGCGGAAGAGAAAGTTTGCGGGATCTCATTTGGATGTTGTTGTTGTTCAAATTGGAACAGTGTATGGGGCACTGAGAATTTTGGCACTTGAATATTTGGCAAACTATTTGTGGCGAACATAGGCTGTTGCGACTGAGTAGAAATCGGCTTCGTTGTTGACTGAGGTATAAAGATATGTTGTTGTTGTTGTTGTTGTTGTTGTTGTTGTTGTTGTTGTTGTTGTTGTTGTTGTTGTTGTTGTTGTTGTTGTTGTTGTTGTTGTTGTTGCACTTGAGAATGATGATTTGTGGTTGCCAACCAGGTTTTGTCATTCGCCTTCACCTGATCTTTAGCACTGAATGGCAAAACATTATGCGACGTAACTGGTAGCCGCTGTTGGGTTCCTTATGATGCTAACCTTTACACTACTTGCAGCAGATGACATCCAGTCCTCTTCGTCTGATGAATGCTGTGAAAGTTGACTTAGTAGTTGATATTTTTTATTCAGATACTCCTTGTCTCTTTTTTCTTTGAGTTCCTTTTCCTCTTCTAGTCGTTGTAGTTATATTTGGATGTGTCTGCTGTGTGAAGATTTTGTGTTCTTGGAACAGACAGAAATATTCGAAATTGGCCGGTTGCCTGGGACCACTGCATCGGAGTTGTGTATTTTTGTAGATGTAAATGCACTACCTGTAGCGATTGACGGAAAGGCTGCTGTAGAAACACGGACAGTAGAGTATTTTTTGATGGCTCCAGTTGCACACGGATTGACGGCACTCGAACTTGACATATTGGGTGTTGAATATATGGTGGTCAACGACGATAATGGCACTGTATAACCTGTGGTGCTTGGAAAAACAGAGCTATGAGAGATAGGTAAGCTAAAACTATTTGACGTTGCAACGAAGGGTGCGACTGATGATGTTGTATGAAGTATGGCAGCAGGATTATTGATCGTATAGGTCGGTGTTAAGGCTGCAAAGGTGTCCACGGGATTTGCTGTGGTAGCACGTGCATATAACGAAACGTTGGATGTTACTATCGGCAATGAAGCAAGTTCAGAGAAACTTTGACTCGTAGTTGTCGTGATATTTGCAAAGTTATTAGCGAAATAATCTTGTTGAACACTTTTAGTAGTAGTAGTAGTTGCACATGTCGCACCTTCATTTGGGGTTATGGCTAAACACGCAGCAGCCGCGGAATTCATACCTGAAAACTTAGAACAAGGAATACTTTTACCTGAAACACAATTGACACAGAGCCAGTCTTGTTCTGCAATTAAACTCGTTACTCCAGCACAGTTGAAGTGACACCAAACTTCACAGTTGTCACAGTTGACCATGTTGTGGGCAGAATCTGGATCGTCGCAGGCACAGCAGTTGTATTCATCAGATGTTGATCTCGTAGTTTTTGATTTCGGGTTTTTCGGGCATTTTCCTGAAAGTCCTGATGGTTTTAAATTTTTTCTTGATGACGGCATCTTTGCAAACGCAATAACAGAGATGATTTTGTAAAATGTTGGCACAGAACGCCAACGTCCAAACTTTTGTTAACTGAAACAATTTATCTGTGTTTTCGAGTTACAAAATCCTTTATTAAATAGAATTTTATTTAAGTAAATTATACATATCAATTTTATATATTACTTACATCTGTCTGGTTACAATATCATTTCATTACTTAGTTAATCGAGAATAAACTTAAAATGGCAACCGGAAAAGGTTCAATTTAAACATGTGGTTGACATTTAGTAAATTAAAAAAGATAATACTGGGTGGATATAATAATTTACGATATAGGTTCACACCTGACATCTGCTAACAGATGCATCGCAGAGAATGACTCGATTGATGGACAAGGTCATACCGTCTAAATACAGGGAAAAAGTTTTCGTTTATATAGACGATTTGCTCATTTGCACTGAAATTTTCGAAGAACATCTGGCGCTCTTGGCTGAGGTAGCGAAATTCCTCAGAGACGCCAAACTCACAATTAATGTTGAGAAAAGCAAATTCTGTCAGAGACAGATCCGATTTCTAGGCTACATTATTGGCCAAGGTTGTCTTAAGACCGATCCTTCAAAAATTGAGGCAATCACCGGATTTCCACCCCCGCAAACCGCCAGACAACTTCGCCGTTTCCTGGGTATGGCAGGATGGTATCGCCAATTTATCCCCAATTTTTCGAACCTCTCTACCCCTTTTTCCGATTGCTTGCGCAAATCAGACAAATTTCATCTGAGACAAGATGCTATCGATGCTTTTCAAAAATTAACCGACCCGATTGTCGCACAGCCTGACTTCTCCAAACCGTTCGTTATTCAGTGCCACGCATCTAGTGCAGGAGTCGGTGGTGTTTTGAACCAATTGGATAACGAAGGCCATGAACATCCGATCGCCTACGTTTCACAGAAACTCAACAAAGCACAGAGAAACTACACTGTTTCAGAACAAGAGTGCCTGGCAGCGATTGTTTCTGTTGAAAAGCTTCGACCGTACATAGACGGCTTGCCTTTCACGATAATCACCGACCATTCAAGTCTTAAGTGGCTCATGTCGCAAAAGAATTTTAGCACAAGACTCGGTCTATGCAGTTTGCGACTCCAAGCTTTCAATTTTTCAATAGAGCATCGCAAAATAATAAAATAATAGTATAGCGTTAAGTATCGAACAGGCTCACCCGATGAGGAAGAAGGCTTATGGCGTCTATGGTTGCCAAAAGAGCTGACAAAAAAAGCTATTGCCAATGTCCATAATACCAAATCAGGATGTCACGGTGGCATTGAGAAGACCTTGTTTAGGGTGAGACAAAAATATTTCTGGCCAGGCGTGGTCAAGGACATAAAACATTTCGTCAACTATTGCGAGATCTGTAAGCAGATAAAGCCACCATCCACGTCACTTAGACCTAAGATGGGCTCTCGAGTTGTAACCGAACGTCCGATGCAACGTCTTTATATTGACCTACTTGGTCCATATCCGCGCACCAAATCTGGAAACACAGCAATTTTCATCGCGATTGATCACTTTACAAAGTTCGTATTTTTGAAGACACTGAAGAAGGCTTGTGCGAAGTCAATTTGTAATTATTTGGAAAACGATATGTTCCAAATCTTTGTATGCCCTGAATATGTCCATAGTGACAATGGAAGGCAGTTTTTCTCCAAAGAATTTAAAAATTGTACGGAACGTCATAACATCAAACACATAACAACAGCCTTTTATTCGCCTCAGGCAAACAGCTCTGAACAAGTGAACAGAGAAATTTTAGCCAAGGTAAGGGTCTTTGTCAAAAACAAGCATGATGAATGGGACAAGTATATCCCACTTATAGGTGCAATTTTAAGAAGTGACTTTCATTCATCCATAAACTGTTCACCTTACTATGCTGTGTTTGGTCAACACATGATGACCGGAGGTAAAGAATACGAATTTCTAAGAAAAATAAGATGTTTAAATGAACCCGACTTGCTAGTCATTCCATCGTCGGATAGAATGCTCTTGATGAGAGAAAGAATAAAAAACAATCTAAACTCTGCTCACCTTAAAGCTGAGCTTAGCTACAATCTCCGAGCTAAAAGTATTTCTTTTGTTCCGGGACAAGAAGTTTTCCGTAGGAATTTTGAGCAAAGTAGCTTTGTCAAAGCAAGGAATGCAAAATTTTAACCTAAATTTATAAAGTGTAGAGTGAGAAAGCGAGTTGGTAATTGCCTTTATGAATTAGAGGACCTCAAAGGAAAAATCGTAGGGAAATATCATGCCAAGGATATCAAACAATGACCGTTGTGACGTGCAACGACACCTCGTTTTCCTTTTCGTTTTCTTCGCGTGAACTCGAGAACGAAGAAGGTTTGTTGCGAATGTCGTGTGGATTTCCATATACATATTTCAAACTCGCGTTGAATCACCCTGTGTTAGAAATAAACGAAAGTAAAATGTCAAAGACAAGTTGTGAAATCAGCTGGGTGACCGAAAACTCATGTCAAAATCTTAAAGCCTAACAGCCCATTCTCCCCCTTGTGAGGAGTCATAAGTCACAAGCTCTTGTGACTATTCCTTGTGAGGATTGTTGTGATTCGATAACATTTTGGTATTCTTCCCCTAATCGTCACAACAAAACTCACAACGAAACTCACCACTGCAAAGGTGAATTTTTTTGTGACTTTTGGAAAAGCTGATAATTAAAAACAAGAACAGATTTCCAAATTGAAAAATAAAACAAAAAAATTTATTTCGATAATTCAAGCGCCAGGTAACACAATTAATATATTTTCGTGAAAATGCTTTCTTGTAGGGCAAATGGATTGTTTGCGTCTGTCATAGTTTTTAAGAGTCGTCTTCGCTACAATCTACAAATACAATAGGTTCTTTGGAGCCATACAATTCGCAGGTACTTTTCGTTTTCAGATAAAACATCTCGAATAAGATGGAATAAAATAAAATCCACTTCCATTATCACTCACAAATGCAAATTCAGAAACTTTTGTACACCGAAATATCAAAACACAAAAAATTTGTGAGTTGTGACCTGCTTATAAGGAGATCACAATTTCGATAGTTTTTGTGACTCTCACAACTTGTGACCGTGGGGGAGAATACGAAAAAGTCACAAAATCAATTTCACCTCTACTTGTGACTTGTGAGGTATCAGTGATGTTGGGGAGAATCGGGCTGTAAGTCTGATCTTCGTTACGCTTCTCATATTCGTTCTTTCTTGGTGTAGCGTTCATCCTGTACGGATTACAAAAATCTGGTAACTATCCCTCGTAAAAAGAAATCGAAACATAGAGAAAAAATTTCATCCTTATCCTGTTTTAGCAATACAACCGAAATCTGAGATTGTACCCACTGCCCACCAAAGAAAATACTAAAGGAGGGATTCTGAGAAATTACATATATTCAGCAGAGGCGTTTACTCATTCCGAACTGCCTCGAGTAATCCTGATCATCCCGTCCAACCAGCCAACTTGGAAACACTTTATATCCACCCTGTCGATGAATCCAATTTTCTTAATTGGATGTAATTGGAAATATTTGGACCACGCGCCAGATTTATCGGCTTCAATCCGAATTGAGAGGCATATCTCACATTCCAACAAATCAATTCACCACGCAGATCATCCCAACAAAAGAGCGAAAATTTCCTTTTCTTATTGAAAAAAAATAGCTCCATACTACCACTACAGCTAATCGCGAGGCGACAACCTGTCTATCATTCGCACTTGCACTTGCACGAGTCCAAAACTAGGTCAGTCGTCATTTTGGCCTTGGCTCGTTCGCTCGTCCATCTACCTCCATCAACGTTTTCGTGTCGCAGTGCAAAGTGCAATAAAAGGGTCGCGCAGGTGTCGCCGTCTAATTCGTCGGCGTGGATGGTAGGAGCGCGGCGTGTGTGTGGAGATAGGGCGGGTGATTTTTACCCCCAGGAAAGGCCCGAGAAAGCTATTTTTTTAGTGGTAATTAGCATAACCATATGTAATCCTAATAAGCTCATATAATTTGATTTTTCCTTTTAATCACGCGTATGTGAACTAATGTGGCTTTAAGAAGCGTCTAAGTAAAAAAAAGAAAAACTGAGTCGTGTTAAAATAAAAGAACATAAAGAAAAAAAGAAGCTTAATAAGGAAAAAAAAAGAAAAAAATTTTAGAAAAGTGAGAGGTAAATAAGGATACAAAAAGAAATAGACGACACAGCTTCGCGAAGGTTTGCGGTTTATAGAAAAAAAGAAAAAAAAATCAACATTAAATTTTACAGCTGTAGTAGAGAGCCAACGGAGAATTGTGCACAATTGTCTGGACCGTAAGTGGTGAGTTTGATTACTTATTTACTATACTTATTTTATGACTTATTTCTCGTGCCTGTCCGAGTGGAACGAATAGAGCCTCGCTAAGTTAATTGTCATTTTTTTTTTGCTGGTTATTGACTCTTACTCTACTTCTTCTCTTAAATATTTATGCAAATCAAGTAGATATTAAACATCCTGACCTACTCAATACCAAAAATTCCACATGCACATTCTATAAGACCAAATTAGAACAAATGCGCTGATTAAACAGAGTAAATAATTAGATTGTAAGGGTTAAAACTAAACTTAAGTTAATAATAAAAAGATGTATGAATTTTGAAATGCACTAAGCAGAGTTTTTGTGTGGGGGCTATGTATGTGTGATATGGTTTGGGGCGTTTCGATGAGCAGAAAGCGAGCGTAAGCTTACAACCGCTATCAGTTATGGGGGAACTAACTTCGCGGAACATTGTCGAGTAGAGGTTGCCAAAAGGTGTACACGATTCAGTGTCATGTGGGTGGGTCATAACGCGCAAGCTACTCAAGGCGAATAACATCTCTCGTCCACGAAACAAAATATAAGAGTCAAGTGAAAATGTCCGTCCGTCGTCCTGAAATCAGTTATCGTTTGGTGGGTTCGGTGAAAGGTTCACCTCGCGAGAGTGCTCTGTTGTGCGTTTTGTCGCCTCCTCGTCCCCTATCGTCTGTCTCGTTGTCTTGTCGTTCAGTGCCCCGTCAATTAAACAAACAATAACAAATATAAGAAAAAAATAAAAAGCTAAAACAATAATAAACATAAAAAAAAGTGCAATAACCTAAATTAACACACAAATAAAAAGAAATATATCACAAAAAAATTCATCAACATAATTAAATTCAGTGCCGCAACAAAATTAATAAAAATAGCAACAACAAATAAATAACAAAAAAAATGTATTCACAGCACAGTGAGTATTCCTTTCTTTTTCCTTTCTCACCTACAGTTATTTGGCTTAGCAAGTGCAAGAAATATATATGAAATATTAAGGGTATTCATGCAAACGAGATAATTTTCCGTTTTGCAGAAAGATATAATTTTCCGCTTTACGTTTGCATGACCACCCCATAAAAATTCTTGCATAAATGTGAGAAATAATCAGCTGTCACAACTAAACGTCACAAATTACTTCTTGAAACTTTATGAGATTTATTTCTTCACTTTCTGCATCAATTTTGTGAGATAAAACTATCTGGTTTGCAGAATTTTTTTTCCCATACAAATTTTGACAGCTCGTTTCTGCGGAGATAAAATTATCTGGTTTCTGCGTTTATCCGAGTTTTCCACCGTTGCATGAATACCCCTATTAATTTGATGCACTTGCTGAGCGAATAATTTCAGATGTATAGAAAAATACTGCTTGACTGTAGGGTTCGGATCAATTCACATCACAACTAAGGCATAACACTAGTAGTGTTGTGTATTGTAAAGAACTTTATTTTCATATTCAGTTTTTCTCTTAGATTTTCGTCTGTTTTTTTCTTTTTTTTTTTCTTTTATATCACAATGATTGGAAATTTTATAGTTGACTATTGTAATATTCGTGGGCTTAGAGCAAATTTCCTTGCTTTGTACGCCCATTCTGTTACAAACAGGCCAGCTGTTTTGGCACTAAGTGAAACCCAAGTAGGTGAAAATACAGATCCTGCTGAATTTCAAATTCATGGGTATAACTTAGTGCCATTATTCCTCTCCCACCATGGTCTCGCCGTCTACGTAGGAAATGATGTTGCTTACCAATTTCAACCACAATACGGTCCTAGTACCAACCCCTTGTTTAACTTCTTGTGGTTCAAGTTCTCGGTAAACAGGCACATCATACATTATTGTTTTCTCTATCGAAGCCCCAATTTGGACAGAGTTTCAACTTCTCTTGAATTTGATATTCTGTCTGACTCCATCCAAAAAATTGTTTCCTTGCATCCTCACACTGAAATCGCTATTACGGGCGATTTCAATGTACACAATTCTTCTTGGCTTCAACATTCAGGCCAGACAACACCCGAAGGTATGTGTGCTGAGATCTTCGCTGAGTTTAACCACCTTACTCAGCTTGTCAACGAGCCTACCCGAATATCGGACGTTAACGGCCGTGCCGAAAACACTCTTAACTTATTTCTAACCTCTGACCCCGATTAATACACAATCAGTGTATTACCACCTCTAGGCACATCAGACCATAGCATCATTTCCGCAAATTTTTCGTGCCAAAAAAATCCAGTTAGAGAAAAAGCTCCTGTGAGAACCGTTTGGCAATACGAGAAAGCCAACTGGGACGGTCTCAATATTTTTTTAGGATCTTTAACTGGTCACTATGCTTCCTCGGTAGTGATGTAGACTCCAGCGCGGATATGATTACTAATATGATTCTTTAGGGAATGAGAACTTTTATCCCGAATAGGGCTAAAAGCATCAGACCTAAAGAGAAATCATGGTTTGATGGAAGCTGTAAAGAGGTTATTAGGGTCAAAGAGGTTAGCTTCCGTTGTTTTAGAGCCAACCCAACTGAGGAAAGCCGGAAAAAGTTCAAACAAGCCAGGAAGGCCTGCAACGCCCATAATCGAAGGACCAAATTTTTGCATGACCAAAAATTAAGGCAAAAAATACTACAATGTCCCACAGGTAGTAAAAATTTTTGGTCATTTGTAAAAAACATGAGGAACAAAACATCTTCCTCGGTCCCAACACTCGTTGTCAATGACACTCCCTTCGTTAGCTCTCTCGAGAAGGCTAACTTATTCGTTAGGCAGTTCGCCGCCAACTCTATACTGTCTGATAGTGTCATGACTCCCCCAGTTCTTGAGCGCGTAAATGATTCTATGGGACAAATCTTCTTTCGTACTCGTACTGTGGTGAGAGTCTTAAAAGATCTCAATATTCATAAATCCGCTGGTCCGGATGGTATCCCCGCCATTGTTCTGAAGAGGTGTTCTTCCACGCTGGCAAAGCCCCTGCGTAAGCTTTTCCATCTATCCTATTCTTCTGGGCTTTTTCCGAGCAGTTGGAAAACAGCATTTGTCCAGCCTATCCCCAAAAAAGGCGAATCTTCTTCACCCTCGAATTACCGTCCCTTCTTTCCAAGCTCATGGAAACGCTGATAATATATCAGCTCAAGAAATATCTCGAAGATCGAAAGCTTCTTAATGACCGGCAATACGGTTTTCGCAGCAATAGGTCCACTGGTGACTTGATGGTCTATCTTACCGAACAGTGGAACAAATCTTTACATAGTTTTGGAGAAAGTAAGATTATTGCACTTGATATTTCTAAAGCATTTGATAAAGTTTGGAATCCTGCTCTTTTATCGAAAATGCGTGCTTTTGGTATCGATGAAACCTTTCTTCGTTGGATTAGTAACTTTCTTTCGAATCGCTCTATACAAGTAGTATTAGGAACTGAAACGGCTAAATATGATAAGTACATTAAATTCTGACTTAGAAGGCATTGTACAATGGGGATTAAAAAATCGCGTAGAATTTAATGCTTCGAAAACTCAATGCTGCTTTCTGTCGTTAAAGCGTGACACACCCCCCTGCCATTATCTATGAGTGGCACTTGCATCGAAGAAACTAATCAGCTTGCAATTTTAGGTATGTGTATCACAAACCATCTTTTGTGGACTGATCACATACTTAACGTCGCCAAAAATGCCACAAGATGTTTAGGTTTCCTTTGCAGGTGCAAGAAATTCTTTTCCCCTTCTGATCTGGCTATTATCTATAAAGGTTATACTCGGGAGTATAACTCCCATCTCTGGGTTGATGCTTCAGCAACTTACTTAAGCCTCTTGGACAGTATACAAAGACGAGCCTTCAAAATGATCGGAGACAGGAACATCATCGATACTTTTACGTCACTCGAGCACCGGCGTAACGTTTCTTGTCTCTCACTCTTTTATCGTTACTTTTACGGTAAGTGCTCAAATGAAGTAGCCAGTTGCATTCCTCCCCTTAAACGATTCAACCGTAATACTCGCGCTTCAAGGAATGCTCATCAGTTTGCTCTTGAACCCAATTTCGGCCATACTGTCAAGTACAGGGATTCGTTCTATAGCCGTACTACGCGAATGTGGAATTCCATTCCACGCCCTGGCTTTCCCTCTCATTGCGATATGGTGAAATTCAAGACTAATGTTCACCGACATCTCCTTTCACATCCACTCCTACTTACCTAAAGCTCGCACTGTGTTTCGACATGTAAAGGGTACATAAAATCCCCTTTAGTGCGGGCTGGGCAGGCGATTGCCTGCTCTCTGAACAAGAACCTCGCCCACTGACGTTCCTAGCCGCGCCCTTCCGCCAGCATGCCTAGTCCGGTTCAATTAGAGTAGTATGACCAAATCCTTTAATCCAAGATCACGCTTTGTATATGAAAACTATAGTACTATCATGACGAGTTTTTTTTAGGGTTGCACGGATCCTGGTGGTGGCGCTGCAAAACTTGAGGTGTAAAATCCGATTTGGGGAGTCTTTAAGCGTCGAAAATTGGTGGTAGGGGCAAGAGGAGACTATTTTTTGGATTATTGCATCAAAAAAATATCAATAAATATCATTTAAAACCTCCATAAGCTCTCCGCAAAAAAAAAAGAGTAAGGGTTGCAGGCATACTTTAGATGTCGCCCCATTCGACTTCCACCATGATAGTACTATAGTTTTCATATACAAAGGATCACGCAACATATTGGAAGTGCTACCTGTTGCACTTCGAATTCGAACACCCCTTATCGTTGTTTCCTTTGGTTCGACATTCGTTTGACAACCAATTCATAATTCGGTCGCGTTTTGGTTTCGTCGTTTCATTTTGCTAAATTTAAATTAAAATAAGTACATAATATTATTGTTCGGTTCGTCGCGTAAAAGTGCAACATGATCAAAACATTTTTACTAATTGGTCTCTTTTACAGTCACTCAAACAAGGTTTTTGGAAGCGGTGGTATTCCGAGTATCTGACTTCGTTGCAACAACGTCCAAAATGGCAATGTGTCAAACCCAAGCCTGGCGATGTAGTCATGCTAAAGGACTCAAATCTTCCACCAGCCAAATGGATACTTGGGCGAGTGAAAGAAATCTATCCAGGAAAAGATAATCGAGTACGAGTTGCTACCATTACCACCCAAACTGGAGACTACGTTCGACCAATCGTAAAACTCTCACCGCTGCTTTTTTGCTGAAAGAACTGGGTCATTTCAGAGGGGGGCAAAATGTTTTGTATTTAATATATGTACATAAATTCAAATTAACTTTAAATTCATTAATTTAATGATTTTCAACTTTTTTTATATTTTTGTACAATGTGCGGCACTTTGCCAAACATTAGTAAACTACCCTATTTTGTCTACTTGTTTACCAAAACTAAATTTCAATTGCTAACGGCCTATGTTTAACTTAACTTGTGCGTTGCTGTAAATCCTAATCTCTTTGCTTTTTGTGCATATACTTACTTTTGCCGTTGTCAGCAATTTACAATTGAAAATCACGCTGTTTTCTTAATCAACCAGCAAGCTGTTAACATCTTGGTAATTGGACCAATTTGCTATTGCAGATTTTAGCACACCTTCTCGGAAACTTTCGAATGATGAATGGCAATTGATGGAAGTCAGAATCCTGGACGAGGTGAACGATGCTATCGTTAAGAATGGGCCACCGCCCCTCTTCGGTAGCTTAAGAACCGTCCACGGATTCAAGCTGCTGACATGCGAAGACGGAAACACTCTCGTGTGGCTGCAGGACTTCGTTAAAAGAACGGTAGCTCCCTGGCCTAACGCTGACCTTCGCCTAATAGGCATTAAGGAAATAAAAGACTTAAATAAGCCTAAGGCGAAGATGATGCTACGGGGTCCGACCATCCCGAGAGATCGGATTGAGAGATATCTGCAATCTCTAAACACCGAGCAACTCAGTGCGAACTGGAAGGTGCTTGAGATAGGGGAGCAGACAAAAGACGGTACAGAAGTGGTTGTGCAGCTTAGTCACAAGTCTATACCACTTCTGAAGAAAATTGCCTTCAAGGTGCGCATCGGGATAAACCGGTGCAAACTGAGACTAATGGCCAATCAGAACAATCAAGTAAGTAAGAGGCGGGAGGTTTTTAATGTACTTGAAAATGAAATTAATACAAATTAATCTTCAACACAGTAAAGCCGCCAGCGCCAACCTTGTCTACCTCATGGAGAGTAGACAAATAGATATCGCCCTTATTCAAGAACCCTGGATTGGACCAGGTGGCATAATTAAGTGTTTAAACTCAAAGGGACTTACGCTGTTCAAAACTACACAAGCGGTAGCAAACAGTAAATTTAGAACTTGCATTGTAGCTAGGAAACAGTTTAATCTCTTTCTTTTATCTACATATAGCAATACAGATCAGACTGCCGTGAAGCTAGAGCGGATCGGGCTCCCACCACTCATCCTGGCATCCTGTTATATGCCTTATGACGGGACTGAAGGGCCACCTGCAGACCTCACAGGCCAGCTAGTGGAGCGTGCAGCCATTGAAGGATGGGACTTGGTCCTTGGATGTGATGCTAACTCCCCTCATGCTCAATGGGGTAGCACTAATACCAACGTCAGAGGTGAGTCTCTTTTTGAATTTATAATAGAACATAACCTACTAGTCGCAAATAGGGGCAACGAGCCCACTTTTGTTACTAAAAATAGGGAAGAAGTAATCGATATAACTGTTACTAATAACACAGACACAGTTTCTATCGATCAATGGAGTGTCCTCAAGGAGGAATCATTCTCAGTCCATAGACTTATATGCTTCTTGATAAACGATACAGTGGAAACTCCGAAACCCTATAGGAATCTCAGAAATACTAACTGGGATCTCTTTTATAGGGAATTAGAGATGAGAAGCAGAAATCTCAGTAACGCTGTGATTCAAGAACCCAAACATATTGATCAAGCATCTGACGAACTCAGGGTGATTCTAAATAACGCCTTTGAGAAAAGTTGTCCACGGAAACACATAGGGAAGGGTAAAAAGAAACCACCATGGTGGACCTTACAACTCAGCAATTTAAGAAAAGAAACGAGAAAACTTTTCAATGTTGCTAAGAGAACTAGAAATGACAATGACTGGGATATATATAAAAACAGTCAACGAAAATTTAAAGCAGAAACTCAAAAAGCGAAACGAAGCTCATGGAGAACTTTTTGCAGTGAAATCGAGAGTACTAACGAATCGGCCAGACTAAGGAAAATTCTTTCTAAAGACTCAATCCCTCTGGGATCTCTCAAGATACCCACTGGGAGCTGGACCGAATCCTGTAATGAGACTCTAGAACACTTGATAACTACTCACTTTCCAGGATGCGGGTCGAAAGACAGCAACCTGGAAACAGAATCCTACACGGAACACGCTGTACCATCGGACATTATAACGGATGAAAAGATCAGATGGGCATTCCATTCCTTTTCTCCATATAAATCCCCTGGGCTCGACGGCATATTTCCAATGATGTTACAAAAAAGTGAAACCCTTATAATACCGCGCTTGAAAAATATATTTATCAATAGTATAAAATGGGGATATGTTCCCCTATCGTGGCGCGAAGTCAAAGTGGTTTTTATTCCTAAAGCTGGCAAACCCAGCCACACAGAAGCAAAAGATTTCAGACCAATCAGCCTGACATCGTTTATTCTTAAAACGTTTGAAAGACTGATAGACCTACATATTCGAGGCACTCTGAAACTGGTTGAAATATCCCCAGCTCAGCATGCCTACACTAAAGGGAAGAGTGTAGAAACCGCTCTTCATAGCGTCGTTAGCACGGTGGAAAAAACTCTTAACGACAAGGAATATACCCTTGCTGCGTTTCTCGATATTGAAGGTGCCTTTAATAACGTGAAGAATGAAGCGGTAAAAACAGCCCTGGTAGACAATAAAGTCGATAATTGTATAATAGATTGGGTTATGTGCATGTTAAAAAACAGACAAATTAACTCAGAACTAGCAGGTATAAAGATGAGAGTAAACACATCTAGAGGTACCCCACAAGGAGGAGTCCTGTCGCCACTTCTTTGGGTGCTAGTAATGAACTCAATCCTACTCGATCTGAAATACTGTGGAGTAAAGGTAGTAGCCTACGCTGACGACCTTGCGTTATTAGCAACAGGAAAATTCCTATCCACTATCAGCGAACAGATTGAATACGCCCTTTCTAAGGTTAATAGATGGACTAAGAAATGTGGACTGATGGTTAACCCGTCAAAAACAGAACTGGTCCTCTTCACAAATAAAACGAAAATACCAATCTTCAGAATTCCTTCAATCGAAGGTACACCTCTGAAGATTTCAGATAAAGCGAAGTATCTTGGTGTGATTCTAGATAGGAAACTAAACTGGAGTCTTAACACTAAGGAACGAGCCAAAAAAGGAATGATTGCATTCTATTCTTGCAACAGAATCTTTGGGAAATCCTGGGGACCGAGTCCAAAAATTATCAGGTGGATGTATTTGGCAATAATTAGACCAATACTAACCTATGGTAATCTGGTCTGGTGGAATGCAATTGAGAAAAGCACAAACCTAAAAACTCTGACAAAGGTACAGAGACTTGCGTGCATTGGGATTACAGGAACCATGAAATCCACTCCAACTGCAGGGTTGGAGACGATACTCGACCTGAAACCCTTAGACCTCTTCGTACAAGAATCCGCAGCATTTAGCGCCTTGCGGCTGAACCAGACAAATTCATGGAAAAACAGCACAAAAGGACATGCTCAGATTCTTTACAGATATTCGAGTGATAGTATCATCACGGACTATAAAACACCCGAATTTGACTTTCATAAACCATTCAAAACTGCTTTTCCAGGCAGAGAAGAATGGTTGAACAATGAACCATACACCAGTGAATCTGCAATAGCAATATATACAGATGGCTCCAAAATGGACACGGGTGTAGGTGCAGGTTTCTTCTCAGAATCTCTTGAGCTAAACAACTCAATTAGGCTCCCAAACTATAGTAGTGTCTTCCAAGCGGAGGTCATGGCAGTGACAACAGCTGCTAGACAGGTATCAATGATGGCGATACCACGGGCTGATATCACCTTTTACATTGATAGCCAAGCGGCAATAAAAGCGATTTCTGCCGATATTATTAAATCGAAGCTTGTTACTTGTTGCCGCGAAGAACTGAGGGTTCTTGGCACGCAGCATAATATTAGACTCTGCTGGGTCCCGGGGCACAGCGAGGTACCGGGTAATGAAAAAGCCGATGAGTTAGCAAGGCAAGGATCGGCGCTTGACGCCAGTCAAGCAGAGCTGGTCAATATCCCACCCTGCGACATTAAAAAGAAAATTTCAGATTTAATTCTAGAGAAATCCAATGAAAGGTGGAACCTACTGGACACCTGCGATACAACTAGGAAAATATGGCCCTGTTTCAATAAACAGAAAACGGACAAAATTATGCAATTTAGTAAGAGATCCCTTCGCACTCTTACGAGCATAATCACCGGACATAACTTACTGAAATACCATAAATTTAAAATGAAACTCAGTACAGACGACCTATGCAGGGGATGTGGTGACGAAGATGTGCACGAAGACACAACGCATTTTCTCTGTCACTGCCCTGCGCTCTGTCACCAAAGAAGGAAATTTCTTGGCAGATACTTCTTCGATAATCTCAAGGATCTATCTGATACATCAGAAATCCTAATATTGAACTTCATCAATGCCTCTAAATGGCTTGATTGATTATAGAACACATAGGTTTTTATCAGGAAAAGAGTAACACACTCAAGGGTAGCACAATGGATCTACATTGATCTAAGTGTGACGATAGCTACATACATCAATTGTCAGCCCAACAACCTAACCTAACCTAAAGTGTAATTCTTATTACAAGCAACAAATCAAGGTTGATTTCGTTCAGTTGTCTTGCTACAAAAAGGACGATTGACTGATGAATAATTAGGAAGATTCAGCAAGATTCATTTTATATTCACCAAGCAAGGAGCAAGACAATAGCATCATAAGTGATAGCGTCAACTGCGAAAATTTAAAATATTATTATTTTTTTTTTTTTTAATAAAGTTGAGTTAAAAATTTAAATTTAAATTTAAATTAAAAAATTTTTGCATTATAGATCATTAAAAACATGTTTTATGTTTGGTTAGTTCAGCAAGGTGGGATATTCCTGACTCAAAAAAATTTAGAAGAAAATCGTTATTTTTAAGAGAGTTAAATGTTGTTCCAAGATTTTTTGTCATCATAAACACTTCAAGCAAAACTATAAGTAATTAATTGAAAACTATGTGTTGTTTTTATAAAAAATACCTATGTAAGTTCATCAAGTTAAACGCTTGATTGAAGTTGTCCTAGTTTTATGTATACATATATAGGATAATTGAATATATGAAAACAATACACTGTTGTTTCAAATTCTCCCTATCGCATATAGCAGTAGTTGTATGAAATACCTCACCAACATAATTTTTTATTAGGTTATAAAGACGGTGAATGGGCCTGAAGTCTATTCTTGTCCAATAAAAGACTTTTTACTATTATAAGTATTGATTAAATTGACCTTCACGGTTTTCAAGGAATTTTGAGGCAGAAATATTATTTTAAAACTGAAATTTACCTATGGTGGTAAAAAGTATGGAATGAATTATGAAAAATTATTTCTTACTTTTACAAATGTTGCATTTAATTAAAGAATTCAACCGTGAACGTCCTTGTAATCCTGTGTCTAGGGCTTTCGTTCACGAGCAATTCTCGACCAAAATCGCCGGATGAGTTCTTTTCCATTTTTTTCGAAAATGGTATAATTATAGATTCTTAGGTTTTCGGGGCTCTCTTTCCATTGGTGCAATCAGAAATAATCTACCTTTATTAGTTTTGGAATTATCGTAGTTCAATTGTTTTCTATAGACTAAAAATATGAAAAAGTGTTCAATCTCCAGTGTTTTTCCCAAGCGTTTAATATTTGTATGAGATCTTGTTTAATCTCCATTTTGGAACTTTTTATAAAATGTGTTTTTGTAAATTAATTGTTCAGCATTTATAGCTCTTTCCTGCCTCTTTTAGGACCATAATTTGCGGATGTTTCATATGTTTTTTGTTTGAAGGCGATTGCTTATTTCAAAAAAAAAATTCATCAAATAAGTTGAGGTTTCGCTTTGGTTCCTTAATCCCTTAATCATTTTGGTTTTAAAAGTCCAACGTTGACAACGTATTCACAAGTCTAATACTATGTTCCCACTGACGTGATTTAGTCATTTAAATGACAATGAAATCAATTGATTTATAAATCACGATGGGTGGTCCCACTGAACAAGTCGTGTTTTAGTTTGGCGTTTATGTCTATCTTGACATTTTCCTTTCAAAATTTTAATTCCATTCAAATTAAAAAGAAAAATGAAAATTTACCAGTTACACACTTAAAAATAAAATGAATTCGAATACCTTAGATACAATTTTGCTGCATCAACTTAAAGCCAAAAATGATTTAAACATTTTATTATCTGCATTGTCGGCAAGAAAATGTTTTATTCGAAAAAAGATTATACTTGTAAGATTATGTATCTTTACACTTAATTTCTCAGGTGTAAAGATTATATCTTTTTCGGCAAAACAATTGGACATCTCCTTGGATATGTGGTTGTTCGTCCTACTCCCACGAAGCATGCCAATCTTCTCCTTCCACAGATCCAGCAAAAACATCTCATCTGCATCCTTCCACGATGTTCGCTTCTTCAATTGCCTAGGCTTAGACATTTCTGGCAAGAATTTATACATTTTAATTATACATTACTAATAAAAATTCAAAAATACTCACCGAGATTATTAGTTAGACCGTAATAAGTAATTGTTTTTACAGCACTTCCGATTTGTATTGATTTTGAATTTGTTTTGACAGCTTGTTTTTTTTTTGGCTGAATAAACTGCTGAATCCAAAAACAGGTGTGTTTGATTTTATTTGTATATGTTCGATTTTATTTTATGAAGTTTTGCGATGACAGATAAGTAATTTAAAATAAAACGAGCTAAATCAAGTAAATATAAATCATTGAAAATGTATGGTAAATGACATAATTAATTATATCATTTAGCTAAATCGAGTGATTAGCTAAATCACTTAAGTGGAAACATAGTATAAACCTGCGATTAATGTCAAGAAATCACTTTCTACACTGAGGATTGTTTACTGCACTAGGAAGTACAAATGTACTAGATTTTACCTACGTATTTTTAGTTCATACAAATTATATAGCCCAAATGAGGTATGCTTTAAAGCGAAAAAGTCTCCGATTCCATACTAATCGGAAACGGATACCTCGTTAGGGTTGATTAACTTGATGATTAGATTACATTTAACAACGAATAGTGTTCTAACTTTTTGAATTAAAGATTTCCTCATAACAAAATAAGGTATGGGTACCTATATAAATTGAAAGGGCTTCAATGAGAAGTAGACCAGTGTAGATTTCATCCAGCGATAGTAAGAAAAAGAGCTTTAATTCAAATTCAAGAAAAAATACCCGAAAAATTTTATTATTAATTTTATTGATATGTTCATAGAGTTATCCACCTGTTGCACCACAGTAGAACCAATTAACTTAAAATCTTACATAAGTTTGAGATTTGTATTATGTAGGTAGTTCAATATTTTCACTTTAATTGGATAAGAATGCAATGCAAACATGAAGTTCTTTGAATTAGGTGTTGAGCACAAATAGGACCTTTGGAAGCGTTTCAAGGACAATCACGCCAGCATCTATTGTATTTTCGCGTCAGTACTTTATGCAGTCTATATAAGTGTTGTGGTAGCACAAATTACAGGATCTAATGTGAGATGTAGCATCCGCAATTTGTAATTCATCACCAGGACGAGCATATTTCCTTTATGTTCCTGTTTCACCAAAACGGTTAGCATAATCGATTAGGTAACTTTCCGCGGATGTCTTCGAACCATCACTTACTTTTTCCCAGTTGCAATTAACCACAAAAAAGTTGGTAATGTTAATTTTTAATAATCCATTGCTTTATTGCGATTCGAGATTGACGCCCACCATGAGTTGTAGGGAAGATTTTAATTCACCTGAAAAAGCAGATAAAATCAAATCAGGTTATCAATTATTTATTTAAATGAATTCAAAACTTAATAATAGAATTCGGGAGCCTAGGAACTCTACAGGATTAGTGTAATTATTTTTCTTATGAAAAATAAATATGTTTTCATAAATTTGGCAGCCAAATAACGTTTTACATATGTTAGTTTTGAGGTCTGTCTGTCAATTTTAACCACGTTACGTTAATTATTTGGTCAGTTTATATTTCTAAGATCTCTGAAAATATTCTCAGTGAAAATGACAGAGATTGAGAAAGAAATATAAACAACAATTCTCAAAGAAATAAAAATTGTTGTTGTGACGCCTTTAAAAATACAAAAGCAAATAAAATTAAATTATTTTCAAAAGTCAAAGCTATCACTTTGCAAAATTGAGAAATCGAATCCAAAAATTTTCATTCTCAGAGTTTTGACAGTAGAATTGAGAAATTTGTATGAGAATTTTTGTTTATATTTCTGAGAATACGAAGATCTCTGAGATCTTAGAAATATAAACTGGCCAATTAATAGCGCTCACTAAAGGGGATTTTATTTTATTTTTACTCTTTATATGTCAGAGACACAGTACGAGCTTTAGGTAAGTAGGAGGAGATGTTGGTGAACATTAGTCTTGAATATCAGTACAACACGATGAAAGGGAAAGACAGAACGTGGAAGGGTATTCCAAATTCACGTAGTACGGCCAAAAAACGAATCCCTGTACTTGACGGTATGACCGAAGTTGGGTTTAAGAGTAAACTGATGAGCTTTCCTGGAAGAGCGAGTATTACGGTTGAATCGTTTAAGGGGAGGAATGAAACTGGCTATTTCGCACTTACCGTAAAAGTAACGATAAAAGAGTGAGAGACAGGAAACGTTACGCTGGTGTTCAAGTGGCGTAAAAATATTGATGATGTTCCTGTCTCCGATCATTTTGAAGGCTCGTTTTTGTATACTGTCCAAAAAGTTAAAGTAAGTTGCTGGAGCACTAGCCCAGAGATGGGAGTTATTAATTGATATCACTTACTTACTGATTGTTTATATTTTGTTAATTATTGACTAAACTAGGGTTTTCCAAATTCTTAAAATGGTTTTCCAAATTTGCCGAAGCCATTCCGGATCGATTGATACCAAAGAAGTTCACTTTTGTTTCCATGCCAGCTAACTATACGCCAAAACTGTTCATAACTAATTAAACACGGTTTTCCAAATTTTTCGAAATGTTTTCCAAACTCTGGGCACCAAACGTTTTGAAATTCGTGAAAGTCGCCTGCTAAGTATATGGTGGTCGTTTGTTAGCCATTTTTTAACCCAAATTCGTTTCCTTTTATTTTTTGCCCTTTTTCTTCTTGCTTTTCATCATAGAGAAAAGACTTACCTAGAGAACCGACTCGAGGGGTTCGTTCGCTATCGCCCTACAAGGTGATCAAGGCAACAGAGGTGTGAATGCGTTAGTTATCCAATGCATTTCTTATGGGATCGAGCATCTCTGGATGTATTAGTTGTTGCTTTAGCTCAAATAGCTCAAATTGCTCAGTCCCCTTTAAAAGAAAAATCCGTTGAATTCAAAAATTGAAAACAATTATAGTTTTTTTGTATAAAAATGCATGTTTCGACTCACTTTCAGTGTATATTGGTCTAAATATAACTTTTTGTGGCTTTTGGCATTCAAATTCTATAGTTTTATAATTGTTTTCGCTGAAAAAGAAGTAAATTCAACTAAAAAGTATAAGCGAGTCCTAAATGTAGACAGTGCGTACGCGCCGAACTTCTTTTGAGTTGGTTCCCAGTTTTGAAGTTTTGGTGACAGATCAAAAAAGTAAGAAAAAAATTTGACAATTATTATTATTGTATACATCAGTTTACAATCAGAATCAATTCAAGTTTTTAGTTTCTATAAATTATGTAGTGAATAATTTGTTTTTAAATAAAAAAAAATACTACAATCAAGTGAAAAAAAAAACATTCCATAAAAAATGTCTTCTTGTGTATTGTAAAAATAACTCATGTTGGTGTTCCTATTAATATTATATCTGTTTTCTAGTTTTTGCAACTCCTAAAACACGAGAATGTCATCATTCTTATAGAAATCTGCAGAACACAGGCGACTCATCATAACCAAATATAGGTCCACATTCTATTCAGTCTGTGAGAGATCAAGAAAGTCAGGCAACAGCTTTTGAATGGATTGCATTACATTCACAGTAAAAAGGTAAGTTCTGACAATGAGACTGCATAGTAAAAATGTTAAAATTTGTTTCAATAATTTCAGATATTACATTGCGATATGAAAGCTGCAATGTATTCATAACAAAGAACTCGCTGATGAGGTGCGGCGCGTGGATTTAGCATTTCAAAGAACGAACACAAACCCATTGTTGGGCGATCGAAATGGAAATGCGTCCATATGTAAAGGATTCACATGGATGAGATTGTATAGATAAGCTTTTATCCGATCCTATGCGAAGTGATTTAAGTTAAATGTTATCACAACATTTACAGAGTATGTTTGAATATCTGGCTACGACTAGACAACCAGGGCAAGCACGACAATACCAACATGCCAAAGCCTAAAGACAACAGTTTGATCGATCGTGTTTTTTTTTAGATTATTTTGTGTTTCCAGCCAAGCACTTTTTTTTAAATTTCTTTGTTTGTAAGTTGAATAGGCATATTTTTGTTTAGTTAAAATGACGAGAAATAAAACTAATTTAAATGAAATTTTGTTGAATATTTTTGTTCGAAGACTGATGCATTTTACCATAAATCTGGTGAATTTAGAATGTATGGGATATGGTTTAAGGGTTCTTTTCCACACTGAAACTTTTGAGTAAAAGATTTAAAGGCTACTTGTAACAGCATTAAGTGCTGATTCCTAAAAGGTATCATTCATATCTGTACGATTTACCGTTGGCCAGATACACTGCAAAACGTTTTCCAACATCCTTACTTTTTTCTATCAAGTGTATCTGATGAACGATACGTCTTACAGAGATGGTTGATACCTTTTTGGAATCAGTAATTGATGCTCTACAAACGAGCATCAAAATTAGTTGAAAAAGAGACACCATTAAGAAAAATTATATTTTGGGACTTTCATATTGCAAACTGTAAGGGTGCTTTCAGGGTGCTTTTCCAAATTTAAACTTTTGAGTAAAAGATTTAAATGCTTCTTGTAACAGCATCAATTACTGATTCCGAAAAGGTATTAACCTTCTTTGTAAGACTTTCCGTTGGTCAGCTACACTACCAAATGTTTTTGATTTTTCTTCATGATGGCAAAAAGTGAGAAAGTTGAAAAACGTTTTGCAGTGTATCTGGCCAACGGTAAGTCGTAGAGAGATGAATGATACCTTTTTAAAATCAGCACTTGATGTTGTTACAAGTTGCATTAAAATATATTACTTAAAAATTCTAATACGAAAAAGCACCCTCAAACTACGCATACAGGTTCCTCTATGTGAGTCCCAAAAGTGAATTTTTTTTAATGGTGATTTTTTTTCAACTAATTTGTGTACTCATTTTTGAAGGGTTAATTACTGATTCCCAAAAGGTATTAACCATCTCCTTAAGGCTTACTGGTGCTAAGATACACTCGAAAACGTTTTTGATTTTTCTTCTTGATAGAAAAAAGTAAGGATGTTGGAAAACGTTTTGCAGTGTATCTGGCCAACGGTAAATCGTACAGATATGAATGATACCTTTTTGGAATCAGCACTTAATGCTGTTACAAGTAGCATTTAAATCTTTTACTCAAAAGTTTTAATTTGGAAAAGCACTCCTAAACTACGCTTACCAGGTTACAATTTGTTGTCTTTTTTATTTGCTTCTCATTTAAATTCAGATGTATGCAGTAAGATGGAATCCTAGCACATACTCTAGGGTGTTTACAAAATATATTTTTAAATTTACCGCCAACACTTGATCTCAATTCGAATAAAGTTTCTGACAATATGGACAGACATTGTTCACTCGTTTCTGAGACTTTTTTTATTCAAAAATATGACCAGATCTACCTCGTCAGTGCTAAGCATTACCATTATAGCAAAACCTGTTTATCAAGGATGAAATTCATAAATATATCATGTTTCTTTTATTTGCAATTATATTTTATATTTGGAATATATTTTACAAAAAAAGCCTCGTTTTTCTTACATCTTTACTTATGTACAATGTATGCATAACAATAAACGTGTTACATTATTTGTTTGTCTAAAAAATTAAGTGCTGAATCAATTCATTTGATGTTGGCAGGATACTGGGGCATACAGAGCAGTAATATGTCTGCCTTTTGAAATCCAGTCCAGAATGATGGGAGCGTATGTGTTCCCTAAGTACAACACGTTGAATAAAGGCTTTAGGACACACCGAACATGCGTAGGGCTTTTCACCTGTAAAATAAAATGAAATTCTTTAGTAACGATTTTGCAAAAGGACAAACAAATTAATGTCTAACTAATTTGTTTATGTTAGTGGCAGTTGGAATTTAGTCATTACCTGTGTGAATCAAATTCATCTTCTTTAAGTTGTTGTCTTGTTGATTATTTGGATTAGCCAATACTCCACGATGCCACCGATTTGTGGTTTTATCACAAATTAAAAACATTCGAAGTTTGAATATCAGCTAGGGTCACTTTATGCTGGTCTTTCTTGAATTTAGACTCTATAAGTTGATTTATGAGTTTCTAAAAAGAGAAAAAAAAAGTAATTATTGTGAATGTTTCTTTGGAACAGAGTTTATATAGATACAAACCTGAACATATTGCAACTCAGATTTCTTGACCTGCAAAAAAACATCTCCAACATCTACAGACAATCTGTAATGTGGGTTATAAGAACAGTTGTTAGACCAGTTCGTTTAATTTCCGGTGGGGCAGTATCATCACAGATTTGATGCAGAACCAAGGGATTTAAATTAACATCCTCCTGCGAAGATGTATCATACAGCACAACCTGTATATTAATCATACTACCCTTTGCTTTGCCGGCTAAGTAGCCGTCAACTCTTGATCGGTGTCAGGGAACACAGGCAAATGACGACGACTGTCTTGTATTTTTATTTCATCAGTGGCCAAACTGGCACAAGAGAATTTAGCCAAATTTTCATTTGGATACGTAGAGTAAACACTTTCATTAAATAGTACATGACACTGCAACAACTTGGAGAATTTCGATTTGAAGAAAGTGTATTCAGGTTGCGCACACCGCCTTACAACACAATATTCTGAAAGTGATGTTACAGGATCAAGTTTCGGATTGAATTGGACAACTTTTTGTGGAATTATTTGCTAAGAAAGAGAAATATGTATGTGATTTAAAACACTATCAAATGCGAGAATATGAAAATAATCAAACTTACTTGGGTCTCTTGGGTTGTATTCTTTATCACATTTGATTTTCGTTCGCCAAATGGACTCGGTACCTCCAAACCAGCAGCCGATAAAGCTGGCGAGGAATCTAGTGTATTTCCTGCAGGAACGCGTGGCCCTATCGTAACAATATGCTGTTGCTGCTGCTTGTTTTGGTAATTGGAGACAGATGTTTGCTTTTGTTGCTGTTGTTGTTGAATTTGATATCTTTTTTGTTGATGAACTTGTTGAATTGGTTGAATAATAAATTAATAAAAACAATTTGCAAAAATATTAAAGCAAAATACACAAAATACAAACCTCAGTAAGTCTGTCCTTTTTGACAAATAACAAAAAGTCCATTAGTTGTTTTTGTAGTCCAATCTGACATTTAGTTTTTTTTTCACAACTTACATGTACACACCGATAGGAGAAAAGCTTCCAATAAAATTTGCGGGTTTAAGAAGCAAGAGGGGTACCGGTCGGTTCTCTAGGTAAGTCTTTTCTCTATGCCTTTCATCTTCTAAATGTGATCTATTACGAGAACTGCAATTGAAACGTTTATGATTGTTAAAGTTCCTAATAGAGTAATAGAACTGACGTTTGACGGCACATTTCACAAATGTGAGCGCATAAGCCATCAAACCATGAAATTTTCATCAAACGGCGTTTTTTAAAGATATTTTAGCACGTTTACAAGAAGAATCGAGAGCTCGAGTTGAAATAGGGTCGAACTTTTGAGCCCGGTTTTTCATTTTGTTGAGATGACAGCTACTAGTGATGGGCACTATCGAACGATTTAAACTATCTATAGTTACTAAGTGCCTGGCTACACGGTGATTTTTCAATCGATTGAAAAATCACGTGCGGTGGCTACACAGTGTTGTGCCCAATCACGTTCCTTTTTTCCATTACGTAAATAAATGAAAAGTAATAAACATAAAAAACTTTTGAAAACATTAATCTACACCTTTGAAATTACAATGAATGACAAATTGACATTTTCATTGAGAAGAAGCCAGAAAAAAAATAAACAAACGCCAAAAAGAGGAACAATTTGTATTGCGCACTCGGAAAATTCAGTTCCCTTCGTGTTTCGTGAGCATCTTCCCCCTTCACTCCTCATCCCTCTTGACTACAAACTGTCTGGTTAGGCGATTGAAAAATCACCGTGTAGCCAGGCACTAACTGAATGATTTGAGCTATCGAATGAATCCATTCATTCCTATTCATTCATTCATTTGTTCTGTTCAAGTAGAATTTGAATTAATTTTGTTTTATTAAACTTCTGAGCATAGAGAAAAGACTTACCTAGAGAACCGACCGGTACCCCTCTTGCTTCTTAAACCCGCAAATTTTTTTTGAAGTTTTTCTCCTATCGGTGTGTACATGTAAGTTGTGAAAAAAAAAAAAAATTGTCACATTGGACTACAAAAACAACTAATGGACTTTTTGTTATTTGTCAAAAATGACAGACTTACTGAGGTTTGTATTTTGTGCATTTTGCTTTAATATTTTTGCAAATTGTTTTTATTAATTTATTATTCAACCAATTCAACAGGTTCATCAACAAAAAAGATATCAAAATCAACAACAACAGCAACAAAAGCAAACATCTGTCTCCAATTACCAAAACAAGCAGCAGCAACAGCATATTGTTACGATAGGGCCGAGCGTTCCTGCAGGAAATACACCAGATTCCTCGCCAGCTTTATCGGCTGCTGGTTCGGAGGTACCGAGTCCATTTGGCGACCGAAAATCAAATGTGATAAAGAATATAACCCAAGAGACCCAAGTAAGTTTGATTATTTTCATATTCTCGCATTTGATAATGTTTTAATCACATACATAATTCTCTTTCTTAGCAAATAACTCTACGTATCCCAATGAGTATCCAAACGAAAATTTGGCTAAATTCTCTTGTGCCAGTATGCCGAAAAGTATTGGAATCTTTACATTACTCATTGTGTTACGACGACTGAAATTTGGGCTCGTCTTTTTGGCAAGGAATACAGCGAAGAGTTTGATAATCTCATGAATGAAATCGATTTGCACATGTTGACTGAAAAGACTCGTCCAGTATCGGTAGTTTGCAAACATATTTATTTGGTTTGCATTGCAGAATGTTGGCATCGTGTGCGTATGGATAAAGTACCTGCATAAATTAAATGCCATTGGGCAGTGCTTCTTTATTGATTTCGGTGATGAAGACTGGGTGCCGGTCAGTCAATTGTACATATGTGAAAAGAAGTTCTTGAAACTTGCCCACAAGCAGTTTCGTTTAGTTTGTTCGGTTTGGAAGACTTTGCTGGCAATCCAAACGCCAAGCGACACTTGGACGCAATACTGGCTAGCAAGAGTGTGGTAGGAGAAATTTTAACGAAGGACTACGTCTACTTAGCCGGCAACGCAGAGGGTAGTATAATTAATATACAGGTTGTCCTGTATGATACATCATCGCAGGAGGATGTTAATTTAAATCCCTTGGTTCTGCATCAAATCTGTGATTATACTTCCCCACCGGAAATTAAATGAACTGGTCTAACAACTCAGGAACTGTGAGTTGCAATAAGTTCAGGTTTGTATCTATATAAACATCTTCTGTTCCAAAATAACATTCATAATGATTACTTTTTCTTCTTTATTTAGAAACTCATAAATCAACTAATAGAGTCTAAATTCAAGAAAGACCAGCATAAAGTGACTCTAGCAGATATTCAAACCTCGACTATGTTTTTAATTTGTGATAAAACCACAAATCGGTGGCATCGTGGAGTATTGGCTAATCCAAATAATCAACAACTGGATGACTAAATGGCATGACTAAAAAAACACATATTTCGAATATGTTCCAGTTGGAATCGCTGAGCACTGCACTAAGTAAATTTCCTCGACAGGGAATTAAAGCAAGACTTGATAATATTCCCCCGACAAGCTCGGCTATTATTGCGAGGATGCGCGGACTTTTACCTGCCGATTCGAGAGCGTTGGTAGGTTTTAAGTCGAGGTAATATAAGATTATGTTAAAACAGTCGCGTTTGTCATTTAGGTCAAAATTGGTATACCGAGTTCGAGACTGTTGATTATTGTCTACAAACGTTTTGAAGGCAGTGAAGCTCTATGCAATGTCAACGAAGTAATTAGAATTGAACAGGAATTAGAGAGGTAATTTGTATTTAAAATTATTGAAATGATTTTTTTTCACCTAATTGTGTCGTTCTTTTCAGTTCATCATCTGAACTTTTAGATGATAGTCTCACAATATTGGTAAATGATGGTAAGAGTAGCAGCGTGCAGCGAGGGTGGCAGCAGTCAACAGTCACCCGGAATAACTTCACGGAATTATTCATCGGCAGATTTGCAACAAACTTTTCGAAATCTCACAACTAAAACGAATTCTGTGCCTAATTCACCACAAAAAAGTGATTACATGCTTAAATTAAAGAGTTACGAAGATGTGCCAAATGTGGGAGAATTTTTTGATGTGCGTGTAACAATGTCGGCGAATCCACTTAATTTTGTGGTATGCGTTTATTATTTTTTGTTGTTGTAATAATTAAATTACTTTAATGTTTGTTATTTTTAATTGTCAGATTCAACCATATAAAGATTTTCCAGAGTTACGTAAGCTCATGAAAGATCTACAAGAATATTGCGAAAATAATGATGAATTTATTCCAGTCGATATGGTGGAAATCGGACAAGTTTACGCTGACAAAAATAAGGATGGCTTCTTCCACAGGTATGTTGGGCTTCACCGTCATCCTTTTAACTAGAAAAGCCTCAGTAACCCTTTGTAACAAAACAAAAGTTAGTTTTGTTACAAAAACCAAAACATACATTTTCAAAGGTATGCTGAATTCGAATATGAACTCGGAATTCCACCACATTAGGTTTTTGAGATATTCCTTTTTGAAAATTGAAAAACCCTTGAAAAATACTGTTTCTTCGGTGTATTTGAGATAATGGAACAGTGCAAGGCAATATTTCAACATTTTTTTATGCTACTCCACAATTATGGATTCAAGTATAGAATACACAATAGCTTTAAAAGAAATTTATTAAAAAATTCCCTTGGACTGGTACATCAGTGTTCAATGTTACCCACTACAGAGCGCCCTAGGGAATATCATTCAAATTTCAAAAAACTCAGGGCTGCTACAAATATTCGCTTATTAATCGAAATGTTCATCTAAATCTTATTGAATAGTGTAAAAACATAAAATAATATGCACATGAATTGCGAGGACTGAGTCTGCTAATGTATAATAATAATGATTTTATAAATTATAGAGTAATTGTCGTCAACAAATATCAAGATATGATCCATGTGGGCTTCTGTGACTTTGGTGATGTAGATATACTCAGATGCGATCAGTTAAAGACACTTCCGGCCAAGTTTCGTCAGCTTCCTAAGCAAGCCATATACAAGCAAAATTATATGGTAAGCATCATGCAAAGATATTTTGTCTAGAATTTAAAGTTAAAGTTATTTAAACGTTATATTTTTCTTTTAATCATAGGCATTACACCCCGTAATGTTGATGGGGCTCTAGAAGATTGTTTACGCTTCCGTGAGCTTACAGTCGGTCAAAAATTCGTCTCAATTATCAAAAGGATAAGTAACGGTGACAAGATCAGGATGAGGATATTTTTATTCGAGATATTTTATTCGAGATATTAAAAAATATGTAATAAATTGTTTTGTTACGTATTTAAGAAAAAAAATCCGATTTTAAGTGACTTAGAACATCTTATTATGGAATAATGCTCTGTTTCATTTGTATTCAAAAAGAAAACATTTTTTTTCATCAATTGTTTTTATTTTAATAAATCAGATAAAAATTACATTCCGCTGAAAATAACAAACACAATCCACTCGAAGAGGGAAGTGTCTGATTTACTTAGTAAGTAAGTTTATTTATATTTTTTTTATTTTATTAATTGAAAAAAAAAATAACGAAAGGATATTTTATATTCACAACACTAAATTTAACCTAAAAAAATGTTCGACTCAAGTAAAATTATAAATTTCCTGTCGCTTAAAAAAAATCTCTGTTCTTAAAAAGATGTATGTATGTATATCACTGTTAAAATATAATTTTTTTAAACTAATAAAATATAATGAATATATTATTTGAAACAAATTATAAAAATAATTTTTTTGCTGCTTATGAAGATAATATTGCTGGCTATGGTATCAGTTGAATAAAACTGTATTGGGATCTTCATTATCCATTTGCTTAACATTCCGAAGGACATCTTTTTTGGTGAGAAGATGCATTACTTTTTCGTATGTATGTATTAATTTGTTATTCTCAACAGCTGCAGCATCTCTATGTACATATTTCATATTTCTTACTGCACACATCTGAAATTAAATGAGAAGCAAATAAAAAACGACAACATAGTTACATACATTTTAAAGCATTTCCACACCACCCATGGGGTATGCTTTTTGGCGCGTTAACCGATTTTTTGATAAGGTGTTCGGTTTCCCCAGTAGGCCTATCGCACCAACCTTTAAAACAAAAAACATTAATAACAATTCATACAAATTTGTGCATATTTTTATATTATATACTAATTATATACTAATATAATATAATACTAATACTAATCATAATATAAAATAAATAAATAACTACAAATATAATTATATTGTTATATATGAAAATTATAAATGCATTACTGTGAGCATTTTGTTCCTGAAATTGGGTTCTTTGCATCTTTTATTTATTGTTCTAAGAACAAAATGAATCCTAACTCTAATAAAAAATCTTAAAATAAGATGTGGATCTACATATATATGTATATTTTCGCAGCAAGAATAAGGCTGATCAAACTGAAGAGTTTGGAAGAAGTGTTCTGCGATTCCTTGAACATGGCACAACCTGGAAAAATTTTCTACAAAGACATTGTCGAGATGCCTTATGTATTCCACGAACGCTGGAGGTGGAGCAACGAGGTTTCGGTTGATGAATTGCTTCTTAATTGTAAAATACAAACTATCGGACTGGACAGACTCTGACACTATTGGTAAATTATTTGAACATTGATGTTGTTGAAAACATCTCCGATAAAGCCATCCACAAACATAAACAAAGCTGTTCTCATTGATGAGTTCATCTCCACTTATGTCGTTAGATAACACAATCTTCGAAATGCTATCGGGACCAACATCTTGCTCAGACCTCAACCAATCTATATTAACCCTCAAATTTCTACCTGACGAAAAAACTTCTAACTCACTATTTTCTACTTCTACTCTACAATTACCTCCTCTAACAATTTCTAGGTATTGGATACCCCAAAGCTTTTGAAAACGGCTTTGGAATTGATGGCAGCTAGGACGGGTATTATTTCCACCGGAAGATCTAATTTTACCAAAAAAGTTCTCTAAACAATCTTGGTTCATATGCCGAGTAAGTAAAAACTCAAAACCAGAAGGCTGCATATGTTCCCATAACGAACGCAGGGACTGTATGTTTAGGAGCCAACCTTTTATAAACGAAAAAGTGCTGGTAACATCTTTGCCCTCATTATTTATAACGCGAATGGATCTAAGAAGTGAATGGGCACGTGTCAGAAGTTGATTCTGATACTCACTGTTTATAAAACCTGCCTGTTTCTCCTGTTGTGCTGTTTTGGTCGATGAATTAAAAAGATCAAATAGATCTCCAAAAAATAAAATAAATTTAGCAGTGCCTATCATTGTGGATGTCCTATGGTCGTATTCATAAAGAGTATTTAATGCCGAATAAACGGTGTTGCTAAAAACCTGCGCAGCAAGGCAAACTTTCATTTTTTGCAAGTTATTTGGGTTCAAATGGTCTGCGCTCAGCTTAACACATAGTTGATATTCATTTGCACAATCGACATCATACAAATATTGAATATCATTCCATGTTGCTCTCTGCTCTTCGGAAAAGATGATATCATTTTTTAGTAAGCAGTTTCGAGCACTTTTAAGAAGATGTGGAACATCATAAAAAAAAATATTTTGGAATTGTTGACCTCAAAATATGTTTTTTCGGGACTGATTTCCAGAATCCTGGCCAAGCCTCTAAAATTTGGGCCCTGGTCGCAAACGAACTGCACTTTTTTTCAACTGTGCTACATTAAGCTTAACCCTCCAAATTTCTCTGCTGGGGATTTTTAAGAAAAATTTAAATATTAAGTAAAGCAAAAGTAAACTTTATTTATCAATTTAAATTAAAAAAAAACGCTAAAATAAAAAATGTAAGTTTCTTTAAAACCAGATTTATTCGAAAAAAGGATTTATTCTGTTATATAAAAATTATTGAGGTTGAGATGTTAATTTATTTCACCGTAAATTTACTTATCTAAGATTTCTTAAAGATTTACCGTATTCTTTTTTATTCATTTCTTAAACTAACGTACATGAAAATCATTTATTATTTAAACTAAAGCTAATTTAAAAACACAGTTTAATTAATTGAGTGGGCGTATGTTTAACAAAAGACTTATTCTAAGTTATGACTAGGTCTTATTAAATCTAGTTTAAAAACAGGGTTTAATAAATTAAGTGGAATGTTAAACAAAAGACTTATTCTAAATTATGACTAATTATGACTAGGACTTATTTTATTATCCTTTACCTTTTACCAAGTAAAAGAGAATGCGCAGGGAATCACGAGAGCTGTATAGGCAAATAAAATTCATAAGTTTCTAATTTTTTAAAGGTTATAAAATATAAATTATTTTTATCAAAATTATAAGGATCGGGAGTTTATTTTAAATTAAAAACCCAATGATAATATAAATAAATAAATACCTTTCATCATCCTGTGGGCATCTATGAAGTGTTTCAAAATGAGTGCACTTCAAAACACACTGTCTTTTTGGAGTGGATTGTGTTGGTGTGGAATGAGTTGTTGTAAAATGTGATGTAGTGGATTGTGTTGGAGTATTTTGAGTTAATGTTCTAAGTGTATGTATGTGTTGAAATGTTACCTGATGGCGGTGTGAATTGTGTTGGTGTTTTTTGTGGTGGTGTGGATTGTGTTGGTGTTTTTTGTGCTGGTGTGCTTTGTGTTGGTGTATTTTGGGTTGGCACCCCATATCCATCACATATGTCCCATTTTCTGGTAACTAAAAGAAAGATAAAATGAAATAAGCAAATTAACTTATTGACGAATTTGAATATATGTGTAATTTTTATGATTTTACTTTGAATTAATACTTACAAATATCTTCAGTTTCCATCTTCATTCTTCAAGGAAGTACCTGAAAATTATATGGCTGGTTATTTACTGATTCCAAAAAGGTATAATTCATGTCTGTACGATTTACCGTTGGCCAGATACACTGCAAAACGTTTTCCAACTTTCTCACTTTTTGCCATTATGAAGAAAAATGAAAAACGTTTTGGAGTGTATCTGACGAACGATACGTCTTACAGAGATGGTTTATACGTTTTTGGAACCAGTAGTTGATGCTCTACAAACGAGCATCTAAATTGGTTAAAAAAGAGTAACCATTGAAAAAAATTAACTTTTGTCACTTTCATATTGCAACCTGTAAGGGTGGTTTTAGGGTGCTTTTCCAAATAAAAACTTTTGATGAAAAAATTGAAATGCTACTTGTAACAGCATTAAGTGCTGATTCCAAAAAGGTATCATTCATCTCTCTACGACTTACCGTTGGCCAGATACACTGCAAAACGTTTTCCAACTTTCTCACTTTTTGCCATTATGAAGAAAAATGAAAAACGTTTTGGAGTGTATCTGACGAACGATACGTCTTACAGAGATGGCTTATACGTTTTTGGAACCAGTAGTTGATGCTCTACAAACGAGCATCTAAATTGGTTAAAAAAGAGTAACCATTGAAAAAAATTCACTTTTGTCACTTTAAGTCTGAGAATGAGAATCCAGGAAAAACTCATTGGATAGCACCAAAAAGAATCTTGCGATATCTTAAAGCTACGTCAGGATTGAAACTGTCCTATTTCAAGAAAGATGAAGAAGATTCTGAATTTTGCGATGCGGACTATGCGGTAAATATTGACGACAGGAGATCCGTCAGTGGATAATGGTATGTGGTGGGATTTCTTAATGCTCCCGGAAACAACCTACAGTGACTTTATCGACAACAGAAACCGAATACATGTTTTTGAGAAGAAGATATTTTATATTTAATTTGATATTCGAATTGTTCCCGCCGAAATATAAACGGGCAAAAAGTGTTTTTGTTTTGTTCACAAGGGCCATGTTGCCACGGCTGCCATATAAGAATATGGGTTCACCCAATGTGGGAATCACCCTTTTTATAGAAAAAGAAAATCTTAACAAATTTAAATAAACAAATAAAAATTAAAGAAATTTTAACAAATTCCCGCCACTCACACGCAATAATCCGGAATAATTGTCAATTTTTTTTATTTACTTTTTTAAACTGTCACTAAAACGTCAAAGCTGGGCTAAAATCGGCGCGTACGCACTATCAAAATTTAGGACGTGTTATACTTTTTGATTAAATTTACTTTTTTTTACCCTAAACAACTATAAAACTATAGAATTTGAATGCCAAAAGCCACAAAAAGTTATATTTAGACCAATATACACTGAAAGTGAGTCGAAACATGCATTTTTATACAAAAAAACTATAATTGTTTTCAATTTTTGAATTCAACGGATTTTTCTTTTAAAGGGGACTGAGCAATTTGAGCTATTTGAGCTAAAGCAACAACTAATACATCCAGAGATGCTCGATCCCATAAGAAATGCATTGGATAACTAACGCATTCACACCTCTGTTGCCTTGATCACCTTGTAGGGCGATAGCGAACGAACCCCCCGAGTCGGTTCTCTAGGTAAGTCTTTTCTCTATGCTTCTGAGTACGATTCATAACAAAACATTTACATATTCCTTTGTATATGAAAACTATAGTACTATCATGGTGGAAGTCGAATGGGGCGACATCTAAAGTGTGCCGGCAACCCTTACTCAATTTTTTTTGCGAAAAGTTTGTGGAGGCTTTAATCGATATTTATTGATATTTTTTGGATGCAATAATCCAAATAATAGTCTCCTCTTGCTCCTACCACCAATTTTCGACGCTTAAAGACTCTACAAATATATCATATTCCTACACTAACTCTATGTTTACAAATAACTACTAATCATATATTTACAACAATCGATATCGAGCACCCCACGCTTTTTTACAATGAAATTAATTTTCTTTTCATGACTTTATTTTTATTTTAGAATTTTTGAAAATTATTGAAACATATTGATGAGTTCGTATACTTTTTATAACCGTTGAATAAAATATAAATTAAAATTTATTTTCTGATTTTTAGTTCGATTTGCTATTAAAGCGTGTTTTTTTAGTTTTTTTTAACTATATTTTATTTTTCACTTTTTAGTTCGATTTACTATAAAACCGTCTTTAATATGTACAGATGTGTTAACAGTTGCATCTCGATAGAAAACTTATTCAAGAATTTTTATGTTGCCAACATAAACAGCGAGACATAGTGATATAACTTTATTTGCGAACAAGTCTTATGAATTATTTCGTAATCGAACCATTTCATCTAATGCTTAAAATCACTAATCCTGACAATCCTAATCAGGATAATGAGATAAGCTTATCAAAATATTGTATTGCCGGTGGTCGTTGATAAGTCTACAACATTTGAAGTAAATCTGATCCCTTAAAGTGGGGCAAAATTGAGCCCCAACGAGTCAGTTACATACATACAAACAAACAAACATACAGGTGAAACTAATAAAAGCGTGTTAAAAACTCGCCATCATAGTACTATAGTTTTTATATACAAAGCATATTCTCCGTATTAATATTTATTTTTATTTTAATTAAACTTCAATTGATAAATAAAAATACTTTAAAAAACACTAACAAATATGAACTAAAAGCTACTATTGAGAACTAAATCAGGGGTGGAATCGTGTAAGGTGATTTGTGATAGGTGACAGTCACAATCAACAAATTCGGTGATAGTCACCGGTGACAATCACGATTTGGCGACTTTTTCTGGTGACAGCTCTTTAGTTGTCACCAGAAAAAGTCGCCAAATCGTGATTGTCACCGGTGACTATCACCGAATTTGTTGATTGTGACTGTCACCTATCACAAATCACCTTACACGATTCCACCCCAGGATTTTTTAATCAATAACAAACATGTAGTAAAAACTGCAAGCAAATAGTAACCTATATCTTTCTAAAAGTACAAAAAGTAATTGAACGAAAAGCACAATGAACAAGTCTAGACTGAGAAGTAGTAGTAACTGAAATCGTTCAAAATTGCTATCGAGGGAAAAATCGATTGAATGAAAATAGCATGAATGAATGAATGAAAGCTTTGGTACTATCGAATAACTGAACGTTTAGCTACTATCGAATAAGTTGATAGTTTTTATTCGATAATTCCCATCACTAACAGCTACTGGCGTCTCTCAAGTCATTGCAGTATTGGTTTTATGTTCACTTGTGGTGGCAAAACATTTTGTAATGTCTCATATTAAACAAAAATATAATAAGTGCTGTGACTAATCAATTTAATTTTATACAAAAACAGACAATATTAAGATTGCAGGCAAGGTATAGGAGAATCATGTGACAGACGAACGAAACACGAGTGAAAAAGCATGTGTTCAAATTATTTGCACTCACACAAACGTCAGACAATTTGCCAATGCCATACCAACTCCTCAACTCAGATTTTTCAGCACAAATTACGACTCGACTCCGCCCCTGAAGCGGAATCGAGTCGGTTCAAGCTCATTTCAAATCAACTCAGGTATACAAAGGGGCAAAGTGAGCTTGAAGCCCGCTTCAATACGTCTGGTAAACATGGTATTTGAGCATAGGGGCGTTCATATTATCAAATATATTTGACAAACGCCATTTTATTGAATCGAATTTGAAAATGTGAACGCTCCATCAAATGGCTTGTCAAACATATTGGATGAAAATCAAAAAAATTTTGAAATTTTGCTCGTTTGACAAACATATTTGAAAATATAAATGCATCCCCGTCAAACCAGGAAGAAATTTCATTTAAAAAAGTTTTCAACCTGTAGGGATAAAAAAAGACACATAAAATGAAATAAATAAAGATTGCTGTTGTAAGTGGAAATTGCGATTTTCAGAGGGGTTTTTTTTAATGTACGGAAGTTAACATGGCATAGGTTAATTTAGCTGTTTGATTTGAATTCAAGTCAGCTGTTTTTGACATTTCTCTTCAGATAGCTGAATATACGAGAATTTTTTAGATGGGTTGAGATTTTTATTTTGAGAACAGATGTTTTATAATCAGCTGTTTTTTCACAAGAGATTACAACAACACAAACCAATCTGGATTGCTTTAGATAACTTTGTGAACGTGGCCATTGTTAAAATTCTTAATAGAAATGACGTTTGACGGCACGTTTCACAAATGTGAACGCTAAAGCCATCCAGCCATCAACACCCCTACTGTGAAGTTTTACGGGTGAGTTCAGTCTTCAAAATCCGATTCAATCTTTTGATTCTACATATAACCGAACACGGAAGATGAGTAGTTGCAGCTGTGTATTGTGGTTGCAACCATCTGATTTTTAGGTGGTTGCGTTGCATGTACTACCACTACGTAAAAAAATACAAAATCTCCTTCAATTTTTATTTATTGTGTGCGCATTTTCTAAAACTTTTTTAATATGCCTAAAGTAGTGTCTCGAAGTATTGTATGCTCTGATTCAAAAGATCAAGAAGAATATAACGACGAAAAGCCTTTAAATATATATTACTGCCTTTGTGGAAAGCTTTCCTTGATCTTAGGTGAGTACTCTACAATTTGAAACATGATAAGATAACAAAAAATAATTTATTAATTACAGATTGTGATATTGACAAATTGCCCCTCAGATCGACCGATGGAGCCAGAGTTATTGACGGAAAACTTAGGGCCCATAAATTAACATACAATGTTGGTGAAACTGTTTACATAGATAGAGATGAGAAAGGAATTGAAAAGCAGTTTCGACTTCATGTAATTTACACAAACATATTGGCAAAAAATCTTTATAGCGCACCCCCAACAGGATATAAGTTTTGTGTTACACAAAATAAAACCATGTGAAATAATTCCTAGATCGATTCGAAATAAAATCGTAATAGTTTCAGACTAAACATCTGCAACGAATGGCTTGAAACCACTTCCAAGCCGTTCTATATTTTTTCAAATACACTATTCACTGCATTCACATCTTTCAAAACAAATCAAATGAATCATCAACTCAAACCAAAACAATAGAATCGTGTATTTACTTGAAACGAATATACCATTTGATTTTTTTCTCAAATACATCGAATACAGCGAGTTTATATCGAACACATCGAATACACCGAATTAAATACAACAAATTAATTTAATTTGAATTTATATATTTGTAAATGTTCAGAAAAATCTGAAATTCTAACAGTTCATAAAATGCGGAATTCTAATTTTTTGGTAAAAATTTCAAAACCGTTACCGTTAAGCGAAGTTATTAAGCTAAACGTTTTGAATTTTCTAACGTTTTTGAACTGTTTTTTCAAGTTTTTTTTTAATATTTTCTAAACGTGTTGACATAAAAATCTGAAATTTTGACGCAACATGTAATTCATTCTATAAAAAATAATAAAAAAGAATTAAAATTATAAAAAATCACCAAGTACCGTTATTGGCATAGAATCGATTAAAAACCACACAACTCTTTATTGCTTGAACGTAGTGTGTTAATTTTTTCATATAGGTATCGCATCTGTGTAAAAAATACTATTTTTTGATATCTCATTTGTAATTTTACGTGCCATACAAGCGTCACAATCATAAAATAAGTTTAAATTATAAATACACTTTATTTATTTTCAAGAATAGTGTATTCATTTTCAGTGTACACTACTTTCTATGAATGCAACGAACAGAATACACTGAAGTACTGTGCTTGGTCAGAGAAGGCAAATGAATGTATTCATGCAGACCTCTATTTCAGACCCCCTAGGAAGCACCTTACTTATTAGAAAACGGAGTCTCGAATTTATAATCTTATTGTGAATGGTTTGTGCCTCGTAAAATGTAAATTTTGTACTTTTTAAGAGACAAATAAGTCCAAAATTTGGATTTGCACTTAAAAATTCTGTTTCAAAAAGGCGCAAAAATGTTATACCTAAAACTTGATTATCTTATTAATAAAAAAATATTGTAATTTAAAGTCTTATAGCCAATTCTTATCCTGGTCGTGTGTGGAAGGAATAGAAGTGACCTATAATGACAGCTAATATTGTCTATTTCTGATGCATATGAAACAGATATTTCTGTTTTTTAGGTGGCACATGCTCTTGGTTGAATCCCAGCCCACGCTACTGACTAAACATTCTTCTAATTTCTTTTCTCTGAAATTTATTTTAATAACATCAATAATAAATTTTTGTTTTCTTCAATATCTTTTAATTTAAGTGTAAATCATGCAATCTTCCGGTTTATTATCGGCATCTACCGGAATCGCACGTCACATTTATTTTAAGAGGAGCTTTAGTTAAAACCAAAAATGAAACTCAATTAAGGTCATTAAAACAGTCAGAAGATGCTATTCCTGGTCTAAACGATGCAGGTCCCTCTCAAAAGGTTATGGTAACGCGTCACACAAAGAACATGGGTAAATTCAGCTCAGTTACTGTATCGACCATTGATGAAGAAGAAGATGAAATTGAAGCGGTAATATTTAAATTTTTACATGAAGTTATATTAGTATTTATTTATTATTCATGTGTATATTTGCAGAGAGAAGTTGCTGATAGTTATGCAAACAACGCACGAATAATTGAGAAACAGTTACTTCGAAAAGGAGGTAAACTCACAGACGTAGGAGCAAGAACCAAAATAAATGATGAAGTTCCTGCTAAAAAAACACGCGGAACTCTTTTGGATATATAAGTTTTTTTAAGTTCTGTACATGAATTCGAGTTACATACAAGTGATCTTTTTTTTATTAATTAATAAAATTTAATATGAAATATGGGTTAGAATTTCTGAAACGGACCGCCAAAAAGTGAAGATCGACAATTTTCACCGTTTGTGCATATTCTGATAGCTTTTGACATTGTCTGCTTAAATCCAAAAAAGAAATTTCCCTCGGTTTTAGGGGCAATCAAAATTTTTAATAGTATTTTTTTTAAACACTCATATCTTCCGATCTAATGAACCGATTTTGATCATTTAAACGGTAACTCAAAATACAAAAAATAATATAAAATTCTGATTACAATACCGTTTAAATGATCAACATCGGTTCATTAGATCAGAAGATAGCTGTGTTAAAAAAAAAAAACTATTTAAAGTTTGATTGTCCCTAACACCGAGGGAAATTTGTTTTTTTTTTTTTAGGATTTCGGCAGACAATGTCAAAAACTTTCAGAATAAGCACAAACGGTGAAAAAATATCTTCCATTGTATATAAAAACAATTAAAATAAAAATATTTGAAACAATATTTTCAAAGTCCTGTACAAATTTCTTGAAATAAGTTTGAAGTGATACAAACTGAGCTTCATCTCCTCCATTGCGAAGTCTTCGTGTCCTTGTTTTTCTCGGCCGACTCCACGAAACTAGTGTTTCTTCCGATTTGAAAGAACAGAATTTTAATAACACTTTTATAGCCTTTCTTTATTCTACTCAATGGTTTCACCAAGAAATATTTGCGTTTTAAAATCCAATATATGGCCATCTTTATGAATAGGATATCCAACGTTTCTTGGAAATACAAAATTTCGTTATGTAAGAATGTAAGAAAGAATTACGTTCCAATAGAGCAACTCTCCTTTCGCCAAACCTTTGCCTCTAAGGTGAACAAATGCGAAAGTCGAAGTCGCTATTCATAATAGGGGCCCATATTATTTATTTTCATTGAAAATCGTATTGAATGGGGAAAATGTTGTCAATTGGCTTGTTAATGATAAGTTTCAAATTTACTTTGACAATCACAATAAGATTGTTATAAATGTTTTAAAAGTTCGAATTTCGGTCGATTGCTAAGTAATTTTTTTTAAATAAAACGATTTTTTTATCAAATGAAATATTAGTTTTATTGACGAATATTTTAAGCTGTTTGAAACAAGAAAAGTGCTTCGCACAATTTTTAAATGAATCAATACAAAATTGCAGTACGATTAGGTAGATGTGTACTTAAACATTATATATTTCTTTATTTTATTTATTTTTTTACTCAATAACATACCCAAAATACAATGATATTATATGGTGAGCACATTTTGTATACAAAAAAATTCATATTTCGGGAGGAATTGTTTATAATAAAAAAGAGATATAAGCTTTTTTGATAAATTAACAATATATTGCAATATACCAAACATAGAAACATATATTTATTTGTTTCGAAAATTAATGATTTTATATAAGAATTTAATTTTTAAATCTATAAACACTCATTTCGGGAAAAATAAATAAAATATAGTTTTTTAGGTGAATATAATGAGAAATACAAAATCGAGTATAGCTGGGAAATCAATAAAAAGCGACGCTAAAATGCTTTACTTCAAACTTTTGTTTTTACTGGTTGTGCTGCTCTTCTTTTAAATGTAATTATATCATCTATATTTGCTGAGTTTTCTTTTTTTTGTTGAATAAGAGTACGTTTTGATTAAATTAGCTGTTGTTTACTGCTCCTCGTCACCCAATTCGTGCTTAATTTTAGAGAAATCAAATTCTTCACCAGTTCCACGCTTGAAAATATCCAAAACATCTAAGCATGTGGTTTCAAAATGTGTTGTAGCATCATAGGATGTTGAAATGAACACTTGTGAATCAGTGCCATCATTTATTGGTTCCAAATAATCGGAAATTGTAACGAATTTTTTTGTTATTGGCTCAAAGAGATCTAGACCAGGTTTGATTTCCACTTCTGGGTTATCGGTCTCAACAGTTGTTGACACCATGCCCAAGAACCAGCCTTTGGCAGCTACCTGGTGTGTGTAACTTACTAATGATACATAAATGTCAGACTTGCGTCCAACTTGTTTTTGCGGAATGATTATTTGAGTAGATAGAGCATCTTTGGTGTTCGGTATTGGATGATCCAATATACAGATGCATCTAATGACTTGTCCGGTTCTGCGAACCTAAAATTAAAACGATAATATTAGTATGTATTTTATTATTTTTTGTTTGTTTTCTCACCAAATTTGGGACATAGCTAGGATCACAATAAACTTGTTTGCACTTGGCTATTTCATCGCCGGAGCGTACGCCAACCACCTTACCGTCTTCCCCAAGAACGATTTCATCGATTGGTTTTTCAAGCATGTAAGTGCCTCCATAAATTGCCGATAGACGAGCAAAGCCTTGCGGTAATTCGCCTAATCCGTACATTGGGTAAAGATATGGGGATTTACCGTACCGTGCCAAAGAGTCCGAATACAATTTAATGCGACGAATGGTATTCACTGCTGGTTCATTAAGATATTCGTCGTCACGGAAAAGCGCCAAAGCGTGTCCCGTAAAGTCCTGAGTATTTTTATCCAAACCAAATTTGTCATAAAGAGCTTGCATATTTGATTTCGAAGGATCAAAATCTTTCCATGTCTTTGGATCATCCTCTTTAAAATCCTGGACGTATACAAGGAAGTTTCTAAAACGACGTTTTTCAAACATTCCTTAAAATAAAAAAAAAAAGAATGTAGAGACCTAAATAGTAACAAATAATCTATCCATCATCATCATAAGATATAATTTAGTTCGAGCTGTATAGATGCATTTTATACCAAGAAAGACTGTTTGAAAAATCTTCACTGCACAAAGTATTGCAGTAAATTAGTTTTTGTTTGAGAACAAGTTGCAAAATAGTATTGTTAAAAACGGCGGTAAAACAAGTTTGACAAAACGCGAGCTTAACAGATCGAGAGTCGACCGCAGGATCATTATCTTTATACTCTACAGGAGAGCAGATTTTAGTTTCGTGTTTACCGTCTAAAGTCGTATTTTCTGTATTTTACAATACGTTTTAAAAAATTGCAAATATTGTTAATATTTCAAATGATATGAATTAGGAAAAAAAAAACAATTAAAAAACCGATGAACCTGAAACGCTTACTTAGTGAGAATTAAAAAACGTATTTATAACAATCTAAGATCTCAAAGTAATTTGTTTTATTTAACACAGTTTGAGAATGTGGAAATAAACTACCAACAGGAAAAAAAATAACAGAAAAAAAAACATTTCGCTTAGTTGAATATACTTAATATTGCCTTAACCTCATGGCTTACAGTTCTGTATCTATATTTAAAAATTATAATCTTGAATTAAACTTTCAAAACTCATATGTGGACACTAGACGGATAATCATTCCCATCCATTTAATTCTTTAAATCGAATAAAAAACGTAGAATTTTCATACTGTTAAGCAAGTATTCACCAACCATGTTACTGGCTATTATCAAGTTCCTTAAAAATAAAGGATCTATTTAGTTCATTAAAAGTGCAACAGCATTGCAATTAATTGTAATTTTTTTTTGTCATATACTCTCATACGCTACACCTAATTATTTACAGCTTTGTATCCATAAAAAATTAGATAGGTTAGATTAGTGTGATCTTGTTACCATCACACTAAGATCTACCTTAGGGGTTTGATCATATGACAGAGCCCATTAAAGAAGTCGCCATTGATGAAGTTTCAGTGAGCTATGTATATAGCCCGGTGCCTTCAAGTCAGTTGAATTGAGGAATGTCTGCCAGCACATAATCACCTCGGCGAAGAGAGATTAATGCGTCAAAAAAATCTTTCTTGGACATGTTTACCCCTTTATACCCACTGGGTAAATCATCCATCACATTTTATTCAGTGGGTAACTATACAGGTCAAAATTACAAAATTAGAACTTTATCAATTGTACAGAAAGGCGGAAAATATCATTATTCCTTTCTAACCATTTTTTTTTTCACAAGTAATTTCAGTCCCCAAGATGGTCTTTTTTTATAACGATGACCATATTTTCAGTATTAAAGCCAATAAAAAAAAATGGTATCTCAATAAAAGTTGTCATCAATGAATTTTTATATATAATTTGCGCGCGCTCAAGGGGATGGTGTACCCTTTATATGTTGTTGAACACAGCGCGGGCGTGAGGGATAGGGATGGGAAGGTGTATGGAAAGGTATGTATACATTTTATCTCCAGGGTTGGTGGCTGGGCTAAAGCGGAGAAATGCTTTGTCTGATATCAATGTCCCTTATAATTCGCATTATTTTGTTCATTGTCATATTTGTTGGGCATACTAGTATTAACTCAATCACATGTTGTTAGTGTTATGCCTGAACAACATGTAACGAGTAAACCAGCGGCCCAACAATGATCAATGATAATGGAATAAAAACATGACATAGGACTACGGCAGGGATCGAACCTGTGACCATTTGGTTGACAGGCGACCACGCATACCATCGCGCCACGGCCAATCCCATGGGGTCGCCTGTCAACCTCAGGGGACCGACATATTAACAAAAAACCGAAGAGAAATGTTATACATCAGTAAACTGACGCGTCATGTTTAATTCATGAATTTCTCGGCTCCCGTCATTCACATCGGCAATTTTTTTTTTTTTTATTTTATAGATAGTTAATAGGACTATACAAAATAAATTAAATAACTTTTTATCTATTTGTTCAAAAATAATGAATTTAACCATAATTGATAGTGAGTCTCATATAAATAATTTAAAGCAATAATCTTTAATTTGCGACTTACTGGGACTGAGATATTAATTAAAACATAAAAACATAATATTGCGTGGGTGCGCTGACTTACCTATCTTTAGTAATTTATTACTCGACTCTTGTTAACGTTAGAGCTGATTTTTTTTAAATTGTAGGTAATTACAAGGGCTTCAAAATAAAAAAATAAAAACAGCATCTTAAGATGAGCTTTTTTCTTAATAATTGCAAAAAAGTAATTTTCAAACAACAAAATTTTTTTTTAACTTTCTATAACTTTTGTTTTTATTTGTTTAAACAAATTATTTTTTTCATAATATAATAACTATTGTTATAGTTAATAAAATGATGTTTCATTTTTTACTGTGCGACATACTGGAGCCGAGATATTCACAAAAGACCCGAAAATTGCAAAAAACACATTTTTACCAATAACTTTGGTAAAAAAAGTTGTCAAGTGGTGCAAATTTGGATTTAAGCCTTTCAAATAAGGCCCTATCGATCCATGAAATAAAAAAAGACCATGCCTCTCATCGCAAGGTCATGCCCTTTTTCACGACGCTTTGACTGGAGTAAAAGGGTAAACCAAAAATCTCCTTGAGCGCGCGCATATTATAAAAAAAAAAAAAAATATGGAATGAACCGTATGAAAATGAGTAATAACACAAATGTGGAAATGTTATCAAACAACAAACAAATATGTATTTCCTTATATTCAAATGCTACCGTTTTTTTTATTAGCTCGCACTCAAGGGGATTTGATGTACACTTTATACGCCAGACACAATGCGAGCTTTAGCTAAGTAGGAGGGGATTTGAAAGATGTCGGTGAACATTAGTCTTGAATTTCAGTATACACAAGAGGGAAAGACAGCGTGGAAGGGTACTCCACATTCGCGCAGTACGGCTAAAGAACGAATCCCTGTATCTGACAGTACGACCGAAATTGGGTTCGAGAGAAAACTGATCAGCATTCCGGTTGAATCGTTTAAGTAACGATAAAAGACAGAAAACGTTACTTTGATGTTACATGATGTTCCTTTTTTATAATTTGCGCGCGCTCAAGGGGATTTTTGGTGTACCCTTTATATGTTGTTGAACACAGCGCAGGCGTGAAGAATAGGTTAGGATGGGAAGGAAAAGGTGTATGGAAAGCTGTGTGGCGCGAGGTACTGAGACTGAAGGTGGTGGTTGTCTCAGATTTTATCTCCAGGGTTGGCGGCTGGACTGAAGCGGAGAAATGCCGTGCCTTATAACTATGTCCCTTTATAATTCACATTATTTTGATCGTTGTCATATTTGTTGGGCATACTAGTATTTACTCAATCACATGTTGTTAGTGTTATGCCTGAACAACATGTAATGAGTAAACCAGCGGCCCAACAATGATAATTGACAGAGATTGTAATGGAATAAAAACATGACATATACTACGGTAGGGATCGAACCTGTGACCATGAGGTTGACAGGCGACCACGCAAACCATCGCACCACGACCAACCCCAGTCTACGATCATTTTGAAGGGTCGTGTTTGTATACTGTCCAAGAGACTTAAGTAAGTTGCTGGAGCACCATCCCAGAGATGGCAGTTATACTCAAGCTTTGGACGTATATAACTTTTTATAGATAATAGCCAGTTCAGAAGGGGAAAAGAATTTCTTGCATCTCTAAAGCAAACCTAAACGTCTTGCGGCATTTTCGGCGACGTTAAGTATGTGATCATTCCACAAAATATGGTTTGTGATACACATACCTAAAATCGCAAGCTGATTAGTTTCTTCGATGCAAGTGCCACTCACAGATAATGGCAGGGTGGGTACGTCTCGCTTTAACGACAGAAGGCAGCATTGAGTTTTCGAAGCATTAAATTCTACTCGATTTCTTATTCCCCATTCTACAATGCTTCCTAAGTCAGAATTTAATGTATCTTATCGTAGTCTTTTCAGTTCCACGTCCGAATAGCAGGCATGTGAATCTGGAAACGAATATGAAAAGCCAAGGCAGCTATCGTCAGCCAAACAATTTAATGGATTAGTAGTTGCAGACAGATCATTAATGAAAATGAGAAAAAGGGTCGGAGACAAAACAGAACCCCATGGCACACCAGCACTTATGTTGTGAGTTTCAGACTTGAATCCCTCTAATACAACTTGCATATAACGATTCGAAAGAAAGTTACTAATACAACAAAGAAGGGTTTCATCGATACCAAAAGCACGCATTTTCGATAAAAGAGCAGGATGTCAAACTTTATCAAATGCTTTAGAAATATCAAGTGCAATAATCTTACTTTCACCAAAACGATATAAAGATTTGTTCACTGTTCGGTGAGATAAACCATCAATTCACCAGTGGACCTATTGCTGTGAAAGCTATATTTTCGGTCATTAAGAAGCTTTCGATCTTCGAGATGTTTCTTGAGCTGATAACACAGGTCGACAAAAAAATTATTTTTTTTTGTTTCTGTGTTGAAGTGGCGATTTTCTCAATCCTGGTATTGAATACTATATAACTGCATCTTTTTTTTTTTATAAGTTTGTTTCTGCACCTATTACAATGATAAATAAATATTATGGGTTTTCAACCAACTCTAAGGTTTAAGTGTTCTCGGCAAAAGTAAGATAACTGTAGCGCTAAGAAATGATAACGGTTTTTGTAGAATACTTCTACAAGTATTTTTTTACTATGACAAGGGGGGTCTATTTCCCCCCGTTTGGGCGGGAGGGGCAAATTCATTAAAAAAAACTACTAAAAATGGATAAAAATATTAAAAAATAACGGTAATACCTACAATTAAGTATTATACTTTTTTTTAAAGATAATACTCTATTCTATTACCCAGTTTTTAAATCAAGCAAAATCTATGCATAGTTTTTGAAACAACTAGTTTCAAACTCAAAATTTGATCAAAATTAATTTTTTTTCGCAAAAAATCAATTCGGGTGCTTCCGCCGTCTTACCTTTTGAGTTTACCGGTATATAACCAATGACATTTTTGTAGAAGAGAGTTGGGGCAATAATTTTGTAGTACATTGTTTTTTGATGTTTTGAAATTTTTCATCATCTTTTGCATTTAAAAGAACAAAAATAAAATTGAAATTTTCTTTCAATCAACTTTTTTATATTGAAGGCGTGGCCCCACCCCCATGGGTTCTACACAGAATGTAGCCTCAAGTCTCATGGTAATTTTAAGCCCTTAACCTTGAGGATCGAACGAGTAAAATCAAAGTTATGATTTATTTAGTTAATTAATATCAATTTTTATCAGTTATCTCCCTTTAATCCATAATATCAAAATTCTAGCTATAAAAACAAACTTTTTCAGGTAAAATTTTTTTATAATTAGTAAGTGATGTAGGAGCAACAAGAAAATCATATCAAGAACCCAGAAACAAAAATAGTGTTGACCTGTGTAATTTATCAGCGTTTCCATGACCTCGGAGAGAAGGGACGTAAGTGCAGTTGGTCGGTAATTAGAGGGTGAAGAAGATTCGCATTTTTTTGGGATAGGCTGTAAAAATGCTGTTTTCCAACTGCTCGGAACAAGCCCAGGAGAATATGATAGGTGGAAAATCTTACGCAGGGATTTTGCCAGCGTGAAAGAACAGCTCTTCGGAGCAATGGCGGGGATACCATTCGGACCAGCGGATTTATGAATGTTGAGATCTTTTAGGACTCTCGCCACAGCTCGAATACGAAAGAAGATTTGTCACATACAAACATTTACGCGCTTGAAACTGGGGGAGTCATGACACTATCAGACAGCGTAGAGTTAGAGCTTACAACCTGTAGGACATTGTAGTACTTTTTGCCTTAATTTTTGGTCATGCAAAAATTTGGTCCTACGAATATGGGCGTTGCAGGCCTTCTTGGCTTGTTTGAACTTTTTCCGGATTTCCTCAGTTGGGTTGGCTCTAAAACATCGGAAGCTAACTTCTTTGACCCTAATGACCTCTTTACAGCTCGCATCGAACCATGATTTCTCTATAGGTCTGATGCTCTTAGCCCTATTAGGGATAAAAGTTCTCATTCCCAAAAGAATCATATTATTAATTATATCTGCGCTGGAGTCTTCGTCACTACCGAGGAAGCATAGCCAGTTAAAGATCCTGAAAAAAATATTGAGACCGTCCTGGTTGGCTTTCTCGTATTGCCAAACGGTTCTCGCAGGAGTTCTTTCTCTAACTCGATTTTTTTGGCACGAAAAATTTGCGGAAATGATTCTATGGTCAGATGTGCCTAGAGGCGCTAATACACTGATTGTGTATTTATCGGGGTCTGAGGTTAATAACAAGTCAAGAGTATTTTCGGCTCGGGTATTAACGTCCGATATTCGGGTGGTCTCGTTGACAAGCTGAGTAAGGTGATTAAACTCAGCACACATACCTTCGGGTGTTGTCTGGCCCGAATGTTGAAGCCAAGGAGAATTGTGTACATTGAAATCGCCCGTAATAACGATTTCAGTGTGAGGATGCAAGGAAACAATTCTTTGGATGGAGTCGGACAGAGAATAAAATTCGCGAGATGTTGAAACTCTGTCCAAATTATGGCTTCGATAGACGAAACAATATTGTATGATGTGCCTGTTTACCGAGAATTTAAACCACAAGAAGTTAAAATTGGTATACAACATCATTTCTTACGTAGACGGCGAGACTATGGTGGGGAAGGAATAAAGGCACTAAGTAATACACATGAATTTGAAATTCAGCAGGATTATTAATTTCTTCAACTTGGATTTTACTTAGGACCAAAACAGCTGGCCTGTTTGTAACAAAATGGGCGTACAAAGCAAGGAAATTTGCTCTAAGCCCACGAATATCATCAATTGAGAGCGCTTATAGCCTATTCACACCAAACTCAAAACGCGGTTTTCAGCTAAAAGTTTTCGAAAACACGAAATGCGTTCACACTGCATGTTTTCGTTTGACAATTCAATTTTTTGACAACACTGCTGTCAAATTTTGTATTGAAAAATTAAAAACTTATTTGTGTTCAAATATTTGCAACAATAAATGAATGCTAAACAAATTAAACTAATTTATATACATAAAAAGAAAATTGAAGAAAACATGAATATTTTGTTAAACTTCTTTTTCTTATCTGAAAACTATTACATGAGAATCAGAAGAAAGAAATTACTTACCACAAAAAGTTTATCAACAAAACAAATTAAAAACTCAAATAATATGACAGTCAGCTGTTTTTAATTTCTTTTGAAAGCATTCCATCAATTTCTTTCTTGTCGATTTTTGGGCGCTGAACATTCCATAGGTGTGTTTGATTTAGTTCATCTATGAGTTCCCACAAGTTTTCGACCGGTTTTATATAAAACATGTCGCTTATAAAAACCTGAAGCTACATAAAATGTATGCGAAAACTTGTGTTTTCGATTAGGTTTTCATCGAAAACCGATGTTTTCGTGAAAACCGTGTTTTCGGCTTGGTGTGAATACCGCATTAGATAAGCTCTATACAACTCATGATGCACTTGCTAAGCAAAACAACTGCAGATGGGTAAGGAAAAGAAAGGAATACACACTGCGCTCTGAGAGTTATTTTTGTTATTTTTTGTTGTTGTTTTTTGTTGCGGCACTGATTTTATTTGTGTTGATGATTTCTTTGTGTGATGATTTGCTTTTTTATTAATGATGATATTGTTTTTGTATATTTTAATTTTCGGTTGCAATGTACAAAAACTCCAAGGAGCACAAAGGTGCTCAGGGCAGAATAAATTACTACAGGAAGGTTTTGGTGGTCAAACTGAATCCATCTTCACAAAGAAGGCAAATATAACCAAAAAATATGTTGGATGCACACGAACTCTTCGAAAGCGTTGCAATCATTTCGATTTGGAACGAACCATTTTATATTCACCATTTTATATTCATTTGTAAGCAATAACTTCTGAAGTTAATTAGGAGGTTGGAAGGTTTTGGAATAATGCGGATCAATGATACAAAAACAAAAATTTTGCTGCTCAAAATTATAAAAAGACTTTGGGGAGGAATGAAATAATCAGTTAAGCTTGTATTATTTTATTAAATGCGTATGTTTATCAGTTCTTTAATTCTTAACATACTAGACTAGATTTAATTTTAAATTAATTACTTGGCGAACCAGAATTTTGATTATGGCAAAAAATCCACTTTCAAATTATATTTAAAAGCTTAATTTTAAATATTGAATTGCATATTCTCATAAAATATTCAATTACATCTCAAGAGACAAGATTGCATTTGCAAATAACAAAAGCTAATTTTGTTCTGAATTCTTTTAGGTTTTTTATTAATTTTACAACCTAGTTTACTTGAAGTAACAATGGCTGATTTCGTGACATTAGTGTTGTAGCATAAAAAAAACACCAAAATTTTGTATTCAGTTTGTCTCTGGGGAAATTGTGTCATAGTGCCGATCCCTAGCTGGCAATATTACAATAAAAAAAACACCTTCATTAAAATGGGAATAAATGTGTCATTTCATATTTAGAATAATGAAGAACCAAGAGACTGGAAACAGGGAAAGTTTTAAGCTACAACTTTATGTCGCTGCAGGTTGACAAGAAAGGGTGAACTTTGTGTGTGCTGTGACTGTTTGATCGTTTTTGTCGCCCTCTCGTCCCCCATCGTTTGTCATGTTTTCTATCGCGTAATGTCCCCATCAAAAGTAAGCTCTCAACAATAATTAAATCAAAAGTGCATGAATTGTATTTAACTTATCTAAGCTCTCTCAATAGATCTACTTGCTCAGCGAACAAAAACAGATGCATAGAGAAATACTGTTTTCACTGTTAAGGTTCTTATCAATTGACATCTATGGCAAAACACTACCAGTGTTGTGTAATGAAAAGAACTTTATATTAGTATTCAGTTTTTCTCTTAGATTATGTCTGTTTTAGTCTTTTTTTTCTTTTTTATCACAATGATTGGAAATTTCAGGGTTTACTATTGTCATATTCGTAGGTTAGGGCGAATTTCCTTGCTTTATACGCCCATTCTGTTATAAACAGGCCAGCTGTTTTGGTCCTATGTGAAACCTAAGTAGAAGAAACTAATAATCCTGCTGGATTTCAAATTCATGGGTACTACTAGTGCCATTATTCCCTCCCCACCATGGTCTCGCAGTCTAGAAACAGGCACATCATACAATATTGTTTCGTCTATCGAAGCCCCAATTTGGACAGAGTTTCAACTTCTCGTGAATTTGATGCTCTGTCCGACTCCATCCAAAGAATTCTTTCCTTGCATCCTCATACGGGCGATTTCAATGTACACAATTCTCCTTGGCTTCAACATTCGGGCCAGACAACACCCGAAGGTATGTGTGCTGAGTAATCACCTTACTCAGCTTGTCAACGAGACCACCCGAATATCGGAAGTTAATACCCGAGCCGAAAACACTCTTGACTTGTTTCTAACCTCATAAATACACAATTAGTGTATTAACGCCTCTAGGCACATCTGACCATAGTATCATTTCCGCAAATTGTTATTGCCAATCAATCAAAAATCAAAATCAGTTAGAGAAAGAGCTCCTGTGAGAACCGTTTGGTAATACGAGAAAGCCAACCAGGACGGTCTCAATATTTTTTTCAGGATCTTTAACTGGCTATGCTTCCTCGGTAGTGACGAAGACTCCAGCGCGGATATGATTACTAATATACTTTTGGGAATGAGAACTTTTATCCTGAATAGGGCTAAGAGCATCAGACCCATAGAGAAATCATGGTTCGATGGGAGCTGTAAAGAGGTCGTTAGGGTCAAAGAAGTTGGCTTCCGATGTTTTAAAACCAACCCAACTGAGCCTGCAACGCCCATATTTTTGCATGATCAAAAATTAAGCAAAAAATACTACAATGTCCCACAGGCTGTAAGCTCTCTCGAGAATGCTAACTTATTCGTTAGGCAGTTCGGCCCCAACTTACGCTTTCTGATATTGTCATGACTCCCCCAGTTCCTAAACGCGTAAATGATTCTATGGTACAAATTTTCTTTCGTACTTGAGCTGTGGCGAGAGTCCTAAAAGATCTCAACATTCATAAATCCGCTGTTCCGAATGGTATCCCCGCCATTGTTCCGAAGAGCTGTTCTTTCACGCTGGCAAAATCCCTGCGTAAGATTTTCCACCTATCCTATTCTTCTGGGCTTGTTCCGAGCAGTTGGAAAACAGCATTTGTCCAGCCTATCCCAAAAAAGGCGAATCTTCTTCACCCTCTAATTACTGACCAACTGCACTTACATCCCTTCATTCCAAGGTCATGGAAACGCTGATAAATTATCAGCTCAAGAAACATCTCGAAGATCGAAAGCTACTTAATGACCAACAATACGGCTTTCACAGCAATAGGTCCACTGGTGACTTGATGGTTTATCTCACCAAACAGTGGAACAAATCTTCACATCGTTTTGGAGAAAGTAAGATTACTGCACTTGATATTTTTAAAGCATTTGATAAAGTTTGGCATCCTGCTCTTTTATCGAAAATGCATGCTTTTGGTAGCGATGAAACCCTTCTTTGTTGTATTAGTAATTTTCTTTCGAATCGTGCAAGTAGTATTAGACTGATAAAAGTCTGAAACTCACAACATAAATGCTGGTGTGCCACAGGGTTCCGTTTTGTCTCCGACCCTCTTTCTCATTTTCATAAATGATCTCTTGTCTGCAACTACTAATCCATTAAATTATTTCGCTGACGATAGCATCCTTAGCTTTTTATATTCGTTTCCAGATTCACATGCCTGCTCTTCGGACGTGGAACTGAAAAGACTACGATAAGATACATTAAATTCTGACTTAGGCAGCATTGTACAATGGGAATTACAAAAACGAGTAGAATTTAATGTTTCGAAAACTCAATGCTGCCTTCTGTAGTTAAAGCGAGACGTACCCCGCTGCCATTATCTATTTTCAAAAGGTTCAATTTTTTTATAATTTTTAACGAATTTTCAGAACAACAATTAATAACAAGCGAACAAGCCTTAGGTATAACAGTTTCTTTAATAAATTCCAAAAAAATTTTAGGGAAACATTAGTTTTTATATATTTAAAGTAAAATAAAAGGAAACTTAAAATTAAACAAATATTTTAGAAGTGTCATAACATAATTTAAATTAAGATAGAAGAGAGTTTTTTTTAATATGAAACAACGAAAGGTATCATTAGTTCCCACAAGAAAAAAAAATTTATTTTACACTCCATCTCTGCACTCCTGTCAATTAGGAGGTTGAGAACCATATTTCTTTGAGTCTTTGTATGGAAATGACACTGGACTATTAAAGTTGTAAGGAATTAAAGTATTATTACTACTTTAAATTGTACTTACATTCTTTCAACTTTCTGTTCAGCCAGTTTCACAAGCATTAAAAAACAAAATTGTGAAAGTTTAATCATTACACAAGAAAATCTTTCTAAATAAAAAAAAAAATAGTTTACTGCATGACTGCTCAACTCAAATCATCTTACACGCAAAATATCATACAACGAAATTGCGAATAAGAACAGAAATGGAAAATAAAAAATAGTGAATCATAACTGCTCCGCCCCTTTCAACTACATTTGTTTTTTTTTTTTAAAAAAAAAAGGAATATTTTCGACAATGATAGATAGTATTAATTAAATCAATAAGTGTTATCATATTTAATAAACCATTAAAATAATTAAAAATTCAATGCAATTTTTCATTATATTGTGTAGTACTAAAACTTCTTTTGCTAATTATTTTAGCTCAGTTAATTTTCGGTGATTTGCACTCGACGCAAGAATTGAATTAATTTACTATGGCTTAAACTAATTGGATTTTTATTTAATAAATTTAAAACAAAAATGAGCTTCAGTAGAATTTATTTCCCAGCGGATCACAATTATTCATTGTTGAGTAAAATTAAAGTACGAATGATATACCTATTTCAATTTTCTTATCCCCCTACCATAAGATTGCGCATCACCATCGTCGCTCTACTACGTGTCATGACGGTTTTTTTTTCTTCGTTTTTTTTTTTTTTTTTTCTTCAAGGAACACAAATTTTGCTATAACAAGATGTATGCAAATATAACTAAAGAATAAAATCAAGAACATACCCATCAAGTCGGAAGCGAGGGCCTCTTTTTGATCTACGGGCACTTTCGAGATTTTTCCTCCTTTGTAAACGTAACTTCCTTCAATTGACTTAAACTCCAAGTATCGAGTCACACCCGTATGGATAAGTAATTTTACCAGCTGGCCATTGGCCATCAGAAATTTTGGGATAAGGTCTACATTCCAATCACGTCCTCGTCCAAACTCAGACCCTGGTTCGCCCGACTGGTTGAAGCGTTGATAAAGTTCATCCAATGGAGTAATGGATGCCGATTCGCCACCGTAATACTTATTGCGGTCGATGTGGAGTACTTTTTTTCCAGACACCGATAACATTCCACTAAGAATACATTCTTTTAAACCAGTACCGAGGACAATGGCATCGTATTCATCATTCATGGCGGCCGTTAACAATGATTCTTCCTCTGTCGCACGCAAAAAAATTAAATTTAAAAAATTATCTTAATTCAGTTACTTGGTATGTATAAATGCTTAAAATTTTTCAATTAGTTTTAAGTCGGACAAAACCTTCCCATAGGCTTACAAGTATACAGCAAGGAATCAGAATGGGTATATATATCGAAATTTTCAGCAAGCTGTCGAAGTTTCTAAGAGAGATAAGTAAAACCAAAGAGCATTAATAAATAAGATATACGAAACCACTGACGTCATTATGATTATTCTTATAAGGTTTTTTTCACAGACTTCACATTAAAAAAAATTTTGACTGCTTTCTAGTTGGAAAAGTAATCAAAATCAAGAGGCGCAAATTGATAAAAAAGGTTATGAATATAAAATAATAAAACAAGATCATTTATTGATAAATCAAACAAATAAATTACAACTATGGAAAGTAAAGAAGAAAAAAATTTAAATAAATAAAAATGAAACTAAAAAGTTTTGCAATTAAAAATTTATTTTGTCAGATTGCAACTGAATTGTTCAAGAATATTCTGGTTTATAAAAGTTATCATTTACCATTTTATTATCTAACGCACGGAAAAGAAACCAGATTAGACTTTGTACTTTTTGTTCTTTGTGGTTTTTCTGTCTGTTTTTTACATATACAAACATTTAAATTTACAAACGTCAAACTTTGTAGGACGAGTAATCAAAATCACACCATTCCGTTTTTGATATATGTTCTTCATCTAATGAAGAAAACCATATCCAAACTTGCTCTTTCGGATAATCAGGCCTATTCTGCCACATCTGTTATTCTGCTATGAATTTTCTGTTATAAGCAATAAAAGATTTTCACCCTAAAAGATCTTTTATAATTGGTATTCAGTTCTTCGACCTTTTATAAAATTCTGTTATGAAACTTCGAAAACGAAATTTGTTAGCAAACAGAACTAAAATCTTTTATCATAAGGCGTTTTTCTTTTTTAGCTCCGAGCAGGGTACTGAGCTGTCAAAAAAAATCAGTATTTCTTTTTTAGCTCAGACACCTCTGAGCACTCAACTTTTGTTTCTTTTTTCGATCAGACCTTGGTCAGAGCGCCCTCCACGAGCTCAGGAAAAAATGACGGAGTAGATGGAGTAAAAAGCTGAGCGCGCCCAACTTCATTTACTTTTTTGATGTGACGAGTGAGATGAAAGGAGGTAAAAAATCAAACTAATTGAAGTGGCAGGCGAAGCTGGTTGTTCTCCGACTGAAAGTAAGAAATAAATTATTTTTATAAAATACAAATACAAATACAAAAAATAAATTGAATGCTTCCCTTAAAATAATAGCTTTTTCCATTTTTGTTCCACTCAAAATAAAACTGAAGCAAAATCAAAAACCAAAACAAATTTTTGTGAGCTTGTCATTTTTTTTTATGTTTGACAGTTCCGTGCTCAGGTTTGTTTCTTTAATAAATCGGACAGGTCTAAGCATACTCTGCTCAGACCGAGCTCGATTAGCTCCAGCTCTGCTCGGTGCTCTACTAAGAGCTAAAAAAGAAAAACTCCTATAATCAGCTGATTTATAAAAATAATAATTTATAATAATAATATATAATGGTTGCAATTTTTCCATCAAAACTCTTGCATTTAATTTGACCAGGGGCCAGATTCCGCAAGAGTGAGTTTTATGCCCGTGTACACAGTTTTAAAAACTCACATTCACGGGCAGTGTACACAGCCACTAATTCACACACGTCCGCAAGTTGCTGTGAGTTTGAATGTGCTGAGTGATTTTTTTTTTATAAGCCCAATGAGCTGAATTGAATTTTGACAATTGACTTGAAAATTTGATGTAGTAAATGTAATTTGACTTGATTAATTTGTACATATGTATATGTTCTATACGAATTGAAATTTTCAAATAAAAACATGGGTTTTGCGTACATTCAAATTATAAGAACACAATGGGGCATATTCAGTTTATCTTTTGGATCTGAGTCTAAATTGTCTATGAATAACATAAACTCCAGGTTAGCTTAGAAGAGACAAAGAAACAACTTGTCAGACAACTATGAATTCTAAGCTAAAATGGAGTTTATGTTATTCATAAACAATTAAGACCCGGATCCAAAAGATAAACTGGAGCTCAAATTTTAAAAACGGCTGACTCTTTGACTAAGTTGTTTTTTTCTATCTGTCAAAAAGTGGATTGGATTTCAATATATTGACAGGCAATAGCACTAAAATTGTAGTAGAATTCCGTTTTTTACTAAAAAGAGCTGCGAATTTCTTTATGAATAGCAGCTGTTTCTAACCTGTGTGTTAACTTTAGACTCGAGGCCAGTTGGACTCGGTTCTAAAATTTGACTATGAATATGCCCCAATATATTAGACGGCAAAATCCGTTTGTATTTTATGCAATAACATTTAAATTTGTATTTTATGGTGCTTCTTACAGGATTTAATTGTAACAGTAAAATATAATTAAGGAAAAGTAAGTCTTAGTCTTGCCTCTCTTGTGCAAAATCTAAATTTTCCTCCATATAATTAATTAAATACTGCTTTCCTTCTTCACTGGCTTTTTTATTTTTTTGCCTGCTTCTATTTTCAAAAAACTCATTATTACTTTTGAAAATCCACCATGAAAAATACGGTGAATAAATTTATAGGACTGTGTACACGATTTCTGTCAAAAAAAAAACTCACCTTCACCCTTGCGTAATCGAAATAAGAGGGTGTACACATTTTTTCGTGTACACATTAAAACTCACTCTTGCGGAATCTGGCCCAGTCTAAAAAGTTGGATGAAACGCACATCGAGAAGATCGAATGGACTGCTTTTTAGTCGTAGTCCCATCAAAAGTGTTCTGTGTTTTCGCCTATGTAATTAATTTTTTTTTATTTAATATGGACTTTTATTTATTCATAATATTTTATTAAATATTTTTTTCTTACACATCTGCCTCCTTTAAACAGCATTTCGTTGGTAAAATAATGCATACATTTCCATTTTCACTCCTTCTTCACAGAAATCTTTTTGATAAAAGTCACAAATATCTGTCTTTTATTCTTTTATGATTTATAACAGATTTTATAAAGGATTTTGTCATCTCGAATACGAAAAATGCTATTTGTAAAAGATTTTTTGACATGTTCGAATTTATGACAGTTCATTACAGATCCTGATAGCAGATTTAATAACAGATTTGGCATGCTGAATACCAAAATTATAATTCATAAAAGATTTTTTGACAACTCACGCTTTTGTATGTAAATTCATAACAGAATAGCAGAATAAAAGACCTAGCCGAATAGGCCTAAATGACTTGATTGATAATATTGTAATATTCTGCTAAGGGTTCGCAATAAAAACTTATTTACTTTATTTCTTAACTTCTTTTTATTACATTTAAAATAAAACACACTTTGCTTCAATTGAAATCACTTTTATTAATCACAACAGTATGCAACACTTTACACGAACTTTATTCTTTCACTTTCAAAAATAAACTGTGTCCAAACGGTAGCGCCATCAAGCTTTGTATATGAAAACTATAGTACTATCATGGTGGAAGTCGAATGGGGCGACATCTAATTTACCTATGCAACCCTTACTCTTTTTTTTTGCGGAGAGCTTATGGAGGTTTTAAATGATATTTATTATTATTTTTTGGATGCAATAATCCAAAAAATAGTCTACTCTTGCCCCTACCACCAATTTTCGACGCTTAAAGACTCCACAAATCGAATTTTACACCTCACATTTTGCAGCGCCACCACCAGGACCTCTGCAACCCTAAAAAAAACTCGCCATGATAGTACTATAGTTTTCATATACAAAGCATCAAGCTATATAGGGAAATATCTGGTACTGGTCTAATCTCGAAAGCAATAGAAAGCTTTGGAACCTGTATCTCGATCTTTCTATTCTGACAGATAGATGGAATAATTCCCCTTTCGGGCTTTGACATTTACCAATGTTCGAAAAAGCTCATTCAAAGCTCAAAGCAGGTTGTTCCTTTGTATATGAAAACTATAGTACTATCATGGCGAGTTTTTTTAGGGTTGCAGAGGTCCTGGTGGTGGCGCTGCAAAATGTGAGGTGTAAAATTCGATTTGTGGAGTCTTTAAGCGTCGAAAATTGGTGGTAGGGGCAAGAGTAGACTATTTTTTGGATTATTGCATCCAAAAAATAATAATAAATATCATTTAAAACCTCCATAAGCTCTCCGCAAAAAAAAAAGAGTAAGGGTTGCATAGGTAAATTAGATGTCGCCCCATTCGACTTCCACCATGATAGTACTATAGTTTTCATATACAAAGGTTGTTCTAATGATGATGTCATCGCATTAGAGAATCGATATAGTTCGAATGTAAAAGTCGTTACTTTATAATTCAAAAGTAGTTCTTTAAAATATCATTATTTCTCAGGTTGGGTCATCTTGGACAGCGACAATTATCTATCGCCCATCTGAATTTCCTCAAGTGATCGTGAAGCTACCGAAATAGCTCCACCGCGTTTTTATCTTAACACCACGTCCAACCAAAATTGTGGTTAACCTGTCTATATTGTAACAATTATCTCACACTTTTACCATGTTCCGCTTCAGGAGCGGAGTTGAGTCGTAATTTGTGCTGAAAAACCTGAGTTGAGGAGTTGGTATGGGTTTCAGATTCAGATTCTTTATTGAGTCTTTTTTTAAAAGTTACAGAGTTGAATTATAATAATACTGTTTGACATAACAAGCGCGGCTATAATGTGTTGCCTGCAGAATCAATTTTAAAAGAATGCCTCTTGGCTGACATTTACTTTGGTATATTTCGACTGCTCTAGCTCATGAGCATTTATCTTGCTTTTTCTTTGACGATTTGTCATTAACAATAAGAATAAATACATATATACAAACTTACAAACTAAATAACAAAGAAAGAGAATACTTATACATACGAGATACGACAACAATTTTGTATCTTTCTCTCTTTATCGATTACTTTAACTTTTTAATGGAATAAAGATAGAGCGAGAGCTCCATAGTTTTAAATATATAGATACATCAGTCTTTTTATTTTTTGATTTTTAGAAATGAATGCACCTTTAGATAGTGCTATGAATTATATTGAACATAGATACATATATAAAGTGTTTGCTTTAGAAGAATACATAAATTTATGTAGATAAAGCAGTAAAAACAATAGCATTTGAACATTTAACATTGCTGGACGAGATCTTGTTGTTTAAGATTTTTTTTTTTTTTAGAAACTTTTAAAATAATAAGAAAAAATGGTTAGTGGAAATTTCTTAATGATATAGATTCAAAGTAAAGTACTGACAACCCATAGGTAATAAGAAATTGACGTATTCATAAGCAGTATTTTTCAATAAAGTTCGGCAAGAATTCTCAGTAAGTGTAGCAAGTAGGGATTGAAATAAAGAAAAAAGAAATTATTTTAAATATAAAGTTGAGATATTAGCCACGATTTTGACCCGATGTGGCCAGGCTGTAAAATGAAGGAATTGAGAAGTCTTGAGAGGTCAGATTCGTAGATAGAATTCCAAAAGGGGATAAGTAACCAACGCCGTCCCAAGAGGGCTCCGTCTGTGTCTGGATTATATTACTTATAAGGTCGTTTTTCGACATGACAAGGTTTGAGATAGTTTTGTGCATAAGCGACAGATTGTATCTCAACAACGGAACGATTTTGGTAGTATTGTAGGTATACGAGTTGGAAAAGCGTTTGTTTCTGGATTCGTAGTTTTTTCCTGAACAGAGTTTGAGTAACTTCCTTTCAAATGCTTCCAAGGAATGGGCCGTCGAGGGAGAAATAGAGAACCATGTCGGAAAGGCGTAGGATAAGATCGGCTCACTAATGTTTTGTAGAATAACAGCTTGGTGTTCGATTTTAGGGCTTTGTGTCTAAAGAATGGCATAAACATATTAGAAATCTTCCTAGCCTTATCCAGTGTAATTTGTGCATGCACGTTAAATTTAAATAGGGAGTTAAAATTAACCCCAAGATATTTGAGTGTCTTTTGAACGGGAATAATACAATTGTCAAGATGAAGTTTAAGGTTCCGACTTTCCAATACCACGCCGGGAGGGCCCTTTCCGCTCGCGTTTCGGATGCAAATAACTTCAGGTTTCGGAATATTGAGTTTTATACCCCAGGTTTTGTAGTATTTGTTAATTACATTTAAATGTTTTTTTAGATGCCTTTTGGCAACAATAGGTGAGGAGTGGCTAACATATGCTATGGTATCATCAGCGTACAAGAGATGAAGAGACCTACCGATGTTATACCATGTTCCGTAAATTGATGAGGAAAATCATGCAAGAAAATATTGTAGAGGTGTGTGGGCCTAAAATTAATCCTTGTGGAACCCCACTGTTACATTCACAGATGTTGCTTTTGGAACCCTGGATCTGAATATAAAAGCATCTGTCGGACAGAAAGCTGTGGAGAATGTTGATAATATAAGTTGGAAAGTCTAGTGATTTGAGTTTGGCGAGGAGCCCCGTCCTCCATACGCTGTCAAAAGCTTTTTCCGCGTCTAACGAGCAGGGTACCGTGCACTGCTTTTCCCTTAAGTTCAGTGTGATGTCATTTTGGAATTTGAGAAGAGCATGTAGAGTTGAGTGTCCACGCCTAAAGCCGAATTGAAAATCAGAAATTGGATCTATTGGATTTGACATAGGTGACATGATACTTTCGAGTATGATCCGTTCAAGAATTTTACCAACTTTAGATAAGAGTGATATCGGTCTGAAGTTATTAATGTCAGAATTATTTGTTTTTTTCATTATGGGCAAGATTCTTGCACTTTTCCAAACTTTTGGAAAGTAGGCATTGTTGATACACTTGTTAAAGATTATAGTTAAAAATCTAAATCCCTCGTACGAAATTAGAAATATTATCGGGACCGGTAGATTTTTTGGGCTTAAGATACTTGATTAGGTTTTTGACAGAATCTATATTAGTAAACATAGTGTTGGTTATAGGACTTGAAGCCGGATTTTCAGGATTGAAAATGAAAATGTGATTTGGAATGTTTTGTTTAATAGTCCGGACCGATGCTAGAGCTTGGTCGGCCGAAGAATTGTTGAAAGAGGGAATTTCCTCTCTGAAGACTTCTGAATAATGGTTTTCGAAGGCTGTTAATATATTTGTTTCAGATAGGAACGTCTGATCATTTACTGTAAGTTTGTTGCTGAAAGCCTTTTTCTTCTTGCCAACAATTCTGAACTCTTCTTTAAACGCCGTCGGACCCGGCTTGATTTTGGAGAGTCTGTCACTGAATGATTTATCGAGCCAAATATTTACCTTGTCCCGAATAATGCTATTAAGTAGTGAGATTTGGGATGAGAGTTCTCGATAGGGTGTGCTAAATCCATTATATGTGTTATGATACATTACTTTGAGTTGTCTTTGCCAGAGGTGTTTTATTTTGTAGAGATTTTCAATTTCTTTGGGCAGGAATTTATATTTCTTGAAAGAGACGGGAGAACGTGTCGAGTTTTCTTCAACAGTGGAAAGAAGCATCTCATTGAATTTAAAGATATGTTCCTCAATTTCATCATTAGAGAGACAGCGGTCTTCCGGAGGAAAAGTAGTTTGAAGACGAAGGTCTAGTTGAGATTTGAAAGCTTGCCAGTTGGTGTTTTTGAGTGGACTAGAAGAGTTTCTATTAGAGATGTAGATATCGGCTTCTTGTAGTTCAATGCTCAGAATCACGGGACAGTGTTCCGTAAAGGAATGTAGTGAATGAACTGAAAAATTGGGAGATAAAATGTTTATGAGGTGGCTCGAAATAAGGAAATGGTCGAGATAAGAATCACCTCTGGGGAATGTAGGTGTGTCCGAGGTAATGTTAAATAAAGACGGGTTCGTGACTCTAAACCAATTTTCAAGGGTTTTACCGTTAAGGTTATAAGCAGAATCTCCCCAAGAGGGGCTTTTGGAATTTAGGTCACCACAGATAATTGCACCATCAAACTTACTGGCAAGCGTTTCGATTTTTGTTAGAACGGACGTAAGGGCTGTAACTGTCGTATTTATGGGGATATAAATCGACCCAAGAAGAAATTTTTTGGTTGTGTTGTTGCTGTTGCAACTAATACTAATGAAAATTGATGGAAACTCGGAAGACTCGAGCTCAATAATGTTATATATGATGTTGTTTTTGAGGCAGAGTGCAACTCCTTGGCGATTGTCGTTGCGGATTGTGTTGTACCCATCTAGGAAAACCCTGTGTTTGTAAGTGAGATGCGTCTCTTGAATGAAAGCGAAAGAGCAATTTTGTTCCTGGAGAATTTTTAAAAGTTCAATTCTCCTGGAATGTGAGATTAAAGACGTAATGTTAAATTGTAGGATTTTTAAGTACACCATGTCGAACAGGAAAGAAGGTGGTTGACTAAGTCCAGGTAGGCTAATCTTTTTTGGGTGATGGATGGGAAATTGTTCAAATTCGACATAAATTTTTCTATTTTTGCTATAAGTGAATTCATGTCCATGCCGAATAACTCGTTGGATAAGTCAATAAACTTATTGATGACATTTTTACTATTGCCAGTAGTATTAACAGACTTTAAAGTGCTAGGAATGTTAATGTTAGAATTATCTTCGAGACTCGCCTGATGGGCGTAGGAGATCCCAGGGACAACCAGAGCACCATTAGAGATGGCAGCTGCAAAGCGTTTAGCTTTGTCCTTTTTGTTTTTGCTTCAGAAAGAAGTTCTTTTCTTTTCGAAATACATATATTTCTTATAGTAATCGCAGCCTCTAAAATTGGCTCCGCAGTTCACGCACATAGCCTTACTATCGGCGGAACGCAACTTAGGGCAAGTGCCCGGGTCATGCTTGTTTGTGCATTTAACGCACTTATAGGAAGCTGCGCAATTTTTTGCAAGATGTCAGAATTGTTGACACCTTCTACATTGGAGAGGACCACTGTTGCCCCTGGGTTTTTCCCAGTAGACCCTGGTGTTAAAAAGATATTTAATTTTGACAATTTCATTGGCTTTGTGGCCAGGAAGTAAACGAATGAGAAAAAGATTGTATTTAATTTAAAGTTGTTTGGACTTTAGTGTCTCAAACGGTGACACGTCGGAAACGTATGGAAATCTAGATTTGAGTTCCTCAAGGATCTCAGACACTGGAAAATCGGACGTGAGTCCTCTCAGGACAACTTTGGTTGTCTTATCTTCTTTAAGCGTAAAGGAATACGCTTCAGTTTCATCTATACCCATAAAAATTCTCACGAGTTCTCTGTGGACATCACTTTTATCCACGTTAAGCCTACAGGAGGTACCCCTATTAACTATTCTATACGAAAATTCAGGCGAACTCTTTTTAAGTTCAGAAATAAGTTGTTTGACGTCAATATTCTTTAAAATTATGGGTGGGCAGTACTTACGCAGGTTGTTTTGGTTATCCTTAAAACTAGGGTTAGTTGCAGCAGCGTTGTTGATTGGAGAATTGGCTGAGGTAGATCCCTCGTTGTCAGCAACATCAACTGCGGCAGTGGATGGATCTGCTTGTTGGTTTTCGAGGCAATCACTTTTCCTTTTAGAAATATTCTGCATTCTTAGCTCTGTCAGTAGAGCAAATCGATTAGATTCCATTGACTTCGTATCGACAGGTGGTTGACTAACTGGAGTCGGTGCTGTATGCCTCTTCAGTGGTTGGCACCATGGGTATCGGGTGTCTGACGAACCCAGGAAAATGGATTCTATTGAATCCTTAGTAGGTAACTCACCACCGGGGACTCCCAGGCATGGAAGTTTTGCTGGTCGATTTGCGGAGACGACTCCAGAGTAATTCACATTGTTTGTCGTGCTGGGTTGCTCGGTTACATCCATATTTATGCTTTTGGAAGGTGTGGTCGATTGGTTGGTTGCGTTTGACATTGACAAATTTGTTTGGTATTCCCGTGTGGCAGGTAATATCCAAGAAATTAATGATAGGATTAAAGATGAGGACTACGGGCTCTATGAAGAGACCACGCGCCGGGTTATAATCCAAGAAAATTGGTGTTTCAATGCACCATCCACAGTCGAGAGTTTGGCAAAACGAAATTCAATAGACTAATTTCTTGCTCTAATTGTTATTTCCGCAAGGGAGTGACAAATTATATAAAAGTTTCAAGATTACAATTTTATTTTAAAAATTTTATTTGCGCGAGCTTAAAATGGCGTCTGTTCTTTTCACACACCGGAAACCTTCGCTTCTGACCTCATAAAACATATGTACAACAAGATTTATTATGACAACAAAATCGGAGTTGGTATGGAAGTGGCAAAATGTCTGACGTTTGTGTGAGTGAGACACCAGCAGCTGTCATCTCAACATATTTTCAACTAAACTCTAACTGGAGTACTCAACTGAAATGACGAAAAACCTGTACCCATGTTCTGTAACTATAGCATCGATAAAATTCGTCGAGAAACGTTGAAATTTGGAACAAAATTCATTTTATCGCATCATTGGAGTTCTGTAAACTGGACAGGCGATAATTTTATCGCATGGAACAATATGGAATGAAAATCTCTGGAAAGTGCGATAAAATAGTGTTCTGTAAGCTCGAAAAGCGATATCTTTTTCAAGTTAAACGTCAAATCTTATCGCCACATAAAAGCAGGCGAAAAGGAAACATGTCTGAGGCAAGAAAGAAAAATAATAAATAATTAATTTCAAAAGTTTATTATTGAATATATATATTTAGAGATGCGCAAGGGTTTCCAAATGCCAAAAGGACGCTCGTGTCGACTTTATGAGCGAAAACAATTTTTTTTTGTAAACGCATCCTGTTGCGCCATTGGTCAATTTCAAATAATAAATGTATTCCAAACATATTTACAACTATTATTTACTTTAGTTTTACTTTTATTTTAAATATTCTCAACTGCTTAATTTTCTCAATTACTTTATTTGTTTTTTTTTTTATTCACAGAAGATTGACAGTTCGACTTATCACCTTCCGCTGGATATTCCAGTCAGAATGGTTCGCGAGTTGAGTTTATCGCGTTCAGTTACAGAAACCCGATTTCTTCCACAGGCGATAACTGAGAAATGAGTTGTTTCATTTTTTAACGATGCGAAAAGTTATCGCCTCAGTTACAGAACATGGGTACTGGGTCGAAAATTCGACCTTAATCATTGTATATAAAACTTATAGTACTATCATCACGATGATTTTTGAGTTGTGTTGTGTGGTCGTCTGGGGGCGCACTTGTATATACACAGAAACAGCAACCAGAAAATTAGTTAGTTGTGTGATCGCCAGGGGGACGACGTGTGGAACGTGCTGATGATAGTACTATCTAAATTCATATACAATGCCTTAATCCAAATCCAGCTATCAATTCTGCTTGTAAACGTAGTATTTATTTGCCACTTTTGCTGATGGTTTAATTGAAAAAAAGTATTTAAAAAAACCGATTACTAACAAAAACAAACAAAAAAGACTGCATTCATTTCCTACGTTTTCAAAGATTATCTTCTATATTTAATCTTATATATTGAAGTGTCTATTAAAAAAGAAAAAGAACCTAGTATACTATAAATGTATCTAAACCTCGATAATTTGTTGACTGAGTCTTCCACTCATTCATTTCAAGATCTAATACCCTCATATATTAATATACTGTAATATTCTGCTAAGGGTTCGCAATAAAAACTTAATAACTTTATTTTTTAACTTCTTCTTATTACATTTAAAATAATACACACTTTACTTTAATTGAACTCACTTTTATTAATCACTGGCACAACATTATGCAACAGTTTACACGAACTTTATTCTTTCACTTTCAAAAATAAACTGTCTTTGTATATATAAATTATAGTACTATCATGACGAGTTTTTTAGGGTTGCGCGGACCCTTGTGGTGGCGCTGCAAAATTTGAGGGGTAAAATTCGATTTGGGGAGTCTTTAAGCGTCGAAAATTGGTAGTAGGGGCAAGAGGAGACTATTTCTTGGATTATTGCATCCAAAAAATATCAATAAATATTATTTAAAACCTCAATAAGCTCTCCACAAAAAAAAAGAGTAAGGGTTGCATAGGTAAATTAGATGTCGCCCCATTCGACTTCCACCATGATAGTACTATAGTTTTCATATACAAAGGATACAGGTTCTAAAGATTTCAATTGCTTTCGAGATTAGACCAGAACCAGATAATTCCCTATATAAGGTTGATGGCGCTACCGATTGGACAGTCTATTTTTGAAAGTGAAAGAATAAAGTTCGTGTAAGGTGTTGTGCCAGTGATTAATAAAAGTGATTTCAATTGAAGTAAAGTGTGTTTTCTTTTTAAATGTAATAAGAAGAAGTTAAGAAATAAAGTAAATAAGTTTTTATTGCGAACCCTTAGCAGAATATTACATTGGTGTCAGAAGTGGGATAAAAACTTATGTTGTCTGTGCATTCAGATAATTTGTGGTGATAAAAAAAAAAATATATATACGTGTGTGTGTTTTGATAAAACAAAGACAAAAAGTGATTGTGATTAAAGAAGAAAAATAAAAGGAAAATGGGTAAGACTGTGAAGGGATCGCACCAGCGATCACTTAATTAATTGCCTCAAACCTCAAAACAATTAATAGAACATTCAACCTGCTTCGATGTTTAATATCCATATTCCCATCGCATTACATTTCATGATCAGCTATAGCAAAGCCAAAGCACAAACAATACAACATTCATATTTCCGTTGGCACACTCAGTGCATTGTGCAGCTATATGCACATAAATAAATGCTCATATAGTTCAACTGGCACCTTCAGTGCACAAACTATATAATATGACACCAAATATACAACAACACTTTCAGTGATTGAAGAAAAACAAACATAATTAAGGGTCGCTGACTTATGGTAGTAAAATATGCATCATAAGCAAGCTAGCCCAAAACACTTGAAGTGCATGGCTATTATGCTGATGCTGCATTTTATGGAAATTCTTATTGAATATCGAAGTATTGTTGAATACCAATACAGGCATTATTTTATTGACAAATTTTGTATAAAAAGAGAAGAATAAAATTAAAATACTCACTTCTTATTCTGCATTCAAAGATTGTGTTTCACTTTATTAAGCAACTCGCTGGAGTCAAACCAATTTTTGATATAATTATAGCAATATAGACGCCCTAAAGAGCTACTCGCTTTTAGGTCAAGGTTTACAGGGCTACTCGCCGTACCACGTCTAAATTGCTAAGGAGTAAAAGTCAAAAAATAAGCGTTATCCAGCTACAGACTTTACATGGCGATCTTGCCAGACTAAAGGACTAAGAAGAAGACTTTGAGCGAAGCTGACAAGAAGATCTGCTCAAGCTCCGACAAGACAACCTGTGCTGCAGATTTGATAACTTTCAACCGGTCAGAGGCATTTACACCATTGACATCGTCGACGATATCTACAACCAACAAGAAGAAACAAGACGTTGCATAGAACACATCCACTTAGATGTCAGAGAAAATTCGCCTGGCTTTGGCAGCCAATCTAATAGAGCAGGCACAAGCTCTAATTAACCAACCGAAAACAGTGGAGGCAGGACCAAAACCTATCAGTATAGAGGATTATAAAAGAAGAAACAGCATAAAACGGACACCTGAAGCAAACATTCCACCAGTAAGCAAAAGAGGGGGAAAACAGATGAAGCTTAAACAACACCTCATCGAGCTGCATAGACTAGCAAACATACCTGGCCTATCTACAGAAGGAAGACAAAAATATCTAAAAGAGATAAGAAATCTAAAGGGAGCTATCCGCTCCTCCAGGCAGAAGAAAAGAAGACAAAGACAACAAGACGGAAAGGAGTTCCATAACCTATTTGAGACAATGGTAGAGAACGTCAAAAGCGTCTCTAAATAATGGGTAAAGGACAATCGAAAATAGAAGAGGTAGTTGTGAACAACAACGGACCTCAATTGAATAAACTTAATGAAAAATCTAACTATGAAATAGACTTTTTATCAATTTTATTAGTTAAAATAATAATATTCTTCTTAAAATACGTCCACAGGACAATTAAGAGAAAATTAAATAATATTGTAAAAAAAGAAAACATAAAAAATAATATTATAGGCAGACAAATATCTGTGTAAAAAAAAAAAAATTTATTAAATATACATATGTATTCTTTAAAATTATTATGTATCAAAAAACTTATGGAAAATCTGACTAATATTATCGAAGAACTTCACCAAATCTTGAGAAACCTGAGAAAAGACGGACCGAATAGAAAAAGGTCAAAAGAGTCAGGAAAACCAAAAAAAGAACAAGTTGAAAAAATTTTTAAAAGAGCGCGTATTCAGGCTAAACTCTTAGAACAAACATTATCCGAACAAGGGAAAAACGACCTTCGGCCACTTTACGATAATTTATAAAGATATCATAAAGAGGCCTTAGAAAGAATTACAGCTAGTATAAAGCAAGAAGACATAGAAAAAGAACAAATTTTAGTAACAACAAAAAATACAGACAAAATGGCAGAGTTTGATTTTAGTAAGGCACAAAAGTTGCCTGTACTTCATTGCGAGGCAAATGACAATAGAGCAGAAAATATTAGGGATTTCATAAATAATATAGAGTTTTACCATGATACATTAAATGAACTTTCTAAACCTATGCTAATCAAATTTATATTGAAATGTAAAATCCAAGGAAGGGCATTGACTGAATTAGGAACCGCAAAAATTATAACAATTGAACAATTAAAACAAAATTTAATTGCGAAATGCGGAGATAAGGACACAATAGAGAGTATTCAAGCTAAACTAGATAGATCACGTCAAAAAAATCGACCTATGCGAGAATTCGTGTCAGAAATAGAACACTTAGTATCAAAAATGACAGAATTAGAAATAACCATACAAGGGGAGAGAAACATTAACAGCAGCAAATGAACGTAGAGGTTTAGCGTTTTTAAAACAAGGAGTTAATGATAGATACAAGATAATTTTAGATAGTGCAAGGCATACAAAAATGCAAGATGCTATAACACATCTTTTAGAGTTAGCTCCAAGTACAGCCCAAGTAACAGAAAATATCAGATATGCCAACAATTTTAGTTATTCTAATGCCCAAAACCAAACAAACCAGGGTTTTTCACCTCGGAGTTTTCACAATAACTACCGAAATATTGCTAATAATTCAAGTAACATGAATGGAAATTTTCCACGACAAACAAATTTTCGTAACAATTACTTTCAAAATTTTCCAAGGCAAAATAATTTTAACAATAATAACAATTACCAACGATCATATTACCAACCACGTTTTAATTCGCCACAAATTCAATATAATAACACTAATAGAACCAATCCAAATAACATAAATAAACAAAATAATAACCAATCTAATTTTTATAGAAGGGGCAATACTTAACAAAATAATTCCAACATAAGAGGCAATGAAAGAAACGCGGTGAAGAATAACCGAAATAATAATAGGGAAAGGGAAACAACTTATATTATAAATGAGGGAAACGAAATACCCACCGAGGGGGAAGCCGACCTATCGGGGGGAAATCTTTAAGCCCAATACAACACATAGCTATATGTGCAGGGGGCATAACAAACGCCCTATATGTAAAATTTAAAATTAACAATAAATCAGGGGCCAGATTCCGCAAGAGTGAGTTTTATGCCCGTGTACACAGTTTTAAAAACTCACATTCACGGGCAGTTTACACAGCCACTAATTCACACACGTCCGCAACTTGCTGTGAGTTTGAATGTGCTGAGTGAATTTTTTTTTGTAAGCCCAATGAGCTGAATTGAATTTTGACAATTGACTTGAAAATTTGATGTAGTAAATGTAATTTGACTTGATTAATTTGTACATATACATGTTCTATACGAATTGAAATTTTTAAATAAAAAACATGAGTTTTGCGTACATTCAAATTATAAGAACACATATTAGACGGCAAAATCGGTTTGTATTTTATTCAGTAGCATTTAAATTTATATTTTATGGTGCTTCTTACAGGAGAAAGTTGATAATAATTAGAAGGCATTTAAGAGATACTCAGGATCCTTTTAAAGCAACAACAGAGGAGCAATTCCTGGATTTGTATCGCTTTCCAAAGCAGCTTTGTTTAGAGCTCCTCAACAAGATCAAACATCGTTTCTGTATCAACGAGCGACAATCTGCAATTAATATATCAACTAGGTTTTTGTGTGCTCTTCGGTTTTTTGCTACAGGAAGTTATCAAAGAGCGGTTGGTCAGGATTTTATGGCCTGCATGTCACAATCATCAGTACATCGTTGTATTCACGAAGTATCAGACATACTTAATGAAATTGCTCAAGAATATATGTTTTTTCCAACAGAGCAAGAAGAAATTCAGATCAAATCGGAATTCTACAACATTGCATCTTTCCCAGGTATTGTGGGGCTTATCGACGGAACACACATAAAGATAAAAGCTCCACGTCACGACGTTGAATACGCATATTATTGTCGAAAAGGAGGTCACTCAATTAATGTCGTTTTAATTTGTGACTCAAAATATGTTATTCGCTACGCAAATTCCAAATTTCCAGGGACATCCCATGATGCATACGTTTGGCGCCGCTCCGCTGTACAAGAATTTTTAAAAACAAAATATGCAGAGGGGAAAAGAAACTTTTGGCTGCTTGGTGACAGTGGATTTCCACAGCAGCCATGGCTAATGACTCCGTGTAGGACGACGTCAGATAGGGCAATGGAAAAGTATAACATTGCTCATAAGAGTACGAGGTGCATGGTGGAACGCTGTATAGGCGTATTGAAAAGCCGTTTCCGTTGCCTTTCTTCGCATAGGATATTGAATTTTGATCCCGTCAAGTCGGGAAAAATTATTAACTCCTGTGTAGTTTTGCATAACGTTCTTACAAAAGCGAATGTTCATATTGAAATAGATGAAACTGATCAACCAGGAGCTGAAAACGACAGTCAACCTGAAAGCAGCATTGGATCTACTTTTTTTGAAATGGACAGCAACACATTGAGAGAAGGGCAGCGGGTAAGGGAAAATATAATAGGAACACATTTTACTTAATTTTTCGTATTTTTTATTTCACTCAATAAAAAACGTTTTTCTTCAATCATGACTTTTTTTTTTTAATTTCAAGAAGACTTTCTTCGTATTTTTGCTTCCACTCAAACTCTTTTTCACGAAGTTCGAAGGTTTTTTTTATGTAGAGCAATTTGTCCTCTTCAATTTTTAAAATTCTTTGCTCAAAAGAACTCAGTTCTGCTGACACTCCTGACGGTGCTTTTTTCCTTTTTCGGGTTGCTGTTTTTGGTTGTTGGGGAACTACATGTGGTGTTGGTTGAACGATTTCAGGAGCCAATCTGAAAGCGGAGAGGTGCTGCTCTTCTCCTTCCAAAACTTCAACCACCATTTCCAGATTTCCCTGATTTTCGTTTTGTCCCTAAACATATAAACGAATATAGAACATTTTCCGTCTTTCTTCTTAAAAAACTAAAAACTACCTGCGAGGCTGAAAAAAGTTCAGGAACATCATCAGCACCATTTATTGCTGCGGGAGCCAACAGCGCTAAAACCCGCTCTTCGAATGGAGTCAACGTCTTCAACTTCTTTGACCCATTGACTCCACTTTTAACGAAAGCAGCTCTTATTAAGGCTTCCTTCTCCTTGATGTGAAGTCTAAATAATGTTGAATAAAACTATAATTTTCTGAAAAAATAAGAATTTGTAATGTACTTTTGGTCCCTCCAGAATTTTCGCCACTGGTTCACTTCCTTCATTGCTCCTCCAATCGCATTCAAATTGGAGGAAAGAGCTTCCCATTTTGCAAATTTTAGGTGTGCCCCATCAGCTGATTCAAATCTGGATTTAAATGTAACAGTAAAAAATAAATAAGGAAAAGTATGTAAGTCTTAGTGTTGCCTTTCTTGTGCAAAATCTAAATTTTCCTCCATATAATTAATCAAATACTGTTTTTGTTCTTCACTGGCTTTTTTATTTTTTTTTGCTTGCGTCCATTTTCAAAGAACTCACTATTACTTTTGAAAATTCACCATGAAAAATACGGTGAATAAATTTATAGGACTGTGTACACGGTTTCTGTCAAAAAAACTCACCCTCACCCTTGCGTAATCGAAATAAGAGGGTGTACACATTTTTTCGTGTACACATTAAAACTCACTCTTGCGGAATCTGGCCCCAGGTCTAAGATTTTTATTAGATACAGGAGCATCAATTTGCACAATTAAACAAGGAGTTCTGGATAAAAATACAAAAATACATGAAAATAATAAAATAACAATACAGGCATTTCCGGTAATTTAAGAACAGTAGGCACTAGCATAAATAGCGTTACAATAGGACAACACGAAACATCCTATACTTTTCATGTAGTACAAGACTCATTTCCAGTACCTGTAGATGGAATCATTGGTGCTGATTTTCTTAAAGATTTTGGGGCAGTAATAGATCTAGAACACTTTGTATTAAAATTATCTTCAGAAGCTTTCCAAATTTCACTTCCAATATTAAACTCAGAACAACTTATTTCACTTACCATCGCACCCAGATCCGAAGCCACCTTTTGGCTTAATAGTAAACATTTAGATACAAGAATATTCGATTCACAAGAACTTTGTGAAGGAGTTTTTATGGCATATTCTATTTCTCAGTCGAGAAACGGTAAAATTCCAATTAAAATTTTAAATACCCGAGAATCCGAAGTAAGAATCAAATGGATAGAACCCAAGTCCACACCAATATCAGAATACCATACTATAGCATACGAACAAACTATAAAACCTTCAAATTTACGAACAAAACAGTTACTTAAAGAAATAAATTTCGAAACTCTTAATGAGGAAGAAAAATATGAACTCAAAGTTATATGTTCTAAATTTCAAGATATTTTTCACCTAGAAAGCGACAAATTAACATACACACATATAGGTCAGGCCCACATATCAATCAAGGAAGGAGCTACTGCAAAATATACCAAACCATATAGATTACCTCATTCTCAGAAAAAAGATATTCAAATAGAAGTAGAAAAGATGCTCAAAGATGATATAATAGAACCTTCAATATCCGCTTGGAACTCACCTATTCTTGTAGTCCCCAAGAAAAAAGATCCCACAACGGGAATACAAAAAGTCAGATTGGTAATTGATTATAGAAAAGTAAACGATGTTATTGAGGATGATAAATTTCCATTACCCAATATAACTGACATATTTGATATGGTTGGAGGTGCAACATATTTTTCATAGATTTAAGCCAAGGTTATTATCAAATGGAATTAGAGAAAAATAGCAGACTTTGCACGGCCTTTTCAACAGAAAACGGACATTATCAAATGAAACGACTTCCCATGGGTTTAAAAATATCACCCAGACTTTTTCAAAAATGATGTCTGTAGCTATGTCAGGTCTAACTTACTCACGTTGTTTTGTATATCTTGACGATTTAATAGTCTTCGGTAGAAATTTAGAAGACCATAATAAAAATTTAATGGAAGTTTTTGAAAGATTTAGGGAAGTGAATCTTAAAATCCATCCTAGAAAATGTGCTTTTCTTAGAAAAGCAGTTTTATATTTAGGACACATAATATCCAGTAATGGTATTATACCAGATGAAGTAAGAAGATTCGTAGCATTTGCTAACTATTACCGAAAATTCATACCAAACTTTGCTACACTGGCAATACCTTTAAATCGGTTATTAAGAAAGAACGTAGATTTTAAATTCTCTGAAGATTGCAAAACATCTTTTAATTTACTTAAAGAAGTGCTAATAAGTCCAAATGGTTTACAGTTCCCAAATTTTGAAAAAGAATTCATACTCCGAACAGACGCATCTGGATTTGCTTTAGGTTCTGTGTTATCCAAATATGATGATAATCCAATTGCTTACGCAAGTAAATCTCTTAACAAAGCAGAAAAGAATTATACTACTATAGAAAAAGAATTACTTGCTATAGTTTGGGCAGTAAAGCATTTCAGACCGTATCTTTTCGGAAGACGTTTTAAAATATTAACCGATCATAGGCCTTTAGTATATCTATTCTCACTTAAAGAACCTTCCAGTCGATTAACCAAATTTAGACTATTAATAGAAGAATATACTTTTTATGTAGAGTATACACCAGGGAAAAACAACTGCACTGCAGATGTTCTAAGTAGAATTCAAATTCATTCAGAAAACTTACAAAAACTTTACGTTTGTGTCACAACAAGAGCACAATCAAAGAAATCCGATATAAACAAAGAAAATCCCCCAAAAGAAAAAGTAGAAAAAGAAAAGATCATCAGCGAACTTTTAAAAGCTCCGGAAAAGGGTTTGAAAGTAGTTGAGTTAAAAATAATTAGCAGTTTGAAGATTTTGCAAAAATAAAGGGTACTAGAGTATTAAGTCCAAATCTTATATTGGGATATATTCCAGAAAGTAATTGTTTAATTTTAAACCGGTCCAAGATAAGTACTAATGCCCGATCGGCATCATTGACAAAATGTTGTTGAGGGACGTACAGAAAAATTGTGAACCGCAAATGAATAATGAAAAGGAAACCAAGAATGGCACTATTGACCGATCAGCATCATTTGACAAAATGTTGTTGAGGGACGTGCGTACAATTTGCGGACCTTTATCAATTAAAAATATTTATATTACTAAAGAAGAATTAAAAAAAATAACAGACGGCCGTCATAAAGAAAACATAAATATATTAAAGAAAATGATAGAAGGAATATTTAAAGAAAGTAAAATAAAAGTGCACATAATAGATGAAAAAATTAAAATAACAGACCCTTGCAAAATTAAATTAATACTAAATGATTATCATATGTTACCAACGAGTGGACATGCTGGTATAAATCGCATGTTGCGAAACATTAAAAAAAGATATTATTGGACAGGCATGCAAAACGATGTGACGACATACGTTAAGCACTGCCCAATATGTCAACGTAACAAACATATACAACCAAAGAAGCAACCTATGACTATAACGTCAACAGCAGAATCAGGCTTCCATAAAATTTTTCTTGATTTAGTAGGTACCCTTGACGAATCAGAAAATGGGTCAAAATATATTCTTACTCTTCAAGACGAATTAACTAAATTCACTGAAGCAATAGCTTTACCAAATAAGGAAGCTAATACAGTAGCTAAAGGGCTCGTCGAATCTTTTATTCTTAGATATGGAGTCCCTGGAACTATAGCATCTGATCAAGGTACCGAGTTTATAAATAAAGTTTTTAAGGACATGCGTAGTTTGTTCAAGATAGAACAACTACAGTCCACTGCTTACCATCATGAAAGCATTGGAGCGTTAGAGAATTCCCATAAAGTTTTAGGAGCTTATCTTAGGAGTTACGTATCGGAAAAACATACAGATTGGAGCAACTGGCTACCCTATTATGTTTTCTGTTACAACACTTCAGTACATTCAGAAACAGGGTACACACCTTTTGAATTAGTATATGGAAGACAATGTAATTTACCTTCCAATCTCACAAATAAACTAGATCCAGTGTACAACTACGAAGACTACGTGATAGACTTAAAACACAAACTACAAATAGCTCATAAAGACGCTAGGGATACTTTGATAAGCAAGAAAATTAATAGGAAGACGAGGTACGATACAGATGTAAAAGCAAAGGCTTCAGATTTTAACGTAGGAAGTCTAGTTTTGTTAAGAAATGAAAATAGAAAAAAGTTAGACCCAATCTATATTGGTCCATACGAAATACTATCTCAAAATGGGGTGAACTGCGATATTAGATATGAAAACAAAACAATGACAGTTCATAAAAATAGATTAAAACCTTTTTATATATATGTTATTATTATAGGATCGTTAGAATTAAGAGATTAAATACAAAATATATGTACATGATTCAAAAAAAAAAAAAGTTATATAAGAATAATTACATATATAAGTACTTAACTATCATTTAGTTTTATACATAATTTTTACTAACCCGGGTTAACTAGATAAAAACTATTAATAAATTAAAAACTATAATTTACAAAAAAAAAAAAACAAAAAAATTTATTATTAGAATTATTACGTTAAGTAGATAGGAATAAAAAAAAATAAAAAAAATATATATTATGTAATAAAGTAAAGAATACATTAAAAAAAAAAAATTGTTAAAATAAAAGATTAAGTAAGATTAAAGGAATGAATGACTTCCTAGATTCTAGATACCTATCTAAAGTAAATAAAAAAAAAAAAAATAATAATATTGTAAGACAGAAAATTGTAAATACAAACAAAAAATATCAAATAACAAACTAAGCAAGATCCCTTGATGTACAAGTTTCGCATAAAAAAGAAGAAATCATTCCATGTTATGATTTCTCCTTTTTATCCCAGGAAGGGTGGTGTGAAGGGATCGCACCAGCGATCACTTAATTAATTGCCTCAAACCTCAAAACAATTAATAGAACATTCAACCTGCTTCGATGTTTATTATCCATATTCCCATCGCATTACATTTCATGATCAGCTATAGCAAAGCCAAAGCACAAACAATACAACATTCATATTTCCGTTGGCACACTCAGTGCATTGTGCAGCTATATGCACATAAATAAATGCTCATATAGTTCAACTGGCACCTTCAGTGCACAAACTATATAATATGACACCAAATATACAACAACACTTTCAGTGATTGAAGAAAAACAAACATAATTAAGGGTCGCTGACTTATGGTAGTAAAATATGCATCATAAGCAAGCTAGCCCAAAACACTTGAAGTGCATGGCTATTATGCTGATGCTGCATTTTATGGAAATTCTTATTGAATATCGAAGTATTGTTGAATACCAATACAGGCATTATTTTATTGACAAATTTTGTATAAAAAGAGAAGAATAAAATTAAAATACTCACTTCTTATTCTACATTCAAAGATTGTGTTTCACTTTATTAAGCAACTCGCTGGAGTCAAACCAATTTTTGATATAATTATAGCAATATAGACGCCCTAAAGAGCTACTCGCTTTTGGGTCAAGGTTTACAAGGCTACTCGCCGTACCACGTCTAAATTGCTAAGGAGTAAAAGTCAAAAAATAAGCGTTATCCAGCTACAGACTTTACAAGACAGTGATTGAATTGAATTGTGTTGAACTTAAGGCAGAGCTGAATAAACGAGGCCTTCCTACTGCTGGAAGAAAAGCTGACCTCATAATTCGTCTGCAAGAGGATTTAAGTAAACTCGGAGAAGACCCAGACACATTCCTATTCGAAATAGAAATGCCTGAAGAACAAGTAAGTACTGGTGTCGACTTGTCGGCAATGATGGCACATCTCATTGGCAAGCTAGAAGAACAACGTACAGAACAAAAGAATTTTCTCGAAGAACAACGTACAGAACAAAAGAATCTTCTCGAAGAACAACGTACAGAACAAAAGAACCAACTGGAACAAATGGAAAAACAACAAAAGAATCTTCTCGAAGAACAACAAAAGAATCTTTTCGAACAAATGGAAAAACAACAAAAGTGTGAACAAAAGAACCTTCTCGAACAAATAGAAAAACAGCAAAAGTGTGAACAGGAGAACCTTCTCGAACGAATGGAAAAACAACAAAAGAACCTTCTAGAAGAACAGAAGACTCTCATCGAAGGTAAGCTTGATGCTTTTGAGAGCAAGTTCGTTGCTATTGATGGACGCTTTGATTGCTTCGAGAAACAATTTTCAACACTCGAGAGCGTTCAAGAAAAATTCGAAGGCAAAATACAAAGTATTGCCGACGAATTAGACAAAGTTCGAAAAATTAAGATTAGAGAAAGTGTTGGCGATTACCCAAGGAAGAAGGAAATACATCCACCGACTTTTGACGGGCAAACTTCTTGGTCGATCTACAAGAAACAGTTTGAGGCAGCCGCAGCGACGAACGGCTGGGACGAAGAAGACAAATTTATATCTCTAAAGGTTGCCCTCAGAGGATCTGCTGCTGAACTGCTGCAAACCATTTCAGCAGATAAGAATGGTAATTTTAGTGCTCTTGTTCAGGCCATAGACAAACGCTTTGGAGATGGCCATATGCAAGAAGTCTTCCGCGTCCAACTGAATACTAGAGTCCAGAAGAGAGGAGAAACTCTGCAGCAACTTCAAGCTGACATTGAACGGTTGGCGCATCTCGCATATCCAGCTGCAGGGGATGAAATCGTCAACCAACTTGCAACAGAAGCCTTCATCCGTGCTGTGTATGACATCAACTTACAGCGAGCAATTAGAACTGCTGGAAAAAGTACGCTTCCTGAAGCTTTAGCGTTTGATCTGACTATGGAAGCGGCAGAACAAGCTTCCCAGGAGTTCATCGAGTCAGAGAAGTCGAAGTTGAAGAATGCTCTTGTCAGAAAATCGCATTACAAAGAAGCCAGCGTGAAGGACTTGCTCGATGCTGGAATTGTAACAAAACCGGACATCTCCAGTGGTAGTGCAGATTACCACCGAGAAGAGCTGCATGCCAACATTGTGGAAGCAGAACCAACGCTAGAGAACAACCAAGCAATAGTACCAACACTCCTGCTCAACGAGTAAGAACCAACTTCGAGGGGCAGAAGCTGGTTTCTGGTATCGACGGAACCAGAAACACTATGCAACTCTCACAGACTAAGCGAGACAACAAAAGTCTGACAGTGGAGGCAATAATAAACAAAAAGAAACACGTGGCTACAATCGACACCGGTGCCACCGCCTCCATTGTGCGAAGAGACTTGGTCAAGATGACTACACAACACCAATAGCTACCGTCTGAAGACCGCCACAGGAGAGGCAGCAAAAGTGTATGGTGAGGTTGGTCTTATGATCCGTTTGGCAGAACTAGAGTTTTCGCACCTATATGTGACGAGTACATCGTTGGAATCGACTTCATTAAGGAGCATGGAATAATTTTGGATATCGGTAAACAAGTTCTTAAGTACCAAAATGTGGAGATTCCGATGGTCTATGGCAACGAAAACTCAACAACTATCAGGACCGTCATCAAAGAAGACATTTGCTTGCCTGCTTCTTCGGAAGTATTCGTATGGACGAAACTAAAGGGTGACTTTGGAAGCCATCGATACCTCATGGTGGAACCAGATGCGGAACAACGTTCCCAAAACATCATGGTAGGGAAGACTCTGGTGGCACCAAAGAACAACATGGTGCCTGTACGGATACTGAACATCAAACCCTACGAAATTAAGCTCAAGAAGGGAGAAGTAGTTGGGCAATGTGAACCTGTATCCGCGATTACTAAGATCACCGAAGCGGAAACAAAGAAGATTCTGAGCTTTGACAGATTAAAAGACCAAATTCTGAAGTCATCAAGTCTGAGTCAACATCAGTTTAATGTTGCTGGAGATCTTCTTCATGAGTATGCTGATATATTCTCTTCACCCAACGGACAATATGGTCGAACACAACTAGTACGGCATCGAATTGATACAGGAGATGCAAGGCCAATTCGCCAACCAGCAAGACGTCTCCCTCTAGCAAAACAAACTGAAGTTGAAGAAATGATATCGACAATGAAGAAAAATGGGGTAATCGAAAATTCCAAAAGCCCTTGGGCATCACCAGTCGTTCTTGTCAAAAAGAAGGATGGAAGCACTCGATTTTGTGTAGACTACCGAAGACTGAACGACGTGACAAAGAAAGATAGCTACCCTCTACCCAGAATCAGTGACACCTTAGACACGATGGAAGGAGCCCAATGGTTTTCAACTTTGGATTTGTCATTCTAAACGCATTGTCATCGCATTCGAGAATCGATATAGTTCGAATGTAAAAGTAGTTACATTAGAATTCAAAAGTAGTTCGTTACAATACATACACATAACACAAGTATACTGCGATAGAAAAAAAATATGTGAATACATTAATAGAACATATTCGCTTTATAAAAATTTTATAACTACAAAGAAAGACAGAAAGAAAGAGAAAATCATCAATTCGTTAATGTAAGAAATATATCTCTCGCAATGCGCTGGCGCATTTTTCGTTTAAATTCTAGTTTGTAAAGGCCACTTTACATGATATGATAAGTCATATGACCTGTAAATTCATTTTCTGTCATTTCAGGTAAAATCATACCCATTGGATTTTTTTCATGTTTACATGATATGATAGATATCTTACTTTTAATTTGATTTAACTGTGAGATAGACTCACTTCAAAACAAGAAAAAAACATGAATTCACTGAAAAATGCTGCAATTTTTGCAATTTCAAATATATTAGGAGTTATAATTAAAAAGAGAAAGAGAAGGACGAGAAGGAGTAGATCCCTTTGGAGCAGGGAATGGCTCTTGAAGAGAAATGTTGGCGCAGATCACGCCAGAAATGTAATGAATGAGTTAATGCTTCAAGACAAGAATTCGTTCCAAAACTATACAAGGATGAAGAAGGAAACCTTTCACAAGCTGCTGAAAAAACTTGAACCCATTTTATGCCGACAAAATATGGTGATGCGTGAATCTATTCCAGTTTCAACAAGGTTTGTAATATAACCTAAATTATATTGTTTTCCGATAAAAATAGGTACTATTCGTTATTATTAAAAGGTTGCTCGTGACATTAAGATTTTTGGCCATTGGACATACATATAGGGCGTTGTCCTATGATTTTCGTTTATCTGTTCCAGCGATTTCTATTCTTATTCCAGAGACACTGAATGCTCTAAAGAATGTCCTAAAAGATAATTATATGAAGGTAAGCTTGTTTATTAAAAAACGAATAGAGTAGGTACTACAAATTATCATTTCAAAGCAAAGATCATAATGCATCTCGTCCACTGCGTGAGCAACGAAGTCAAAAAAAACTTTTTCCAAGTTTTTAGTCAACTCTAACTAGATAACAAGGCAACCATTTTCAAGTTGTGTTTTTCAACATGAGTTTATGCACTAATTTAAGTACGAAACTCTTAATTTGATAGGTCAATTAGAGTTAAATAAAAAGTTGAAACAAGTTGGTTAACTTCGTTGAGTCTGCAGTGGACTACGACGGCCGGTAACATCTAAAACTTTTAAATTATTTTCAAACTAATAACAACGCTATTTTCCTTAGGATCCAAACACGGAAGAAGAACGGATTAAAATCGCAAAGGACTTTGAAAATCAGTGGAACTTTCCAAACTGTTTAGGTATCCTAATAAAATAAACTTTTTGTTTTTTAGACGGCAAACATATTGCTTTTAAAAAACAGGATGGATCTCTTTACTTCAACTACAAAGGATTTAATTCAGTAATTCTTATAGCATTGGATAGATAGATAGATAGATAAATTCTTTATTTTGTCCTTGTATATGTTGTTTTACAATATTTTTTACTTAAGAATAAGGACTTGGCAATAACTGCCGTCTGCCTGAAATGACATTTCATATACATATAATAATAAATAGTACAAAATATTTAAGAATGCAAAAATAGTAGATACAATTTTTGAAAAGTATTTAAGTAACAAGGTTTTACAAAATATTTATATTTATTTTTCAATTTTAACATGATTTGAAACACAAAAAGTACATTTTTTTCTATTTTAAGAAATTTATAAATTCCATAAGAGCAAGAAATCCTTCATCAATTTAAAGGTGATTTGAGCAATTTTGTATGATTTGCAGCATGAAATAACACAAAAATAAGTGCAATACTTGGCTTATATTACAAAAAGCATCACGACAAAACTCATATAGACTGAGCCAACCCAAGCCTCCATTTAAAATTTCATAAACTCTATTCACTCTGATAGAGCTTTCCAAAAATTTTAATCGCCGAATTTCTTGTAATATAGGGCAAACCGCTAGGAAGTGACATATATTTTCGGTCTCTCTCAAAGCTGCGGCAAATCTTCCCTATGAGGTATGAAATTTAAATTTAAAATCTCGACTCTAGCTCTGAAAATGGTGCTTATTTGGAAGGCTGAAAACTCACTACGAAAGTAATTATTGGATGAATTCAATTGGTGATTTAAATGCTTATATATTGTTGCACTTTGAAAACGCGAAATTAATTATTTTACACTACTTATTATTGATCGGAACTAGAAAACCGCAACTTTGGATATTCGTATCCACCAATTAATAATTAAAAAAAAAACGAAAATAATAAAATGCACAAGACCGATGTGCACGCGAAGGGTATAAATTTCGATTAAGAGAAAATTCGGAAAAATGGTGATCTGTCAGATCGAAAGTTCGCGTTCAAAGCTTATTGCAACTTGGCAGCAATTCAATTGCTACCACCGGCTTCGTTCAGCGAGGGGGGTGGGTGCGTAACAAAATGAATGTTTTATTAATCGAGCGCCTAATCCGCGCTGGATTAATAAAATTATGAGGTATCGATAAAAGATGAATAAAACGATGGAAGTACAGGGGCGCACTTCAAAGGGCACCAGGAAGTTTTTTTTTTTTTTTAATGGCGAAAACTTACCAAAACCTGAAACAAATGTTATTCTTCATCTAAATTAAATAACGACACTAGATTTAATTTCCAAAAAGGAATTTTAAATACTTTATTAGGGAAACCTTTATCTGCTATAGGTGAAAAACCCTAAATTTTTTCAATAACAATTTTTTTTAACAAAAGGTTAATATTGGCAAAAGGCCAATGTTGAAAGAAGTGAAACAATTTGATTAGTGAATTAAAATAGAAATTATGTCACAAAACGCAAGATGGAGAAAGATGATTTTCGGGAAAGATTCCCGAACAAAGCAATAAAAGAAAATGGGGTTTTAGAAGTCCCGTATTTTTGGGGTACGGTTAAGAAAGAGAAACAAAAAAAACGAAGGCCTAGCGAAATAATAATTTGCCCAATCTGGCAAGTGAAAAACAACGGTTTAAAAGACAAAGAATATTGAAATAACACAAAATACTTAGCTTTTCAAATGAAAACGAATTGGTCCTCTGGCTCACGTCTGGCCCTGACTATTGAAGTCGCTTCTTCAAAGATATTTTTCTCGTCACTAAAACTGAATTTCCCTCACTGGAAATTCCTTCAATCTTTTTCAAGAAAAGTTCACACTAATTTTGGAATTACTTAAAAAAATGCGAAGTCTACGGCTTTGATTAATCTTCTTAAACTTCTTGCAAACGAACTGTCTTTTCCAGAATCTCACCAAAAAGTGACTTCTTGGTGGCCTCCTCCCATTCAACCTGGCTTCCTCCATTGTGTCCGTTTCTTTCTTTCATAAAGCATGTAATGGCGGTATTCAGTAACGGTTATAATGCGAGGCTCTTCACCTTTTTCGGCTAGAAGCTCGCCCCGTAGTTGAACCCAATCCACTCTTTCATATCAAAATATCCCTACTGAGAGGGATAATTCACAATGGAGTTCGCCTAATGAATGCATTCAGCGCACCTCCGTCTTATTATGTCATGCAAAAGTTAAAAAAAAAACCAAACTCACACGATCAAAGCCCCTCTCCCAAACCGACCCAGATTAAGATCGAGAAAAATATCTTTGACGAATGCACTTCCACCATTTACCAATCTTAAATGGTGAGGAAGAATTCGCTTTCACACGCTAAGTTAAAATTTCCCTAACACCGTAGGCCTTCGTGCAGATTTGGGGAATTGGGGAATCACCAACCAAAATCATCTTTCTTCACTTACGAAGACACGCTACGTTGGGCCCTCGGCCATTCCTATGTCGATGACTGGCATTGCCAGTATTGACATGTCCGTCAATTTAGCACGTTGTGTGGACCGTCTGTCACACATTTTGTTGGACAATGGACCATCTGTCGCATGTCATTGTTGGTGTGGACCGCCTGTCACACACATCTCGTTGGGCAACGACCATCTGTCACCTGCCTTAGTGAGAAGTGGCCCTTCTGTCTCACTTTGAATTTGTGTTTTCGCGGACCGCCTGTCACACGATTATTGTTTAAGTACCTGTTATAGTTGTTTTTCCAAGATACTTTAAGAGCAGGTCTCTGGCTGATGGACCAGTTTTGCACTGAACTCCGCTAGCATTTTGGAGCCGCAACAAGAAAGAGGAAGGTTAAGGGTGGAAAGAGGGAATGGATAGGTGACACTTGTTGTGGTAAAATTTACCGCGACAATATATTTCTGGAAGTAGATGAATTAGTCTTGGAAAGACTTTCTAAAAACATAGCATGGTCAAGTTTTGCGATTAGATCAGCGAACTGAGTCTGCCATTCTTCTACATTATTCTCTGATAGATTCAAAGGATAGTCTTGAGAAAGCGCGAGTTGGTTCCACTCTTTGAAGGGAGAGGCATTTGTCTGCAACAATTTTTTTTAGAATTTTTTTGTGAAGACACACATCATTTTTATACATCACTTTAATGATGAAGTCCGCGTTAGCCTTCAGATTCTTTATATGGATAGGTGTTATACCTGACTCAACATAAATAGCATAATTCGGAGTAGAATTTGGCAAACGAAATAGCCGCTTAAAAAAGTTTCTTTGAATGTTTTCAAAAGCTTCCAGATGTAAGAATCCGAACACTTGAACACCATAAGTCAAACAAGAATTAACCGTTGCATTAAATACGCAGTCTTATTTAATAGAATTCGCTAAACAGATGAATAGTTATGCAATGCATAAGGGTTTATGTAGCCGCTATGCTATGTAACGTTGCATAAATTCGTATTTATAAAAAATGTTCCTATAAATTATAGTTATGCAGTGCTTATGTCAAAAAAAGTACCAAAATGGGGAAATCTATTCCATTTTTCCATTTCACTGTCATTATCAAATCAGCTGTTTGTAGAGAAGTACCTATCAAAAAAGATAATAAACAATAGATAAAAATAATGGAACCGCCGAGAGCTAAATGAATCCGTACGGCCAATTGGGATTCTTCCGATAAAGTAAGTATTATAAGCGAAACAAATGTTTGAATATTATTAATATAACTTTTTAGATACTCCTCCGAAAACTTGTGGAAGACACAATTTAAAAATGAGGTTAATTGGAAGGGCATTTTTATTATTTTTTAATTTGAATTATTCAAAACAAATTATGGACATTAATCAAAATGACATTTCGTCACTATAATTTCCTTATGTAGGCTCTATTCAACCCCTAAACGCGTTTAGCTTATTATGGCACTATGTAACGTTGCATAAGTTTTATAAATAACATTTCCGCGTTTAGAGGCATTATAAGGAGTACATAACTTTATGTAGGCTCTATGTTGCGTTTTTAAATAAGACTGCAATATTTGGACGCAAGATCGATATTTTCGTTTGAAAAAAAAACAATTTTCTTCAGGGCGTCTTCACTAAAATCATGATTTTAGTCTTTTGGACATTGATTTCTAGACCCCAGGTCTCACAAAACAAAGAAAATCGATTTAACTGTGATTGTAACGTAAAAGGAATTTCCGCAAATATCGTCAAGTCATCTCCATATAAAAGGACTTTAATGACAGTATTGGCAAAAAGAACAAAGAATAGCATTGGTTGATTCAAATTATCGTTTTTTGTATATTGATGTTGGATGCAATGGGCGCTATTTTTTTTTTATGATAACTAGCACAGTCTTATATTGAAAATTTTAAAAAGTCCATATTAATTAATACAAAAATTAGAATGTAGCCGCGCACGTTGCTTTCAAGCTTGAATTGGAAAAAAATAGAACTTATTCGATGAAATGGATATGACATAACCATAGAGGAAATACTTACTGAAGTGATGAGATCAATCCGATGAGGAGATGAAGTGAAAACGCTTTGACTTCTTAATTCACAATGATCTTTAATTCTATACATAGTAAAAGGTATAAGTATATAATTGGTATGAAGTCTAATGCCCTATAGGTACACTAGGAAATGAAAATATATATAAGGGTGAAGTTACAACATCTCCTCCCCCACTATTACAAAAGCATATAATTATTTAGTACTTCAGCATCCTTCTGGATACCGTACCGGTGGTAATCTTTCACGATTGGATCTTCTACATTCAATAGGAGTTGATAACCACTGGGTTATTAGTTGGAGCTTCCTTCTGAAGTTCAAGTTCAGGCTGCAGCACTGGCTCAATCGGCTGTTGATTTGGTTCCTCATGACGGTTACCAGAAAATATGTCAGCATCTGTTTTTTGCTGTTTAAAACTTGGCTTAGTTTTTGATTCATCAGTGAAAGTTAAATCAGCTTCTTGATTATGCTTCATCAATCGTAATTGATTCTGATGACGTCGTATGAACCCTTCCTCCGTCTGGATACCATACATGTTACTTCCCAAAACTTCATATATAACTCCTTTCGACCATTTCCTTGGCTTCTTGTATTGGCGAGCTAAGACGTTTTGATGTATTTGAAATTTGGGTTCTTGTCTTGAAAAAGACTTTTTTTGTTGGTCTGGCAGGAAACAAGAAAGTAAATTTCTATGTTGACGTCCATGCAACAGCTCGGCTGGAGACTTTTTTGAGATAGGATTCGGCGTTGCTCTATACGTTGCAAGAAAAACATTGACTGCATCCTCCGACTTCTTTTTCTCCTCTATAATCTTCTTAAAAGCTTCCTTGAAAGTTCGCACGAACCTTTCTGCCTGTCCGTTCGACGCTGGATGGAACGGTGCTGTTCTCCAATGATGAATTGAGTGATGGATGCAAAAATCTGCGAAAACTTGTGCAGTAAACTGCGTACCGTTGTCTGTGACTATCGACTTCGGAAGTCCCTCGATTGCGAAAATCTTCTGCAGCGCCTTTATTGTAGATTCTGCTGTCACCGAAGATAACGATACAACAAACGGGAACTTTGAAAAAGAATCCACACAAACCAGCCACATTTTGTTGAAGAATGGTCCAGCAAAATCGAGATGGATCCTTTCCCAAGCTTCTGCTGGTGGCGGCCAGTTTACATGTTCTCTTTTTGGATCAGATGCTGTGACTTGACAAATTTTACAGCTGGCCGCTAGCTTCTCGATGGCAATGTCCATTCCTGGGAACCAGATGTACCGACGTGAAAGCTGCTTCATTCGAGTACAACCCCAGTGGCCTTCGTGTACATATTTTAATGCTCTGAACTGCGAAGCCTCGGGTATAATGACACGATCATAGTCTGTACTCAAAAGAATGACATTATTAAAAATCGACAGTGCTAACTTACGGTCATAAAACGGCTTCAACTCCTTCTCGCGTTTTGACAGCCTGATAGGCCACCCGTTCTTGATGTATCCGGAAACTCGATTCAACAAATTGTCCTTAGCTGTAAACTTCGCAATAATATCTGCATTAATTGGACTGTTGTCCTGTGAAGGGATCACACTAGCGATCACTTCATTATACATTTAATTCCGGTCATTGACTTTAATCCACACTACGCTTCACAATAGCCGACCTATATTTTAATGCACTCGCATTACTTTTCTATTTTTAATAATGCACTCGCATTTCACTCATGGTCAAGAGTATCACCCTCATGCACTAAATTATTAAGTAATAATTTCAATGCCACTGACGATGACGGGACGCGACGACGCTTCAGATTACTTTGGTCAAATGTATCTACCTACTCGCTAAGGTTCAATGTACTGCATACTGTGTAGTGCATATGGCTGGAGGTATTTGGATACATTTGTGCATTGTATTAGAAGGGCTATGCATATTGGTGTCGACTATTAATTTGATGACATAGCAAGTATGCTGCCTGGTTCCGTTGTTCGTCAATTTCCCACGGAATTCGGAATATAAAATATATTTCTATAAGATATTAATTTGATATATAAAATATTTCTATGTTTAAGTTATAATATGTATTTGATAAAGGCTTAAGATGTTAGTGTGTAAGTAGATTATTATTGTATAAATAGCTTAAGTTTGATTGAATAAAGTCACTTCCTTTTCAGTTTGGAAGTAGAACGAACACTTTGGCTCTTCAGCCTTGTTTTTAGTTTCAAACTTGGAACAGATAGGCTCTCTAGCCATCCTCCACATTCGGCTTGGGGAAGCCATCCAATATCCCACATAGCTTAGTAGGTGAGGTAGGACCGACAGTAAATAGGCCCACTTTACATGGCGATCTTGCCAGGCTCTAGTTAGTTGAATTTCTTGAATTCGATCTTAAATTCGAAATATAAGGTGCCACGTTTGGAAGCACCAATGTCATATCAGAAGGAAGCCTTAGACGAGCTCTTCGAAGCATTAGATTGTCCCTATACTCCCGGACAACCAACAATTGAGGCACCCGTATACGTGCCCACACCAAAAACCGCTGGACCTAAGCCTCTAACTATCGAGGACTATCTGAAAAGGAAAAAACTAGTACAACAACAGCAAGTACCATCACAAACAACTTAAAGGAAACGTGCTGGCAGAAAGGTTAAATTAAGGCAAGAAATCGGCATTCTATACAGGTTAGCAAGTCTAAGCAGTGGCAGTACAAAGAAAAATTTTTTTGCAACAAGCAAAAAGTTTACAAAAAAAAAATAACTTAAATTTTTCTTCATTAAATAAAGAAAAAAAAAAAACAATTTTGTAAAAAAAAAAAAAAATTTATAATGGGAGGCAAAACCTCCAAAGAAGAGGTCGTTGTGACCAATAATAACAACAATAATAATGAATTAACTTCAAATCTTGTAATCATGGATATTGTAATCATAATTTTGATAATCTTTATAGTTTATTTAGCCACAAAAATTTTAAAATTTTGTTTTAAACAAAATGTACAAAAAATTGTAAATAATGAAATTAAAAATGTAGCAGTTTAAAATTGAAAAAAAAAACTAAAAAATTATTTTTTTTTTCAACAATAAAAAAAAAAAAAAAAAATTTTAAATAATTAAAAATATGTTAAACATAGTAAAAACACTAAAAGAAATACTTGCAAACTTCAATAAAACCCCAAAAAGAAAATATTCCGAAAAATATATTACTGAAAAAAGACAGGAAATATTTAAATTAGAAAAAGAGTTTAATGAAAAATATGATAAAATAGAAAAGGATACAAACCAACAAACTTTAAAAAAATTATAGATAACTTATTAGTCAGACTGAATCAAATATTTGAGGAAAAAACTAAATTGCTAGGCGAAGTAAACATAGGAGAAGAAGAAGTAAAAGAAGACGAAGAGATAATAGACGTAGTTGAAAACATGGCAGAAATATTCAATTTCAGTATAGCTCAGAAATTGCCTACCCTCAACTGCGATGAGGATGGCAAAAGAACTGAACACATTAGGGATTTTATAAACAGCGTAGAATTCTACCATGGCACCCTTAGTGAGACCGCAAAACCCACACTAAAAAAATTTATATTAAAATGCAAAATTCAAGGTAAAGCTCTTACTGAACTAGGTAATCAGAAACCAGACAATTTATCATTTAAAAAAATTTTAATAGAAAAATGTGGACCAAAAGAGACAATAGAAACAATACAAACCAAACTTAGTAAGACATATCAGGGTAATCGACCTGTAACAGACATCGAAACACTTATTACAAAAATGACAGAACTAGAAGTTTCTTGCCATGGTGAAGAAGCAAGGGAAATCCTAACAAAAGCTAATGAAAGAAGAGGTTTGACATTTCTAAAAAAGGGGGTAAACGATAGGTTAAAAATCTTATATCTTAAATCTAATCTTCAAGACGCTATCCAGCATGTAGTAGAATTAGATCAAACCTCTGCATCCACATCAAACACTGTTAGGTTCATGAATAATAGAAGTAGAACCTATCGTGGACATAATAATTTTAACAACTCTTAAGCTAGATTCTCGAATACTAATTTCAATAACCAAGCTAGAAGTTCGTACCCACAGAATAACAACTCAACTATGCCTTCATATCAGAACCAACAAACCTTTAGGAATCGTAATAACTATAGAAATAATAATAATAACTATTATAACAACGACAACAGGACCAGATATACAAACAACAGTGATAGACAAAGATATAATAATAATAACGGTAATAATCACAATAACAACAACAATAATACCACTAATACCAATAATACCAATAGGTCGAATAATGTAAGTCAACCTAATAATCATAGAAATAATAATCAGGTGTTGGTAATGGGAGGGAAACGAGCAACCCACCGAAGGGGAAGCCGACCCATCGGAGGGAATTCATTAAATCCACAGATAACAGATGCCATTTGTACTGCTGGAATATCAAACGGCATTTACATACAGATACCATTAAAAAACAACATAAACAAACAATTCTTACTAGACACAGGAGCCTCAATATGCGTTATAAAAAAATGTTCACTTACTAAAAACATTAATATTGATGAAAGAAAAAAGACAAAAGTATTAGGGATATCAGGAAATCTAGAAACTTGAGGGACATGTATCTATGTATTACAACTAGGAGAATTTTCCATTCCATATGAATTTCATGTAGTAACTGATTCTTTTCCGATCCCAGTTGATGGTATAATCGGAGCGAATTTCCTAACAGAATTCAATGCCATTATAAATCTGAAAAAATTTTCGTTTGAGTTGAAAGTAGATAACCAACCAGTCACTCTACCTATATATACTCAACAAAACATACATGTTGTTTCCTTACCTCCAAGGTGTGAAGCAACTTATTGGATGACTACAAAACATTCTGATTCTCGAATATTTTATCCACAAGAATTATGTGAAAATGTTTTCATGGCAGGTTCACTATCAACTGTTAAAAATGGAAAAATACCCTTAAAAATTCTGAATACTCGTGATTCAACTGTAACTCTAAAATGGGTTGAACCCATATCATTCTCTCCTTCAGAACATTTTATTTTACATTATAACCACATAGATAAATCAATAAACAAGAGAGTTCAGGAAATTCTAAATGAAATAAATTTTGAGACATTAAATAGCGAAGAAAAAACCGAGATTGAAGCAATATGTACAAAATTCCAAGATATTTTTCACGTAGATGGTGACAAACTCACTTATACCATTGAATAAATATAAATAGAAGGTGTCACTCAGAAAATGGCCACTATGGTTGGTCGGTGCCGCCACCATCGCTTGAAAAAATATAATAGGTCTGGATATTCAATAAGAAAATTTATCCTTAGTTATAAATGAGTTGTGTATTCGAAAGGGATTTTTTCTCAATTTGAAAATTTGTTGTTTATCTACGTTTCTACGGCAACGATTGTTCTATTTGTTTTCTATTATTCAAATTATTTGTTTCTTTCAAAATAATTTGTTTTCAAATATGTATGAATGTAGGTATGTATGTACATATGTATGTATTTGAATATGTGCCTATGAAAATTTTCGTTATTTTTAATTCTAAATTAAAAATCAAAAAAGGGGTTGCATTTGTGTTTTGATTTTTTTTTTTGATACGAAAGTTCTTTGTATATGAAAACTATAGTACTATCATGGTGGAAGTCGAATGGGGCGACATCTAATTTACCTATGCAACCCTTACTCTTTTTTTTTGCGGAGAGCTTATGGAGGTTTTAAATGATATTTATTATTATTTTTTGGATGCAATAATCCAAAAAATAGTCTACTCTTGCCCCTACCACCAATTTTCGACGCTTAAAGACTCCACAAATCGAATTTTACACCTCACATTTTGCAGCGCCACCACCAGGACCTCTGCAACCCTAAAAAAAACTCGCCATGATAGTACTATAGTTTTCATATACAAAGGAAAGTTACATTAGTCAGGTAGGGACATAATGGGCTCTACCAATAATCAAATTTAGCAACGACTTAAATACTTATTTCGAAAAAATTAACCATTATGTTATGGATCCTAAATAATTAACCAAACACTGCATGTTATTTCTTTGAAAGCCATTTCATATATGGTTCATTATTTATTGTCCACTTAAATATTAAGGTCATACAATGTACAATGGTTTATTATTTAGAACTCTTTTCAATATGGTCCATTTCCCAGAAATATTAAAGTCGTCACTAAATTTGATTATTGGTAGGGCCCAATGTGCCTATACCTATTACTTGATCTGAGTGAGGGTCTTTAAATACAAGAGAGATTATATAGTAGTAGTACATTATATAGTAGACGGAGGGAAGGCAGAGATGGTTTTTCCATGGAAGTGGGTTCCGTGCTACGGATTGTTCTCAATTCTTGTGAAAGTTGGCGTACAACGGGATTGTCTATCGGTACCAGTACCTGTTTGTTGCCCTTTAGCAATTTTACTGAGTATTTCTAAACTGCCCTTTAATTTTATCTGCAATCAATATTTGCTCAGATATTAGTGATCAAATCCTTAAAGCTCGAATATTTTTAACAAAAAAAATTTGCAGGCCAAAAAAATTGTCAAATTTAGGCTGAATTAATAAGTCATCTGATAAATTTATTTCATTAATTAATAAAAAGTTAATAAAATGCATCTCTTCAATTTTTTAAGTATTTAGAAAATTTTTGCCTCGTTCTGTTTTACATATATGTGTACATACCTATGTAACTGAGCAGTTATAAAATAATTCCAGTTCAAAATTGAGAAATATGAATCTTAAGAATGCATTTTGTTTCATCGCAATATCTACGACTTAAAAAATTGAAAAAAAATATTTCCTCAATTTTTTTTTACTTGTGTCCATACGAGTAAATGAATATATATCCATAAATAGGCCACGAGAATAAAGATCGATTTGAACAAGTTTTGTAGTGTAAAAGATATGAATTATTAAAGGAATTCCATACAAAATGCTCGTTATGCAAAATTTTTACTTAAAATACAAATAATTAAATATACTTTCTTCTGATACCTAATAAAAGTTAACTTTTCATAAGTTAAGGTCAATTGAAGAACTTATTTTTAACTATGTACATACCTACGTATGTAGTTACATTTATAACGTTTAAGCCTTGCACCCTGCACAATCAAGTGACTTCCATCTAAGGCATCTTTCTTAAAGTATATTTACATTATTTTCTTGTTCATATCTTCGTATCTAGCAAATACTTTACATGAATCAAATTTTTTTTTTAAGTTAGCAATTCGGCAATTATTTTACTATACATACCTACATTTTAACCAAAGCTTTTTCTAGGTATGATCCAACTATGTATAGTATGTTACAACACTTTAAACATCATCTTTCTCTTTTCATTCACATTTAAAATTACTTAAATCAAGTTATTTTAGCAAATAAATTGCGGGAAAACCGTTATCCACACAGAAAATAGGTGTATGGTACATACAAATTTCTAACCTATATTGTTTAAATAAAAAATAATAAAGAATCGGTTGTGCTTTTGCAATGTTAAAACCAGCTAAAGTAAAAAGAATAAATGTACCTACTTTCTTTGTCCTTTGGCCTAACAGGAGGTGTACAAACTAGTAAAAAAAAAACAAAGGAACAAAAACTAACAAAAAAAAGTTCTCTAATGTCTTGAACTTTTTTTATAGTAAATCAAATAATGCATTCGTGGGTTAATTTGTTTATTCAATTGAGATTTGAAAATTAAACAAAAAGATGTATTTTTGGGAACAAAAGATTTTCTTACAAAGGTAACCTCATATAACTTTTAAGGTTTTCGCTGTTGGTTGAATTATACATATTTAGATTTTAAAAGTGTATGAAGGTAACCTCGTTGTATATGTATGTAAGTGTTTCCTAAAGCCGTAAAATACCGTATTGAGTTCATTGTTTTAACAATTTAGTTTCAATTTTGAGTTGTAGATATTTCCAACAAGTATCTGAATATAATGCATTATTTTAACGTTATTTTAACATTAGGTATTTTTCTGAGTAAAAAATGTATTCGATTTGCTTTTAATTTAAAATAATCTACACCAAAAACTAGGTGTTTAAAAACATATTTACAAATCAAATAAACAAACAATCTTCAAATAATTTCTTATTTTTACATTTCAATAGGCAAAAATGTACATTCATTTTCCGACAAAGAAATATCGACACATGAAACAAAATAATAAAAAACAACCCATACCCCTAAAGAAAACTACCTATACACATTTATAATCCATGAATCTATATTGAAATTTGAAAAAAAAAATCAAAATAAAACTAAATCTCTATGGATACGGAAAGGCACAAATATAAACAATAAATAAATATCCCGTTGAAAATTGGTTTGTGTTCATGAAAACCCCACATCTTTTTTTTTTGTTTCTCAAATTGGCCACAGGTAGCCGGTGCCGCTTTGAGCTCTGAGGTGTCACTTCTATTTATATTTATTCAATGCTTATACCCATATTGGAAAGGCAGACATTAAACTTAAAAATGAATCTTCACCGAAATATACCAAGCCGTACCGATTACCACATACTCAGAAGGAAGATATAAAGGAGGAAATAAAAAAAATGTTGTCAGATGACATAATAGAACCATCCATCTCCCCTTGGAATTCTCCAATACTTATAGTGCCGAAAAAGAAAGACCCAGTTACCGGTCTACAAAAATTCCGAGTGGTGATCGACTATCGTCACGTTAACGATCGAATCGAAGATGATAAATTTCCACTGCCAAACATAACGGACATCTATGATATGATCGGAGGAGCAACTTACTTCTCATGTCTAGATCTAAGTCAAGGATATTACCAAATGGAGCTAGATGCCAATAGTAGACCAATAACGGCATTCTCAACAGAGGATGGTCACTACCAGTTAAAACGTCTACCAATGGGTTTAAAGATCTCACCCAGTAAGTTCTCAAGAATGATGTCTATAGCCATGTCAGGACTAACATATTCACGATGTTTCGTCTATCTTGACGATCTTATAATTTTTGGTAAAAATTTAATAGACCACAACAAAAACTTGATCCAAGTCTTCGAACGTCTGAGAGAAGTAAATCTCAAAATACACCCGAGAAAATGTTCTTTCTTGCGAAAAGAAGTATTATACCTCGGACACCTTATATCGGACAAAGGAATTTTACCTGAACCCACCAAATCTGCCGCAATGAAAAATTATCCAACTCCTACTAACGCGGATGAAGTAAGAAGATTCGTAGCATTCGCAAATTACTATCGAAAATTCATTAAACATTTTGCTACCATTTGCATCCCATTAAATCGGTTATTGAAAAAAGATGTTGAATTCAATTTTAATAAAGATTGCGAAAAATCATTCAATTTGCTTAAAGAAATCCTTATAAGTCCTACAATTCTCCAATTTCCAAATTTTAATGAAGAATTCATTCTACGTACAGACGCCTCAGGTTTCGCTTTAGGAGCTGTTTTGTCTAATTCCGATGACAGGCCAATTGCTTACGCAAGCAAAACTCTTAGTAAGGCAGAGAAAAACTATAGCACCATTGAAAAAGAATTACTTGCTATAGTTTGGGCAGTAAAACACTATCGGCCATACTTGCTCGGAAGAAAGTTCAAAATCTTGACAGACCACAGACCCCTAGTGTACTTGTTTTCACTAAAAGAACCTAGTAGTAGACTAACTAAATTCAGACTATTATTAGAAGAATACAATTTCTACGTAGAATATTCACCCGGTAAAGATAACTGTACCGCTGACGCGCTTAGTCGCATTAAAGTAGAGTCAGAAGAATTAAAACAATTATGTATCTGTGTAGTTACAAGATCCCAGTCGAAAGTAGATAATAAAGATGAAAATACACCTAAGGATAATAAGATACAAACCAATGAACAAATGATAACAGAACTTCTGAAACCACCCGAAAGTGGACTAAAAGTTATTGAATTAAAAATCGTTGACAATTTTACGGAAGATTTAGTTAATTTCAAGGACGACATAATTATAGCACCAAACAAAGTTTTGGCGTATATTCCAAAAGGGAATAGTTTACTCCTAAAGAAGTCCAAGGACAGCACTACAACCCAATCGACATTATTTGGCAAAATATTGTCGAGGGATGTGCAAAAACTCTGCGGACCCAAATCAATTAAGAAAATATATATTACTAAAAATGAAATAAAGAAACTCTTGGACGGCCGTCGAGAATATAAAATTAATGAATTAAAAAATATATTAGGAGAAATGTTTAAAGAAAGTAATATAAAGGTATACCTAATAGATAATGTTATTGAAATTACCGATCCTTGTAAGAAGAAATTAATACTAAACGACTTTCACATACTTCCAACCAGTGGACATGCAGGTATAAACCGTATGATCCAAAATATAAACAAAAAAATACTTTTGGACAGGAATGCAAAACGATGTGACGTCATTCGTTAAGCACTGCCCAGTATGTCAACGAAACAAATATAACCAACCAAAGAAACAACCAATGACTATCACATCAACAGCCGAATCAGGTTTTGACAAGATATTTATAGACCTAGTAGGACCTTTAGAAGAATCTGAAGATGGATCTAAATACATACTCACCATTCAAGATGAGCTTACCAAGTTTATCGAAGCTATACCACTCCCAAATTAAGAATCAGGCACGGTAGCTAAAGCTCTATGTAGTAGAAAGTTTTATTCTAAAGTACGGAGTACCACATACAATAGCATCTGATCAGGGAACCGAATTTATAAACCAGGTTTTCAAAAGTATCTGTAAGCTTTTGAGAATAGAACAATTACAATCTACAGCGTACCATCATGAGAGTATAGGAGCTTTAGAAAATTCACATAAGGTTTTAGGAGCATATCTTAGAAGTTACGTATCAGAAAAACACACGGACTGGAGTACTTGGTTGCCATATTACGTTTTCTGTTATAACACTTCCGTACACTCAGAAACGGGTTACACGCCATTCGAGTTGATATTCGGAAAGCAATGTAGCTTGCCTAAAAATCTGACAACACAAATGGAACCGGTGTACAACTATGACGATTACGTAATTGACCTTAAACATAAATTACAAGTTGCCCATAGAGATGCCCGAGAAACGCTTATAAAGAAGAAAAATATTAGGAAAGATAGATATGATTAAGGGTGGGTGTCCCTTAGAAGCAAACTCAGAACTCATGTAAATACATTTGAATGTATTAGTAGAAGAATGATTCTCTTCTATAAGCTAACTTCTCTCTTGTGCAATACTTTTCTCAGAGCCAGATAATGCCAGCCACAGTGGCATATAGGTATGGTATGCATCGACAGACAGAGGCGCACAAGCGCACACAGGCATACATACATATTACATATTTATTGCCAGAACCTGTTGTGCTGAGACTATGAGAGATGAGTCTGACCGACACGCGACGCGACGGCCGGTGGCGATGACATAGGCACGGCGCGAATGATGTTTTTTTAAGTTTTTTTTTTTGCTATAGGTAGGTAGTTGTTTTGTTTTTTGGATGTTACGAGTATGTCATACTATGAGAAATGAGAAAAGTAATATACATAATATGAATAAGCGACAAAAAACGATATACATAATGCTAGAGAGGGGTTTTCGGTTTGGTGGCGGTGGATATTTTTATTTGTTCTAGATATCTACCTACATATTTTTTTGTTCGTTATGATATGATCTTCTAATTTAAAAAAAATATTCATTATTAGTTATGTAGGTATTATGTAAAATGTAAGTTTTCTTTTGAGAATTTTTTGAAAGAACATTTCACTTACCGGCTCATTCATACGGTTGTATTGCAGGTTGGAATATAATTAGGAAAATTGTACGGAATTGAAAATTTTGACAGTGAGTAGCAACCTAGGCAGGTAAGACATGATTTTTGGAAATTTATTCAAATTATAGGTACCTAACTAGAGTAAAAAAAGTATAAGTTTTTGTATGGGTCGAGAAACTACCTACATAGGTATGTATGTTCTATACGGGAAGGGCTAGGTACCTATATAGTTGATATTTTTTTTAAAATAAGGTAGGTACAGTACACATCATAAAATGCTGAAGAGCAAGATAATTTTTTTTAAATTTTGGAGTGATTTTTGAAAGGTTTCTTACGTACATGTATGCATATTTTGGCGCCATCCACTTGACATTATTAATTGCACATATCTGAAGGTATTACCCTCCCAGTGAAATGCAAACTGCATTCAATCACACAATAATAATGTTAATCAAATCTATCGCTATACCTACTCAAAATTAAATTCTCCACCAACGATATCAAGCATTTCAATCATTCATCATTCAATTACACTATTTTACATAAACTATCGAAGAAAAAACAATACAAAATGACTTGTATACCTATATATATGTATACATATTTCTTTTCGCAAAACAAACAAATGACCAAACCAATGAGTATACATGTATACACATAAGTATATATACCTATACTGCACAATATTCAACCAAAAATCCTGCATCGATCCGACCACAAGAAGTGAACACGAACTTCCATCAACCATCAAGTCTACGAGTTACATACGATTTGAACAAAGAAAAAAAAAACAGGACATATGTAGGTATATAATTATCTACCTAATTTTTCAAACTTCTGAGTTTTATATCTAAAGAACGATCATATCCATCGCGAAATCATGAATCGCGATAGCAAAATACAATGTGTAAAAACCTACAAGTAACTTGCCCAACCAAAAAAATCAAATTCTTCTGCATGTGGCTACGTCATATACAAATTGTCATTCATGAATCATGACCTTGCATCAAATATATCTAGAAAAAAAATTATTTCTAACAGCAGGTTTTTTTTACATTTTCTATGATTATAAGATGACGGGTAAGAAAAGAAAAATAAAAAAAACTTAGCCAAGCACAAAAAAAAACAAGACAAAATATATGTGAGAGCGAACGGACGGGCGAAATTTATTTGCAAAGAGATAGAAATTCTCTTCTTTAGCGCTGATATTGCAGTAGAATTTTGTGGAACTACAACTTCTTTGTGTGCGTGTGCAAGGAATTTTTTTGTTAAAAAATGCAAAATAGACGTCTTTTCTAAGAATAAAATTAAATAAATAGTAAGCGGAAAAATTATTTTTTTTTTGAAAAGTGGATAAACAAAATACCAGAAAAAAATAAAAAAAATATGCCAGAATTCTATTGCCAGTCGTTCTCTTACAATGGTATTACAAATATTGTCATATTGAATTGCATTTTGAAATATATCCTATGAGTTTTTTTTTTTCAAAACCGAGACTTTTTTCAGAATATATGAATCTTTCATAAAAAATTATTCACAAAAATTAAAAAATATAATTCTAAAAGCCCCTGTGCAAATCAGAAAATTTTAAGAAAAAAAAAGTGTTTTTTTTACTTTTTGTTAAAAAAAAAAAAAAATTGAAAAAATTGAAAAAAAAAAGTTAAGTAATTACACACCTATTTATTGGCTTTGTAAAAAAGATAGTTTGACTTCTTTATCTTTTATATTTATTAAGTTATATCCAGTAAAACATTCATACCACTTAGTAAATTTCCTTAATTTTTCATGGGTTTGTAAGATTTTTTTTGGAATTAAATAAAAAAAATAAAAAAAAAATAAAACCGATACTCATCTTGCAGATATATTTTCTTAAGAAAAAAAATAAAAAAAAAATAAAAAAAATTTATTTATTATATGCCCCATCATTTTTGCAAGCACTCTACAATTTTTTTTTGATTTTTCCATCTGTTTTCTAATTTTTAGGTCCAATTTTAATTTTTTTTTTTTAAAGCTCCTGAAATATTTTACCCATCCTATTTCCTATCGATATCCGTTTGTTTCATTAAAATATTCGGAAAAGTGTGAACGCTACACGACTTAGCGCAAAACTCTAACCTATTTTTTCATGGGACACTCACCCTTAAGAGGGACAAACAAAGAGTAGTAGTTTTGAAAAAGGAAGTTTAGTTTTATTAAGAAATGAAGCCAGAAAGAAATTAGATCCAATATTTATAGGACCATACGAAGTTTTGTCTCAAAATGGTGTAAATTGTGATATCCAATACGATAACAAAAGAATGACAGTGCACAAGAATAGACTAAAACCATTTTACATGTATTTAACTTTTATATAATCAATAATTAAATCAAAGTCAAAAAAAAGGGGAAGAGAATGTAAATAATAATATATGTATGTATATACAAGATAACTACTTCATTTAATTTTTAATAAGGCGCGCATAGGATTTAAGTAAATTATAGTGTTAAGCAATAAATAAAACGCAACTAGAATATAAGAAGAATAAAATAAGTTACTTATATGAATGAATGAAAAAAAAAAAATATTATATTATATACGTAAGTAATGATACAAACTAAGTATGTACTATAACAATACATATAAAAGAAAATAATATTAAAAAAAAAAAATGATTCCGAACAAAAAAAAAATATATTCCTATTATACAAGTTAGTGTCGCTTAAAAGTAGAAATCAAGATATGTCATGATTTCTGTTTTCCCCAGGAATGGTGGTGTGAAGGGATCACACTAGCGATCACTTCATTATACATTTGATTCCGGTCATTGACTTTAATCCACAATACGCTTCACAATAGCCAACCTTTATTTTAATGCACTCGCATTACTTTTCTATTTTTAATAATGCACTCGCATTTCACTCATGGTCAAGAGTATCACCCTCATGCACTAAATTATTAAGTAATAATTTCAATGCAACTGACGATGACGGGACGCGACGACGCTTCAGATTACTTTGGTCAAGTGTATCTACCTACTCGCTAAGGTTCAATGTACTGCATACTGTGTAGTGCATATGGCTGGATGTATTTGGATACATTTGTGCATTGTATTAGAAGGGCTATGCATACTGGTGTCGACTATTAATTTGATGACATATGTAGCAAGTATGCTGCCTGGTTCCGTTGTTCGTCAATTTCCCACGGAATTCGGAATATAAAATATATTTCTATAAGATATTAATTTGATATATAAAATATTTCTATGTTTAAGTTATAATATGTATTTGATAAAGGCTTAAGATGTTAGTGTGTAAGTAGATTATTATTGTATAAATAGCTTAAGTTTGATTGAATAAAGTCACTTCCTTTTCAGTTTGGAAGTAGAACGAACACTTTGGCTCTTCAGCCTTGTTTTTAGTTTCAAACTTGGAACAGATAGGCTCTCTAGCCATCCTCCACATTCGGCTTGGGGAAGCCATCCAATATCCCACATAGCTTAGTAGGTGAGGTAGGACCGACAGTAAATAGGCCCACTTTACAGTCCAAGTCCTCCAACGTAAGGTTGTTCAGTGAATGCAGTTTATTATCCAGCTCGTCAAAAGCAATATCTGGGCCTACTGGGAGTCGAGACAAGGCATCTGCGTTGGCATGCCTCGCCGTTGGACGATACTTTATCTGGTACGTATATGCCATTAATGTCAGAGCCCTAGGGTTGAAAATAGCCTTGAGAGGCTTGTGATCCGTCTGTAGTTCGAAAGTGCGCTCCTATACCATAGCTGGAGGCATCTGTGGCTAACACAATTGGTAAGGTGTCATCAAAGTGAGCTAGACAAGTTGCTTTAAGGATACTGCTCTTCAAACTCTCGAACGCGGCTTTTTGTTGACCAGACCACACAAATTTAGCCCCTTTTGCACGTAATGCATTCAATGGACCAGCCACCTGAGAGAAATTAGGAATAAATTGATTATAGTAATTTAATTTACCTATAACTGCTTCCAACTCTTTAACATTTGTTGGGTGTGGTAAGTTGCGGAGAGCCTTCAAGTGTTTTTCTAAAGGACAAATACCCTTTGAAGATAGCGTATGCCCAAGATACTCGAGCTCTGTGGCGGCAAAAGTACACTTTCGCTTGTTACACCGGAATCCATTCGCCTCCAAACGCCTTAGTACCTCTTCCATAATCTGCAGGTGATCGTCCTCTGACTCTCCAGCGATGACTATGTCATCGATATAAACACCTACTGAGAGATCCGCAAACAGCTGCTCCATAACACCTTGAAACTCCCCTGGTGCAGTGCTCACACAGCATGGTAATCGATTGAACCGTAAAAGTCCAAAAGGAGTGTTGATTACTACATATTCTTTCGATTGATCGTCCAATTCGATCTGTAAATAGGCCTCAGATACATAGGTCAATCTTGGTGAATACCTTACCACCTCGAAGCTTGTGAAACAAGTCTCGTGCTCTAGGTAGCGGATGACGATTTGACACCAGTTGTGGATTAACAGTGGTTTTGAAATCTCCACATATCCGGATTCCTCCATTGGGTTTCTGAACAATAACCACAGGTGCTGCCCACTGAGTACGCTGAACCCAAGTCAGGATTCCTTCTGCTACTAAACGATCAATTTCCTTCTTCGTTTTATCCATAATTGCGTAAGGAATTTGACGATATCGGACAAACTTTGGCACAGCACCCTCCTTTAGTTCCAGATGAGCTTGATAATGTTTGCATTTTCCCAAACCAGAAGAAAAAAGCTCAGAATACTTCTCACATAACTTTTCAATACTTTTGAGAAGAGAAACATTTGAATTATGTCGTTTTCAATTGGCAATCCGGAATTGGTTTTAGATTCGGAATCCCAATTGAACAGTTTTTTTCGATTCTGAAAAATTTGATGTTTGGTGTGAGAGTATTAGTATTTCAAGCAATCACTTCACAGTTGTAAATTTAAAAAAATATGACAATTATCAAGCGTGACATTAAATCTTTGAATGTGTGAGTGATTCTGTTTTTGCTTCTGATTTCAAATCCAGAAGAGAAATTCTCTTTTTTTTAGAATTAGAACTGTCACTTTTGCCCAATTGAACGCATTCAGAATGCTTTTTTCTACTTCCAGATTGCCAATTGAAAACGACATTAATATGTAATATTGAATGTTCTATCTTTAAGCTAAGAGCTTTGAACCAGTCTAATCTTAAAATATTAGCACCGGAACTGTTTACTACAAGCAAATTGACATGATGAATTGAATTCTCGTAGGTAACCTCAACTTTTAATTCGCTTTTAATTTCAAGTGGTGTTCCTCCGATTCCGAGAGACGGTACAATCATGAATTGTACGCAATCTACCTTGAAGCAGACATAGTGACAAAAATTAAGCTCGGTAGACTCCGGTGGGCAGGGCACCTAGCTCGCATGAGTGAAGAGGAACCTGCTCGGAAAGTCCTTTGTGGTACATTCTATGGTAGACGGCAGCGTGGTAGACCATGCTTGCGCTGGAGAGATGGCGTAGACCAGGACGCCCGAAGCCTTGGGGTGCGCAACTGGATGGCGTCGGCTCAAGACCGGGATAGGTGGAGAGACTTGTTGAAGGAGGCCAGGACCGGACCCCGGTTGTCGAGCCGATGATGATGATGATGATGTTCCTCCGTATGCTCGCAGACATTTTTTTGATGGAAAGCAACCTGGTTGGCCCAGTTGACGAAATCCTTCTAGTCCAACTAACGAACAAGATGCTCCAGTGTCGACTTGGAGTCGCATCGGACGCCCATTCACCACAACGTCTACCATTATCCACGGCTTCGATTCGGCTTTGACCAGCAAACATTCATGTGATTGCACGACCTCACTGTTATAAATTTGTTCGGAGTTATTAGCTGAATATTTACCGTGAAATTTGTTTTTTTTTCTTCGGTTAGAACGGCTACTCTGCTGACGTGTTCTTCCACGTGGTGGGTTTGACGATGTCCCTTCGGATGCACTCATCACACATACGGCAGCTACATGACCCACTTTTTTACATTTATTGCAAACCGTTTTGTTGTGACGACAGTCACTTCTATTATGATAAACAAAACAGCCCAGGCAGGATTTACGTAACGATTGTGACTGTGAGTTTGCATGAGAAATACCGTGCCCGTTAGACACCGCTAGTTTATTCACCTCGATCTCTTTATCTTTTTCCTTAATTGTAGAAAATGTTTTTTGAGTTGTCTCGCAAGCACATGCTATATCCAATACATCTTTTAACGACGGGTCAGTCTTTTGGAGTGCTTGCTATCGAACATTGTCATGCGGAGTAAATAGAACAATGATATCCCAAATCATATTATCGACATTATGACTCCGCACATGATGCTTGAGGACAAGTAAAAAGACAATTGCGAGCAATACCTCTTAGGTCGGCGACCCATGCAGCATATGTTTGGTCAGGCTTCATCACCGTTTTATGGAACTGGTATCTGGCTGGCAAAAACCTATCCGTCCCTGTACTAAAATTTCTAATTTGACATTACAAGTTGCAAAAATGACATGATTAAAGTATATTTTTATTTTGAAAAATATTGCTATTTTTATCTTAAAATACCATGAAATAACAATTGAAAAGTATTCTACTATTTACGTATTTACCTAAATAAGATCATTTTAAGCTATTTTTTGTGGAATATGAGCCAAGACTTACATGTGAAATGAAAACTTTTTGTTTTTCCGGTTATACAAGTTTTTACAAGTTTTCACGGAGCACCTCATGTTGATTTATATTTTAATAATAATATGCTTCGATTTTCAACTCAAATTAGTTTTTATTTCACTTTTTTATAAGTTTTGTAGTACGTTTTTCACTTTTTTTAAATCTTAAAATTTCATAACACTTAACTCTCAGCAAGGCTAAATGACAGACGAGATTGCAGTTTTTTTTTTTGTTATTTTAATGCTTCACTTACGTACACTGCATATGTGCCATAAGCCTCTTCCTCTATTTCTTATTCAATGGAAAATCCAACCCTAAGCGAGGTCGATTCTCGATTTTCGATCGTGCATGCAAACACATAAGAGAAACCAAAATAGAAATACACCTGAAACATTTTAGTTTAGAGTAGCTTCAAAACAAAAATAAATAAAAATTTTATTAAAAATTTCGCATTCTTGCATAATTCAGTTCAAAATAAATGTTTAAAGGATGGGAGTTACTGGTTTGTGGAAATTAATTGAACCTTGTGGCCAACCAGTGCCTGTTGAGATGTTGGAAAACAAAGTGTTAGCTATAGGCAAGTATGCGAGTAATAGTGGTTCCGACTAAAACGAAATATGTAATTTTGATATGGTCAAACAAGATTCCAATAGACAATGCATTTTTATCAAGAAATCATGTCCGTAAGATCTGAAATATCAAGAGGTCTCAAATGAAATATGTATCAGATTTTTGATGGGAACATAGTAAAAATTCAATATCTGTCGGATAATTAATCCATGTATTTTCTTAGATATTTCTATATGGCTCCATCAAGTCGTTAAAGGATTTCAGGACAAACAAGGATCGGCACTGGCAAACTCCCACCTTTTAGGTTTATTTCATCGGCTTTGTAAACTGATGTATTACCGAATAAAACCGGTCTTCGTATTCGACGGTAAAGTTCCTCTTTTAAAAAGAGAAACTATAGTAAGTTTTAGTGTTTGGAAACGATTTATTATATACTTATTACTTCATTTAATTTATTTAAGGCAAAGCGTAATCAAAAAAGAAACAAGTTGGTCAATGAAGCAGATAGAATTCAAACTCTCTTGTTACAATCTCTTGCCAAAGAAAAGGTTGTTCAGCAAGCCCTTGGTTCTAAAGCTGCAGATGAACTCTTGAAAGCATCCCCATCAAAAAGTAGAATTAGTGAAAAATGTGCAGATGTGGATATATTTAAACTGCCGAATGTGCCAAAAAGCGAACTTAACGCTACGGAAAGTGAAGACATTTTCGAGCCTTCGTGTAGTTCAGAATCTGATAGTTCATTTATTGAAACAAAACCGCGAATCAGTCATAACCAAAATTTGCAAGCTATTGATGTAAAAAGTGAGCATTTCCGTAATCTTCCTGCCGATATAAGACATGAAATACTTATTGACATTAAAGAAACTAGGAAGCAATCATCCTGGGGAAAATTGCATGAATTACCATCAAAAGGCAATGAATTCAGTACATTTCAAATGAAAAGATTATTGAAAAGGCGCCAGGTACAAGAGAGTATAGAAGAAGTTGTAAAAGAAATGGATGGTGTTAGGACTTTCACGTTAAGTGAATTAGAGAATATTTTCAGCGAAGAAGGAATAATTGAGACTCCAGGACTAGGGTGTACAAAACATATAACATCAGATTCTAATACTCGCTATCTTTTAATTCGGGATTTGAAAGAGACATTAGTAAATGCTGCTTCTGGGGAAAATAATGATAACCTAAAGGCTACTTCAATAGACTCTTGTAATGCTGATTTGGAAGATGCTGATTTAGAAATGGCCATCAAAATGTCATTGGACGATTCAGCTCTATACAGCGAAAGTGACTATTGCTACAGGAAGGAAGGACGAAAACTTAATAGTGAGCAAAGATCACTGTTAAAAAATGCCAATGTTGGAATCGCTAGAGACTTTATGATTGAACATGCATGTATGAATAATGAAGATGTTCGAAATCTCTTGGAGAGCACTCAAAGTTGTTCAGATGATGTATTTCATAATAAATCTAGGTAAGAAAATTATTACTTATGATATTTTTGATTCTTTTGAATAGTTTCTTTGTCTCTGTTCCGACGTTCTCAAACACTTAGTTAAGACTAACAGTAGAGCTCTTAAGGGCATTAACATGTTCTTAGATTGATTCTAAGAAGTGTTACCACGCTGACAACACTGGAAAAAAAAAAGTTTAAGTTTAAGCTAAGCTTAAAAATTAAATTGCGTTTATTATTTTAAATCAACGGCTTCACCCACAATGCTATGCGATACCTTTTTGAAAAGCCATTATCTATGAATGACAGTTGCATCGAAGAAATTAATCAGCTTGCGATTTTAGGTATGTGTAGTGTATCACAAACCATCTTTTGTGGAATGATCGAATACTGCCTTAAGATGTTTATTTTTCATTTAAGAAAAATTGCCGTTTTATTGTGTTGAGTCCTAACAAGTAAAAGTAGAACCTATCGACTGCGGGCGGGCCAAGGCAAAAATATTGACAGTAACAAGTTTTCAGTTTTCAGACGTTATCAATAAAAAAATATTAATCCAGGGTCAATCCACTACTGTTTCATTTTATTACGTTCTTATAAAACTCCAATTAAAAAAAAGTAGTAAAACCTAGTTTAATGCTTCATAAATTAATTAACTTAAAAGATTTTAAATATTTTTTTTTATTTCATTTTAATTCAATTTGTTTGAAATTTGCCCTTTCGCGGCTAAACGGCGGAGGGGAATAGACCCCATCCGTACGATTTTTTTCTTATATCAACCCAACTTACATGCAACAGCATTTTGGCGCACCGCTCATGAATCACCCTCTATATTTTTGCATCCAAAACTTTTCAAGATTAAATCATACGAACTGTGATTAAGAAAGATTTATACGCCGACAGTTGCACCATCTCATATAAGTTTTTCTTTGGATCAGGTTCTATTCAAATAAGTACTGTATGCCCTAAAAAAGTAATGATCAGATTTTTTCGTAGGTAATCAACCTAGAGGCACATACTTTTTAAATATTTTTTCCTCTGAAACTTTGCTTTTTAAGTGCTCATTCTATTATATAATTTCAATGGTTTTTTTTAAGCTTGCTGGATGAGAACCAGACCATGAAAACTTCTACTGAGCCTTTGAAAGCTGAAAACAATGGTTATTCATGCATTGTATACGAACATTCATCGGAGGTGATAGATACTACAGATATTTTACAAGAAGATTCAACAAAATTTTTAAAAAATCCTCGAACACCGGGCGAATCTGAAGAAATAGGCATAATTTCAGACTCAAATAGTGACTCCGAATTAGAAGAAGTAAACGATATAACCTCTTCAAATAATATAATTTCCAACAATGAACTATTAATATCTGATAGTAAAATGAATATGGAAATATTTGTGGATATAACTAAATCAATTAATAAAGAAGAAGATATTTTCGCTGATATGTTCAAATCGACACAAGAAAAAAGCATTAAAACCAAGCCGTCATCATTGAATGTAGCAAATATTCTTCAGGATTTAAAAAAACAAGCTGTTGAAGCAACCAACATTAATCTTTCCGACATAAAACTTAATACACCAATAATAGAGATTTCAGACGACGAGAGTTTACGCTTAAGCCATAAACTAGTATATTATACCGACAGCGATTCATCTCAAAACATTGTTTCGGAATTAATCCCAAAATTGATTTCCGATGAACAACCTTTAGCAGAACATCTATCTTTTTTAGAAAGCGGTAATGATCAAAAAGCATCTGGGTCAGATGGCGGGAATTTGCCTTTAGTAAAAAAAACTGATTGCAGCGAAGTTATCGAAATAGTTGATCAAAGTTTACCGTCAACTAAGTTGACTCCATCAAAAACAAAAGATATATCCAATTTTTTTGAAACTAAATTTATCGTTAAAAGAACGCCAGAAAAAAAAGATGATTGGGAAGATGTTCCAAAGTTTACCCCACCATTTTTTGTACGAAAATCCCCGAAATCAAGCAATGAAAAAACCCCAAGAAAAAGAAGTTCTTATAATCATGATGATTCACCTCTTAAAAAATCACGTAAAGTAAATAAAATGTTATTTGAAAACAATTTTGACCATGAAAATTCCACAAAAGTAAATGAAAACATAAATAACGCACAGGACGCCCTTGAAACTGCAGCAAATGCTTTAAAAGAACAGAAATCCGCGGAAGAACTAGAAGATATGGTATCAAAGCTAGCAAAAGAAAAAAGTGATTTAGAAAAGGAAAGAAATCGGCAGGACAGAATGGGAATGACTATAACTGAAAAAATGAATTCGGAATGCATGGAGTTGTTACGTTTATTCGGAGTTCCGTTTATTGTTGCCCCTATGGAGGCCGAAGCGCAGTGCGCATTTCTTGATACCATTAAACTCACCAACGGAACAATTACCGATGATAGTGACATATGGCTATTTGGAGGCAGGACAGTGTATAAAAACTTTTTTGCTCAAAACAAACATGTTATGGAATTCAAGTACGATACAATTCAAAGCTCCTTTAATATTGATCGAAATAAACTTATTCAGCTTGCGCTATTAGTTGGAAGCGATTATACTACAGGTAATTGAAAACAAAATATGTTTATTTTATAATAGCATCTACTTCAAAGTATTTTACCGCTGCATAATCTATCATCTTTAGCTAATTTTCTTCTGGCACAGGTTTTTAATATCTCCTATTAATAAATGAATTGATCCTTTCACCTAGTTCTGATACTTATTGAATTGTTTATGATGTTGAACCAATGATTAATTCAATAATTGTCCGACCTCAACCGACAAACGCAACTTCGGAAAAAATCAAAAAAAAAAAAACCGGGATCTAACTCAGGTCCTAATTTTTTTTCTTCAAAATTTCCAATTTTAAAATAAATTAATCACAAACTGTTATGTCGACTTAAATAACTTTATTAAGAAAGAATATTCAATAATAGGTTTTTGGCTCTAAAATAGAATAGAATATAGAATTTTTGTCTGGACGTTACCGATCTTTGAATAATTTTTTTTATATGAGTAATTTTGTTTTTAGAAAATTCTCCTGGACAACGGGATATAGACGACCTTCCGAAATACTTTTGTCTTTCGTATGACCCAATTTTCACTTTATAGCAGTTTGATTTACATATCTCATGAATTTCTGAGCATTTTTAATAATTTTTCTTTATATAAAATAAACTGTTGGAAATTGAAGTTCAAGAAATGGAAACCGATATTCCCATAGCTTATTATTATATGTACATATGTATATCGTTTTTATTTTTATTTTTTTAGTTCTTATGGCACCTTCAGGGCATTCCTAATGTGCTAATAGTCCAGGAGCTGGGGATCTGCGGATTCATGATTTTATGTTCTTTGTGTAATTTTGGTGCCCAACAAACCGTTGATTTACTGTAAATTTTTGAAGTTGCAAAAAAAAAAACGAAAATTTGTGTAAGCTGCAAGTTCATGAAACCTAGCCAAAACGTTAGTAGGCATCCCTTTGATGATAAAAAACAATTGCTTACACCTACCTGTTCAATGCCCCTTTTTTTTACAGTAAAAGATGATTTTCTAAAGCGCGCGCTATTTAAATGTAATATTTGTATTATTATCTATGAAATTCAATCGCAATTTTTTTTCCGCAAGGTTTATAGCCAAAAAAAAATAAAAATAGGATACAATGCACTACAGGGGGGCCCAACTTCCCTTAATTGTAAGCGGTACTTTCCATCACCCCTCCAGATGTAAGCACAAGCACAACTAACATATGCAACTGGTTTATGAATCCGCAGCTTAGACAAATTTTCAATTTTTTTGCAATTTCAAAAATTTACTGACCCCCTGTAAATTCCGTAATTTTCAAAATGATAATCGTCAATACGATAATCGTCGACGATATCGTCCATTATTTGCTTCATGTAACTCATCCACTGTCGTGTCGTCGATCGTTTAAAATTTGAGAACGCCTTGTACATTTCAGAAACTCTCAAACTGTATTTGAATTGTCAAACTGAATGATAAATGAAAATAAAATGTTTTTTTTTTGTGCTGTTATGTGTTTGATGCAGGAAAAATCAAAATTGCCACAAAATGTAAGTTATTTTATCGTAATATTTTTACAAATTAATATAAATCCAATACCTCACCATATGTATAGGGCAGTCACACAATCGCAAATAACAATTCTAATACAATTCATGGAAGAACATCCCGAGTTTGCCAAAGGATACAAGCCAAACTCCGTGCAAGGTAAGAGCGATATAAATAAATTGTTGGCTGATTTGGCAGCAATATTAAATGCCGATTGGCTGCCCAAGAAGAGCATTGCTTCATGGAGAAAGGTTTGGACAAGTACCGCGCCCAAAAAAAAGGTCAGCCATAATTTGTTGGAAAGGCAGAAAACGGGAGGCGGCCCTTTTGAAAAAGTCCCTATTTCCGAGGACGAGAAAAAAATAATTGAGCTGACTTCAATGCGGTGTGCTGTATCCGGTAGTTCTGCCAATGTTTTTGGGTCCCCAGCTCCATCATGTGAAAAAAAGACGAAGATGACTCAGAAAAACTATTGCGGGGAATTGAGTCCATTGCGATCGCAACTCATTGACAATACGACCACACGGCAATCGCCACCCAAGGAACTTATGACTCCATGGCGATCACCACGAATTGCAAGGAAAAGATAAGTTTCTTAATATTTATATATATTATGGGTTGTTACTGCTATCTTGGTTCTTTAGAAACTCAACTCTATTTGCAACCGTCAATACCCCACGTCAAAAGGCGAATAAGAACAGTGCAGTGCAGCAGCTATTAAAGCTGCAAATTGAAAAGGACTCGGAGTTCCAAAAAAATATTTCTAAGTTCCTTAAAGAAAGGAATGAACAAGATGCAACATTCCAAAACCGAGTCATTGCTTTACTTGAAAAGCGCAAAGAAATTGCCGAACAGCAATTGAAAAAAGGATACTTTAAAAAAAAGAGTGTATATATTTATGTGTGATTATTTATTGTTTTTTATTTTATTGATAAGTGTTTCTTTTTAGTGTTCTTTTTATATACTTATACATGAAATAAGTTTTTTATATCATCCCTTATAGTGATGGCAAGTTGCTTCCTTGCGTTTGTTCCATTTATTATTTGTGCATCGTTTACATTATAATTTGGAAAGTTATCATCATCTAAGACAATGTTTTCACTTTCAATATTATAATGTACACAAATGTTGTGTAAGGCGGCGCAAACATTTGCAAAAATATCAATTTTGCTCGGGTCGTAGCTACTCTTCCTTCTAATAGAATTCTCCATCGACCTGAGGGTTATATAAATAATAGAATTGATTATTGTAACATATTTTACTAATTCGCATGGTTTACCTTTGTAAACACCTATGCACCTTTCTATCATGTTTCTTGCCTTTGCATGTATATTATTAAAATGCGTTTTGCTGGGATCTGGTGAGCAAGTAGCCCAGGCTCTAGAGGGTATCCACTGTCACCTAAGGAATTTAGCCAACAGTTGTGGCCTTGCTCATTGAAAGTGTTTTCTAAAAACGACCTTTCATTGGAGTGCTTCCAAACGAATGAATCGTGCGTAGACCCACCATATCTGGAATTTATTGCCATTATGCGCATCCTATGGTCACAGGATGCATTTGCAAAGGAAATATTTTATGTATTGTGTTTTCAATTGATGAATTTAACTTACAACCATTGCATTAAGACTATGTTTTCCTTTGCGGTTGAAATATATTTGCTCAAAATCACAATCTGTTAGCCATTGGTACCCTCCGCTACCCAAAGTCTCAAAGGTCGGAGATTCAATTTCGGTTCGAGGTAGCTGCCATTGGAACAGAATTTACAGAAATGCAACAACGCATTGCGATGGATATAAATTTCAGTGAGAGATGTGCAAATTAACCGATATATCGAAAATGCGGTATATTTTCAATAATTTTTTAATAAAATAAACACTTTAAGCGTTTTTAACTAAAAAAATTAGTGAGAGAGTGTAATTTACTGTTTATAAAAAGTAATTTTGTTCGATTATAATGCGCTAGCGTTTTTAAGTATTGTTATGAGATGCACCGATTTTAAAAACAAAACTATCAAATAAATAAATACCATCCTTAGATAGATAGATAGAGATGGTCGTCGCTAGCTCTGGCCTTGCGACTCAATTAGCGCTGGAGAGCGCTGTTTTGATACCATTAACTCGTGCAGAGCAGATTGCTGTATTTCTGGCTTGATTTTGGTTTAATTTGAGCAGTTTGCATGCTTCTCTGATTGCTAGTAGTTCAGCTTGAAATACACTAGCAAAGTCTGGTAGTTTGAAGGACTTGGAGATGTTAAGGGTCTCGGAAAAAATTCCTGAACAAGAAAATCCTGAACCAACACCGCACTCCATCTTAGACCCATCGGTGAAGATTGTTGTGTCGAAATTTTTCGTCACACTGTCGTCTTTCCAATCATCTCTTGTAGAAAAAATGGCCTTCAAGTCTCCGATTTGTCTGAGAGGAGGTACACAGTAGTCGGTGTTAGCTAGAAAAATATCCGGAGGAATCAATTTTGTGACACATCCATGGCCGTAAGGCTTGGAAGACCAACAGTTAGATTCCTTTAGTCTTACAGCACTGCATGCCGCTAGGTATTTTATGTGAAGGTCAAGTGGTAGAAGGTGGTAGAAGGTGCAGGATAACGCTGAGGGCATCTGTTGGGCAGGATCGAAGGGCTCCAGTAGTGCCAACGCTAGCCGTTCTTTGAACCTTCTTAAGTTTATTGATGTTATATTGTTTGTTAAGTGCAGGCCACCACACAATCGATCCATATGACAAAATTGGTCGAACCACAGCAGTGTACGTCCAAAGAATCATCTTAGATTGGAGGCCCCACTTCTTACCAAATGTTTTTCTACAGGCATAGAAAGCAATGCATGCTTTCTTGACCCGTTCTTCTATATTTACCTTCCAGTTCAGTTTGGGGTCAAGAATGACTCCAAGGTATTTGGCTTTAGAAGATAAAGATAGAGTTTGGCCGTTAAGTCGAGGTGGGGTGAAAGTAGGTATTTTAGTTTTGGTAGTAAAAAGCATCAGTTCCGTTTTACTCTGGTTAACACCTAGTCCACTTCTTGTAGCCCAGTTGCTAACTTTTTTCAGAGCCACCTCAGTGATTTCACTAATCACTGTGGTATACTTTCCTGAGACCAATAAAACCAAATCATCAGCATACGCTACTGCTTTAACACCGCTACTTCTTAACTTAACGAGAATTTTATCCATGACTAACAGCCACAGAAGAGGGGAAAGAACACCTCCTTGGGGTGTTCCTCTACTAACAGATTTAGTAGTAGTAGTGTTTCCTAACGAAGCGTGAATCTTTCTGTCACTTAGCATAGAAATGATCCATTCTGATATGAATCCATCTACGCCGAAGTGAGCAAGTGATTCACGAATAGATTCAGTTAGGATGTTATTGAAAGCACCCTCCACGTCTAGGAAGGTTGCAAGGGTATATTCTTTGTAGTTAATTGTCTTCTCGATTGTGCGCACAACTTCATGCAGGGCAGTCTCCGTAGACTTACCTTTGAGGCATGCTGGGATACATCAAGTGGACAGACTTCTAGTAGTACTCTAATGTGAGTATCAAGGATGCGCTCTAGTGTCTTTAAAACAAAAGAAGTTAAGCTAATAGGTCTGAAGTCCTTCGCGGATTCATGACCTCTCCTACCTACTTTCGGAATAAAGACCACTTTAACATGTCTCCACGACTCAGGTACATGATTGAGATGGAGACAACCCTTGAAGATCATTTCAAGCCAGGGCACTGCTATGTCTTGCAGTTTCTGCAGCATAATTGGTATTATGCCATCAAGGCCTGGTGATTTGTAAGGGGAAAAAGTATTTATGGCCCATGAAATACTATCTCCTGTTATAACGGAATTGATTAGCTCTTCCTGAGCTGGATCGGTGTTTATAGTACTCAGAGTTTCGGGGTCGCTGTTCTCGAAACCTGGAAAATGTGATGCCATTAGCACTTCCAAGGACTCAGCAGGAGAGACTGTCCAGAGACCGTCAGATTTTTTAAGGAACGAGGGGTTACAATGTTCCTTTGACAAAACTTTACTTAATCTCGCAGAATCCTTAATGTCTTCTATAGAATGACAGTATTCTCTCCAACAAAGTTTCTTGGATGCTGCTATGGCTCGCTTATACTCTTTGAGACAGTCTTTGTAAGGTTGAAAGAATTTCTCCTTCTGACAGATATTGAAGATCCTTCTGGTCATTTTTCTTAGTGCCGAAAGATCTTCGTTCCACCAGGGAGGGAATTTTTTGCGGCTATATTTAATTGGTTGATTGGTCTGGATAGCAATCCGGCTATTTTTACTTGGCTTGTTACGTTGGTCATGGTCAACCTACAAAGTCGTGTCAACTTATTTGGGATGCCGAATTCTCTCATGGCTTTGTAAAGTTCTACCCTGGCTATGCTATCATAGGCGGCCTTAAAGTCTTTAAACAGATGGTATGTTGGGATGTTAAATTCTAGACATTTTTCCATCGCCTGCCTAAGGGTAAAGATCTGATCAGTTGTTGATTTGCCTGGAATGAAACCACACTGATATTGGCCGATTATGGTTTTAGCGTATGGGGCTATCCGTTCTTGAAGGATAGAGGAGAGTATCTTATAGGCGGTACTCAACAACGTGATACCTCTATAATTGCTGCACGTTGTGACATCTCCCTTCTTATGTATGGGGCAAATTATACCTTTTCGCCAGTCTTCTGGCATTTCTTCCTGCTCCCATACGTGCACTATAATATCATGAATTGCTTGGCGTAAGGCTGGCCCGCCGTGGTGGAATAGTTCGGCTGGTATGCCATCGGCTCCCGGGGCTTTGTTTTTCTTAAGCCGGGCTATAGCCTTCTCAACCTCTTCTATGCTTGGTGGCGGTAACATAGGGTAATCTTCTTGAAGTAGTGGAGCCTCTACTTCTGCAGTGAGCTGACCATTTAGCAATTCATTAAAGTACACTTCCCATCGCTCCAGTATGCTTTGGGGATCGGTGATCAGATTTCCCTCTCCGTCCTTGCAGTAAGTGCAGCGTGGTGTGTACTGCGTCATGTTTCGGACGGATTGGTAGAACTTCCGCGCCTGGTGCGGACCTCGCTCTCGGCTTCTTTCTAAATCACAGATGATGTTCTTCTCCCAGGCTGATATTTTCTGTCTGTGAAGCCGTTTTTCTATTCTTCTGAGCTCTTTATATTCATCTTCGCGTGCCCGCGTTCTATGAGATTGTTGCATTGCTCGGTACGCAACATTCTTACGTTCAGTCGCTAGCTTGCATTCATCATCAAACCAGTCGTTCCGACTTCTACGACTGCTGCCTAAGATGGAATTGGCAGTACTAATGACAGTGTTTTTAAGGCGTGTCCACTTCTCATCTACGCCCAGCATACTGGCTCCAGGACTTACTCTCCCTGGATCGAGTGGTTCTAGGGCGAGTCCTAACGCAAGTCCAAAGGTGTTACTGGTGTTTTCACTGCGTAGTGAAGCCGTGTTGATTCGAACCTGATCGGCGGATGCAATACGTCTTCGCAAGTCAATCCGCCCTCGGAAAACCATACCAACAAGATAGTGATCCGAGTCGATATTGGCACCTCGGTACGTTCGTACCGTCATCAAGTTCGAGTAGTGGCGACGGTCTATCAACACGTGTTCAATTTGGTTACGAGTGGCTCCATCAGGTGATACCCAGGTGGCTTTGTAGATATCTTTACGCGGGTACCTGGTACTCGCAACGACCATGTTTTTCGATGCTGCCAATTCTAGGACTCGAAGTCGGTTGTCATTAGTGTTCTCATGCAAACTATGGGTGCCTGCGTAATGCCTGAATACCGGCTCCCGACCTATTTTAGCGTTCAAATCCCCAAGGATGATTTTAACATCATACCTTGGGCAGGCATGGAGGGCCCTCTCGACTTGTTCATAGTAAGTCTCTTTATCTTCGTCTGAGGACTCCTCCGTAGGTCCGTGAACGTTAATGAGGCTGATGTTCTTGAATTTGCCTCTCACGCGAAGGGTCCATACCCTTTCGCTTATAGCGTTAAAGCCGATGACGGTAGACTTCATTTTTTTCGTTGACCAGGAAGCCTACCCCGAGCACATGGTGTTTTGTATGACAGCTGTAATATAAGTCATATTCTTTCTTTTGCAAAACACCATTCCCTGTCCATCTTATTTCTTGCAGTGCTGTTATGTCAGCTTTATATTTTGACAGGGTATCGGCTAGCTGCTGAGCAGCTCGAGCTCTATAGAGCGATCGTACGTTCCATAAGAAAATTCGTAAATCGTTGTTCGGAAGAACCGAACCAGTGTTCGGAAGAACCGAACCATTGTTCGGAAGAACCGAACCATTGTTCGGAAGAACCGAACAAGCTGTACACGATTCCTTCGTCCAGATCGAGCAGGCGGCACAAAATCTGGGGCTGCACATTAGTGAAGGTAAATCAAAGTACATGGTGGCGTCGAATGCGAGAAGAACAGTTGGTCAAACAATCAAGGTAGCGGAGCACGAATTTGAAGTGGTGCAATCCTTTAAATACCTTGGGTCAATAGTAGCAGCCGATAATAATATAGAAGAAGAAATACGCGGGTGGCTGCTCAATTCCAACAAAGCCTACTATAGTCTGTCAAAGCTCTTCAAATCCAGAAATCTCACCATAACTTCAAAACTGCTGCTGTACAGGACCATGGTCCTGCCAGTACTCACATATGGATCCGAGACTTGGGTGCTTAGCAAAAGACACTCCGACCTCTTAGCCGCGTTCGAGAGAAAAGTCTTAAGGAGAATTGTTGGCCCCATATGTGAGGAAGGGCGATTCCGGAGACGGTACAATCATGAATTGTACGCAATCTACCTTGAAGCAGACATAGTGACAAAAATTAAGCTCGGTAGACTCCGGTGGGCAGGGCACCTAGCTCGCATGAGTGAAGAGGAACCTGCTCGGAAAGTCCTTTGTGGTACATTCTATGGTAGACGGCAGCGTGGTAGACCATGCTTGGGCTGGAGAGATGGCGTAGACCAGGACGCCCGAAGCCTTGGGGTGCGCAACTGGATGGCGTCGGCTCAAGACCGGGATAGGTGGAGAGACTTGTTGAAGGAGGCCAGGACCGGACCCCGGTTGTCGAGCCGATGATGATGATGATATTTAATTGGACAAGAGACCTTGAAGGCAGTTTTAATGGCTGCCTCGAGGGTCTCTACCCTAGACTCGAGAACTTCCACAGTTTCTACTCTACTAATTGGTAATTTGCCCAGTTTAGATTTGGTGATCTGACTAAATTTCTTCCAGTCAGTTTTTTTAGGATTTCTATAAGGAGGAAGGGTTTCTACCTTGAAACCTATGTTAAAAAGGATCCACCTGTGATCCGAAAAGGAATTTGCAGAGGATACTCTCCAATTTTCCACCACTAAATTACAGTTGTTTGTAACAGTGATATCAAGTACATCTTCCCAGCCGTCGTAATTTTTCGAACTTGGAAAGACGAAGGTGGGTGTATCACCTCTGTTACAAACAATAAGGTTGTTATCAATAATAAAATCAAAAAGAGACTCACCTCGTTCGTTGATTTCAGAGCTACCCCAGAGTGAATGTCGTGCGTTCGCATCACATCCAATCAGGAGACTCGTTTTTTGCTGCTTTGCTGCCTCCAGCAGGGTCTTCACCTCCTCAGGCGGTGATTCACGGTTGTGGTCGCAGTAGCCAGAAGCCATCAGTAGTCCATTTGTTTCTTTGTCTTCCAGCCTGACAACTGTCAAATCGGGAGTGCTAAAATTTGGACACAAAAAAGCTTTTAAGTGTTTTTTAGCTAAGATACAAGTTCTAGGATTACCTTGTTCAGGGGCTACTGGTTTATAAAAAAGGTCGTATTGATTATCTTGAAGGCCCCTCACTCTGAGGCCATTAACCCAGGGTTCTTGGATGACGCCGATGTCTATATTTTCCTCACTTAGGAAAATTCTTAGATTATCTGAAGCACATTTAGAGTGCTTCAGATTAATCTGGACGACCTTCAGCGCGTTTTTAATTTTTCGGGCTTCCTGCTTCGTCAGGAACCACCGATTCGTCGACAGCGGCGCTGACCTCAGCGCCATCATCCACTTCATCGGCATCTGGTTCCTGATTCCGCAGGATTTTAATTTTGGCATGCCTGATGCCAAAACGCAATTTATACTCGGTTTTAATGAGAGCCCCAATGCTTTCCTCGCTAATCCTCAGAAGGTATGAAGCGCTGGTCTTTTGCGGTTCCTCCGCCTTAATGATGACCCAGTCATGCATGGGGACCAGTGGGTTCAACCTCTGAAGACAGCGGATCAGCTCCTGTCCGCTAGGTTTAATGCCCATGAGAGGCAACCAAATGCGAGCTTTTGGTTGTCTAGGAATATCCTTAGCTGGGATGAGCTTGAGCTTCATGCCCTCCCAGTCATTGCTGATCTTAGCAATGCTTTCTCTAAGGAAATCCTTTGAAAACACATTTTCGCATTTGATAACCCTGTACCCCCTGAGCATTTCACCTGAGTCGAAACTAGGATAGGGTCCCTCATTTGCGGTCAAAGTGAATAGGAAAACCATCTAAGAGAGCTTAGCCTCGATAGAGCTCCACACCGATAGCAGACCTTTGCTATTGGTGGAAAGCTCATCTACAACCGCTACCTGTAGGTCATCCCTGACAACCTCGCTCAGAGTAGGCGGTTGCGCCGCTCCCGAAGATTTGGCTTTCTCTTTCATATTCTTGCCGTCAAATTTGCTCTTCTCTGGCAAGGTCTCCTCTTGAGACCTGTTTCTTTAGACGGCGTTATCTTTGTTTCCCAGAAGACTATTGTATTCTTCAACAATCTTCTGGTACTTGATTTTGTCTTCGGCGTCCCTCTCCTGAATAGTTCCCTCGGCTTCATTCTTAGCAATCTTGCCAAGAATGTGTGAGGCCCTCAGGAACTGATTTTTTCGAAGAACGCCCGAAGATTTCTTCTTACCGCGAGTCGCAATGCTATGGCTGGCATTGCTACCCGATGGCTTGTCGGTATTGGTCGATTTAGGGAGCACAGGAGTACTATGGCTGGTACTAGCTATGCTCCCTGAGGGTTTGGAAGACATTTCTTCAACACAGGCATCTGTGCTGAGAAAGCTTCCCGTCAATGTCTCCTGGCTAGAAGCCAGCAGTTCGTCTTCGTTGTCCGTTGTGTTGCATATATTTGTCGTCGTTTTGTCCATTTTGATTTTAAATTTAAATTTTGTTCCCACGAGTAGGTCGGAAAAAAAAGGTCAGCCCCGGCAGAGCCGATATACCGGGGTAAGGCAGAAAGTAAGACGGACCCTGCCAAGTCATCCGAATGGGCTCGTTCGCGACTGGTTTACCCCCCAGCCTTTCATTCTTCGGCACGGATTATGTTTAAAACGCTCACACCACCACTGAAATTAGGGACCCCGTATCTATGGTCAGATTGCATTGCTAAAGGTTGCTACTATTAAGGAGTAGGAAACTGCAGCAATTCAACCTGACCTTAGCTGATCCCCATCTTGACAACGTATAAGATAACTGGTGATCATTACCGCCCGGCACCCACTAGGAGGGTTTGAAACGAGGATTTTTGCCGGGCAGTACCATCCTTACTTCCAAGCATTTGTTATTTTTTTCCACTTTAAGTGTCAACAAAAGAATAAAGTGAAAAAAAAAGTTTTGAAACATAAATACTATTTATTTATTCGAATTTATACAAACAATTATTACAAACATATTTTAATTACAATGGAAATGGATTAAAGCACAAAAAATATCACAAACATACTTTTTTCCATCCACCAACATCTCTTTGTTTTGGTCTCAAAGAATTTAATTGATTGGCCAGATGCTCCCAAAACACAGCCACAATTTCTGGTGACCTTTTCGTATAGTTCTGAGTTATATGAGGATATTCTGTATCCTGATTATAAATAAAAAGTTAACTTAAATAAACTTCATTTGTTTATTACTTACATTTTAATAATTTTTTTTTTTTAAGAAAAACTTCCGCGACCAGAACTTGTCGGAGGACTTCGGAGAAAATAGTAACGAAAAAAAAACGATTTCACCTACTTAATCGCAGAGCATCGCATGCAAATGGCATGCGTTTAATTTCTTCGGAGAGAATCTCCATCAGCTGATCGGAGAACTACCTCGAAGCAAAATATATCCGATTCGTAGAATTTCGGATAGAATTCAGCTCCGACGGTTACCTCGATAGGGCCGATTATTGGCGGTATATATGTTGAACGACACCCGTTTGACAAATTTATGGTTTCTAGTACCATCACAAACGCTTCTTTTAATAGACGAAAGCGTTGAACAAAACTAGGATAGATAAATTAATAAATACATTTTTATGATAAAAAAGACATACTTACTTATGATTTAGAAGAGAAAAGGGATTTGATTTGTCTCTTAATTGTCGTCGTATTCGTATTAATTGTCTTTTTTTCCAATTTTCAATTTCTTTTCACGATTTAAAACAAGAAAATTGCAGCGCCGAAACATTTTCACTTTAATTTGTCAATAGATAACAAAAAAAAACAAATGTCAAATTACAGTGAGAACTCAATTATTCAACTACAGTCACCTACAAACTTCAAAATTAATGCGAGACGATACCTATTTAGCTATCGTCCAAACGCTATCGTTTTGACGCTATCGTTTTAAAGATTATCGTATTACGTGAAGCAAATAGAGGAAGCACTATCGTTCAAACTATATCGTCTGACGATAATCGAGTTACGGCATGACCCCCCAGTTATTAAACCCACCATTTTTGAGGTGTAAGCGATTATCGTCATTACCTTCTTACTTACTTACTAAAGGTGGCGCTACAGTCCTGGACGGACCTGGGCCTCAACTAATATGCGTCTCCAGCTCGGTCCCTAGCTAGCTGCCTCCAGTTTCGCACGCCAAGTTGGTTCTGGGTCCTCTCCCACTTGCGTGCTCCAACTGAGCCGCGGTCTTCTTCTACTGCTCTTCTACTTCCATTCGCTCTACATGACCCAGCCATCTAAGTCGTCGGACTTTGATTCGTTTGACCAGGTCAGTGTCGCTGTACAGCCCGTACAATTCATGGTTGCATCTTCTCCACTCACCATCTATGCAGACGGGACCAAAAATCACCCGGAGAATTTTCCTCTCGAAGCATCCTCAGACGTTTTCATCCTGCCTTGACAAGGTCCAAGCCTCAGCGTCATAAATAAGAACTGGGATGATAAGCGTCTTATAAAGGGTCACTTTAGTTGCTCGAGAGAGTAACACATTACCACTTTTTGTGGTAACATTGAAATAAATTTTATTTGCACTCACATATTATTCTCCCGCTCTTAAAATTTACCACACATAACCGTCTTAATTCCCCTACACACACTCACATTTAAGTTTCATATGAATTCGATACGGGACAAATTGCGATCCACTGATTCCACTTCATCACTACCACCAACGAAATCACCACCAGCAAAAAAACAAAAAATAAAAAAAACTCCCGAAGATAACACGTGCACTATGGATATGATTGCTAAATTCGAAAAAGCCATTCTTGCACAAACTGAGGTGATTACGTCACAGATTTCTGAATTTGAAAATAGGATCACCATCAAAATTGACACTGATGTAGCGGAATTAAAATCTACGATTGAAGGTATCAACGTCCGATTATCACTTCTGGAATCGAAACAAATTGAACTCGAGCCTTTAAGAGAAGAAAACCGCGAGCTTAAACACAAAATAATAGAGCTGGGAGAAGAGATTAAAATGGTTTCCACTCGAATGGAAGAATACCAGGAGAAGCAACAAAAAAAGGAAACTTTATGTGATGGGCTTTTACACGGAGTTCCACTTCTACAATCCGAAAATCTACTTCTTATTTTTAATCGGCTTTGCACAAATCTAAACTTAACACCACTAAATATCAAAAGTATTTATCGCCTTAAATCAAAAACCGACGCTACTGCACCACCGATTATTATTAAATTTTTTTCGGCTCACGACAAGCTTCTTCTTCTCCGATCAATTGCAAACCACCGAAAAACAACAAAAGAACCGCTTAATCTTAATGATCTTGGCATAGGCTCTGGCAATGCAACGGGAAAGTCTAATGTTTACTTTCACGAATGCTTGACACAAAAAAATCGCTCACTTCTGCAGCATGCTCTCAAAGCTAAGCGAGACAAAAAACTTTTTTCTGTGTTTACTATTCGTGGCCTTGTATACATAAAGAAGAGTAAAGACGAGGATGCAAAATTAATTGAGTCCACTGACGACTTAGCCAATTCTGCCATGATGACGCAAAACAACAACTAATGCAACAGAGGATGACATCACTACTGAATGATATTACTCCGGCTATTATATAATATATTTGTAGTTATTCTTTTTTGCAAGCTTTTTACATTTTCCTTTTCTTGCATTTTTTCTATTATTTACTTTTTTTGAATTATGATTTTTTTAGTTTTTATGATTTTTTTAATTGTTATGATTTACATACTAGAATTTATAATCTGAAATATTTTCTATTATATTCTTTTCTTATATTAGTATTATACGATCATTTTCTTTTTGCATACCCTTTTTTTAATTTTCATCTTAAGCATCTTATCATCATCAACGTCTTTGCTTCTTGGTTTGTTCATTTGTTGGGACAGGTTTTGCAATTCTGGTTGCAACTTATTGGGTACTTCCTATTGCTCATTGATAAAAATGGTAAACCCTAACGAGCTTGATTCTAGGGAGTCTGTAGCCGAATTCAATAGGGGGAATACGCGTATAATGATCAACTTAATATGTAGTCAACAGAATGGATTACAAGTGTGTCACCTTAATGCGCAAAGTTTGAGATCTAGGGCTAAATTGGATGAGTTCAGATACTTATTTGAAGGATCTAAGGCTGATGTTGTATGCGTTTCTGAGTCTTGGTTTCTGAGTGATGTTGTTGCTGCGATATATAATCTTAGAGGGTATAGGCTCTTCAGATCTGACAGAGTTGACCGTGTGGGTGGTGGTGTGGCTGTTTTTGTTCGTGAGAGCTTAGACTGTAAACTTGTTAGGAAAGCCTTACCGGGTAGTGAAATGCAATATGTCTTTCTAAGAATCATTTGCAAATTTAATAAAATTTTGCTTGGATCTGTGTACCGACCTAATGCTTATATTGACACGTCACCTCTTATTACTGTTTTGGATGAGTTGTCCTATGTATCACCTTTTATAATATTATGTGGTGATTTTAATAGTAATATTCTTAAAGATTCTTCTTTAACTAATAGTTTGAGTGTTCTTAATCTGTCACCTGTAAATACTTTAATTCCTACCCATTTTACCAAGAATAGTAGTACACTTCTTGACGTATTCTTTGTAAGTCATCCATATAAGGTCCTTCACTTCAATCAACTTTCAGTCCCTTGTTTTTCCCGTCATGATATGATTCAGTTAACATATCAGTGTGAACCTGTTGTAGCTGAAAAATTTTATACGTTTCGTGATTTTAAGAATATTAACATAGATCAACTAAAAGATGACGTTCTTGCAATACAGTGGTTTAGAATTTACGGTATGCTTCATGTTGATGATCAAGTTGTTTTCTTGGAAGAAAACATTAGAAATCTATTTGAAGCTCATGTTCCACTCATAACTAAATCTATTAAAAGGGAAGATTTCAAATGTGCATGGTTTACTTATAGTGTTACAAACCTAATAAAACAGCGTGATCAAGCATACAGAAGCTGGAAAAGATTCCGACTAGATGAACTTTATAATAAATATCGTATACTGAGAAATAAAGTTACTTGTAAAATACGTGAAGCAAAAAGACAGTATTACGCTCCTAGACTTGATCCTTCGCAAGCGAAACAAAAATTGTGGAAAAATCTAAGGGAAATTGGAGTTGGCAAACAAATAAACCCACAAAACAATAATTTCGATTGTAATGAGTTAAATAACATTTTTGCATCTGTTTGTTCTCCAAATGATAATGGTCAACTTAATACTATTGACAATAGTGAAGACTCTCAGACAGTTTTTAGTGCAGATTCGGCCAAGAATCTTCCTGATAACTTATCCCCTAGTTTTTACTTTACAGCTGTTGATGATACCGATGTTCTTGAAAGCATCTTATCTATAAAATCTAATTCAGCATCGTTTGATGAGATAAGCCCAAAATTTGTAAAAATTATTCTTCCTCATATTATAAGATTTTTAACTCACTTATTTAATACCATTTTCATGACCGGAGTTTTTCCTTCCTCTTGGAAACGAGCAAAAATTATACCAATTCCAAAAAGCCAAGGTGAATTTAGACCAATTGCCATACTTTCTTTTCTCTCCAAGGTTCTTGAAAGGTTGATGAGTTATCAAATCCGTAAATTTCTTCAAGAAAATAACTTGCTTTGCAATAATCAATCTGGTTTTCGTCCAAAATATAGTTGCACCACAGCGCTATGAAACGTTATAGAAGAAATCAGGCAAGCGGTAGACAGTGATAATATAACATTCCTTATTTTGCTTGATTTTTCCAAAGCGTTTGATACGGTAAATCACAATGTCCTTTGTAGTAAGCTTCTGAAGCAATATAATTTTTCTGCGTCTTCCACTAAGCTTGTATCCTCTTATTTGCATGGTCGATTTCAGGCAGTTACTTGGATGAACTCCATTTCAGATTTTCTTCCACTTCGTTTAGGTGTTCCACAGGGCTCTATACTGGGCCCGTTATTCTTTACAATGTATATAAATGACCTACCCAAGTGTTTACAGAGTTCTTCTGTGGATATGTATGCTGATGACGTGCAGGTTCGGAAGAGTTTTCCGCTAGGTCTTGTGGAAAATGCTGCACATCAGGTGAATGAAGATCTGGAGAGGATTTCATGCTGGTCCCGTGTAAATGGTCTCTCCTTAAATCCATCTAAGTCAAAGTGTTTGGTTATTGCCAGAAAATTGGTGGATACCTCATATTTCCCAAAAATAGTTCTCAATAGTAAAACTATTGAATTTGTTGATTCCGCAAAAAATTTAGGTATAACATTTAATAAAACGCTGACTTGGAATAACCACATCAGGTTGACACTTGGAAGGATTTATGGAGGTCTTCGCATGCTATGGGCTACTCAAAAAGTTACACCATTAAAAACTAGGATAATTCTAGCTAAAACTCTCCTTATTCCTATTATGCTCTTTGGATGTGAAATTTTCTGCAATTGTGACCATGAGCATAAACGCAAACTTAATGTGGCGTACAACAGCATTGCAAGATATATTTTTGGACTTAAAAGATATGAACATATATCTTCTTTTTCCAAATCTATTTATGGTATAAGTCTTGAAGACCTTTTTAAAATGAGAACATTGACTCTACTTCATAACTTATTCCAAACGCGCCAACCATCCTACCTATATGATAGGGTCTGTTTAACTCGTTCAATTAGAACTCTTGATCTCATACCCATTCGATATAAATTTTTGGTTTCCAAGCGACAATTTTTCTTCTATGCGATTCGGCTGTGGAATTCCCTACCCCTCCCAATAAGGTTGTTGAGCTGCAGAACACTGTTCAAAGCAAGGCTCAAACTGTTCCTTATGGAACACTCTCGATGATGATGATGATTGGTTGTTTAAGTATACTTCTATTATTCTTTTTATTGCTTTTTCTATAATTTCAATTTAAAATATTAATAAAAACTTTTAATCTGTTATAATTTTTCTATTTCTAATGACTTAATAATATTCATTAATATTCTTGAAAATGTAAAATCTGTTTGTAACACTTATAACATAAAACTGTTAATAATTTAATTTTCATTGAAGCTTGCACTTTTTAATGAGATATTGTATCTTACTGTGTAAGTTTTTATTATTAAATAAATAAATAAATAAATAAAATAAATAAATAAAAGTAGTAAAGTACTACTTAATTGCCTTCTAAGTTCAAAGAAGCAGCGATTCGCAAGAGTTATTCTCCGTTTAATTTCAGCGCTGGTGTCGTTGTCTGAATTGATAGCGGTGCCTAGGTAGACAAAGTCCTCAACTACCTCGAAGTTATAGCTGCCTATGGTGACGTTTTGTCCAAATCGTCGCCGTTCTATGTCATTTCTTGAAGACAGCATATACTTCGTCTTGCGCTCATTGACCGCCAAACCCATCTTCTCCGCTTCCGTCTCAATGCTCACAAACGCGCTACTGACATCACGCTTTGATCTTCCAATCAGCCCTATTACGGTTGTCAATTATCAATACCCTAGTTGACATTTTTCAATGAAATTGATGAATTGGTATTATCGTTGTCAGCAATCAAAATTTTTGATAAACTGTGAACGCTCTTCAGAAATTAGATCTATTGTGAATGATTCAAATTGACAGTCTTGGTATTATGGTTGTCAAATTATTTGTTGATTATCAAGTTTTCAGTCAATCACAAATTCCTTGTTGATAAAATATTTTACGGATCCCGAAAGGCAAAAGCATGTCCACCGCAATCTCTGCCCACTTCTTACTCATGAGCGGCTTTGAATAAACACCCTTGGCGAAGTCTGGGTTCTCTTCCATCCGTTCTACCAATATGGCGAGCTGATTTTTGTTACTTACAATTTTACTCCTACGTAAAGAAAACACTTAAAATTGAAGTGCACCATTAATTTATTGCAAACTATTTACATTTTTTTTCCAAATCAAGCAAAAGAAAATTCGTGACACGAAACAAAAGCAGTCCGTTGTAAAATTGTAAATGAAATTGAAACGTCAAAAGTAAATAGGCACTATTCACAATAGATTTTTGATCTTTGTTCACAATGGATCAAAAAATGATCAACTCGCGTTCATAATACCAATGTATCAATTAATTGATAAAATGTTTCAATTGTGAATTGATTGATCTTTGACAACCGTAATAAGGCTGTATGTCAATATCATCGGCGTATCCGAGTTATTGGACGGACCTTTGGAAGATTGTGCCTCTGGTGTTGACGAGTGAGTTTTGCACAATTCTTTCCTGAACGATGTTGAAGAATACGCATGACAGTGCATCGCCTTGTCTAAAACCTTTTTTGACATCAAATGCGTCGGTTATATCATATCCGACCTTAATGGAGCAGCGTGCATTCTCCATCGTCATTCTGCACAAACGGACAAGTTTGGCAGGGATGTCAAAACTAGACATTGCTCTGTACAGTTCTTCCCTATAGATGTTGTCATACGCGGCCTTGAAATCGATGAAGATGTGGTGGGTATCGATTTGAAGTTCCTGGATTTTTTCCAAGATCTGCCGTAGTGAATATTTGGTCGATGGTGGACTTTCCTGATCTGAAGCCACACTGATATGGACCTATCAGGTTGTTGATGAACGGTTTCAGACGTTCACACAATACGGCAGAAAGGATCTTGTATGCGATGTTCAGGAGACTGATGCCTCTATAGTTAGCGCAATTCAGAGGGTCTCCTTTCTTGAGGATTAGGCAAACAATGCTGAGATTCCATTCATCGGGCATGCTTTCTTCCGACCATATTTTGCAGATTAGCTGGTGCATACTCTTTACCAAGTCATAGCCAGCTGCATGCGCGCAAATGAGGCTTATGTTGGCGAATTTAGCCTTGATTCGGATTGTCGTGACGCGTTCGTTCACACTGTTGAAACTCAAGACTTTTTGCCTGGCCCTAGTTCCAACAACAAATCCACACCCAAATAGTCGCTGCCTTTGTTCTCGGTAACAGTCGCCGTAGTATACATCGCAGTCTTTTAATTTGCGTCTACCCGGTCCATCACATCGTACTTCCTGGATGGTGGTAATATCTGCTTTACAGCAGTTTAGGGCATCCGCTAATTGTTCGGCTGCACGTGGTCTATTAAGGGACCTAACATTCCACGTATAGATCCGAAGTTCGTTGTCCTTATTTCGTTTGCTTGGTTCGTCATTAGTAAATCCATCCGTATCCAAGGCTTGTTGTTGCTTCGCAACTAAATATATTTGCCGTGGTCGGAAAGTCACCCCGACGGAACAACTCCCAACCTGGAGGGCCAGATCCTTAGTTTAGCTCCAAAGACGGAGAGCCGGATAAACCGCTCCTTATAGGCCTGAACTCCGAATATGTCGTAGTAGTCCTATAAGGTGTTCAGTAAGTAGTTCAACCTGACTGGAGCTGTAGACGCCACCGTTGAATCCATCTTGGGAATTCCTCCGCTGCCGTCTGGATAGAAAGAGAGGTGACTTAGTGGGAACACCTCTCCCCCCTCTCTCGTTTGCTACCGCCAACAACCTTCCACTGGGGTTGATACCTAAAGGAGTTGGTAGACAGAGGTGGGTTTTGAGAAAAACCTATGGACGCTTGTGTCCTCTTGGGTGCACGTGTCTACCATTTGAACATCGTCATTACCTACGTTAAGGCTAAAAGAAAAAAAATATTCTATAAATCCGCAGCCGGCCTTATATGGCCCTTCATATTTAATAATAAATATGATTTAAAATCATGAATAGTAAATATATATATATAAATATATATATATAAATATATATATATATATAAATATATATATATATATATATAAACCAGCTTAATGTGTTCATAATATGCGTTTCGCCCCGTTTTATATATATATTTACTGTTCATGATTTTAAATCATATTTATTAAAAAATCGGTGTTGATAGAAAAAACAATTCGACTGGTAACAGTCAAATATCATATTTCATCTTCAACAGAGTCACAGCAAGACACTAAACATTGCTACAATTTATCTTCATTGAAGACTTATAGCAACTATATGTATGTATATAACCTTTGTAACTCGGATTATATAGAATCTCGATTTATTCGAGAAAATATGCGTCAGACAAGGTGTAATGGTCATCTTCTGATGAGCCCAGCCATTACATCGGGGCCAAACGCATATTATGAACATAATATATATATTTACTATTCATAATTTTAATTCATATTTTTTTATTAAAAAATCGGTGTTCATGGAAAAAACAATTCGACTGGTAACAGTAAAATATCATATTTCATCTTTATATTTAGCCAGAAACTTTTTTTTTGGTCCGGTAGTATTAACAACGTCTTTTTATTAATACTTGATCTCCAATTTTATACTATATAGGTTTCTTGTAATGCTTATCAAAATACATTTTGTTTTGTGTTTGACTTTGAAAAGTGTTCTCACTTGACTTCTTTCAAAACTCTTCTAAATTTCGGGGTTCTTGCTCTATAATATTTTGACCTACATTCTCTTTTATATGATCGTTTATAACTCCTTTTTGGACAAATTCAAAAAGCAACATGCTAGGACTAATACCTGTACTTTTGCTTTCCATGTTATTGAGTGCAAACTCAACTTTTTTAAAGTATTTTATCCAATCACCTGGATCAATTTCAGATTCCTTTGACAACATCGGTGTTAAGCACCTATTAATTCTGCGGCAGCAGTACTCCCCATCAGTACTGCTGCCGCGGGCCTAAAGTTGCAAAATAAACCGAATATTTGTCTAAGCTTCGGTTTCATGAAAAAGTGTTTTTTTTACCCTTTTGCCCTATTTTTACAGTAAAAGATGATTTCACATTTTTTATACAATAATTTTTTGTTTTCCAATATTTTGAAAATTATTATCTAATTTCAAAAAATATACCTAACGATATGGAAAGTAGTACCTACATTAATTAATAAAAATATATAACAATAAATTTTAAATAATATTATAAAAGTAAAGCGATTTTAAACATTGATACAACCAAAAGTAATTTATGTGTAAACATAAAGTTTCATATTTTCAGGACAAGATACTCCTTCATACCGGAGACGAGATATTTGTGAATTATATAAATCTTTGATAAGATAAAGATCGTTTGGCAATATCCTTACGGCGTTATGGCCCTTTATATTTAATAATAAATATGATTTAAAATCATGAATAGTAAATATATATACGTATGTTATATCCGAGCCCACTTGTGTGATCGGTAAAAAAGTACCCACACAAAGTCTTGACTTTAAATTCAACCAAATATAAACAAAGATAAAGAAATTGTGAATAAGCTTATTTATAAGGTCAACATTATAAACAGTATGCGCAGATGAAATGCTGTGTAAGCAATTAAAAAGTATAAAAACTGAATGATGTATCGAGAATCTTTTGATTCTTAGTTTAAACTGAAGAAAGATACGACGTATAGCGGAAGACTTCCCCCCACCAGAGGTAAGGGGTCTGATGCTTTAAATAAAATCTTATTAAATATTGTAAAACGGTCGTTTTATTTAAGCTCTCTGATGAGAGCAAAAGTGGATATTTTTTTCGGAAAACGAGGATTCTTTAACAAAAGTGGCGCAGTCGGTAGGATACGTTAAAAATTAATGTATCCGTTAAGAACCAACGTTAATAAAGCGAATTAGTAAAATAAACCGATCCATGTAAGGAACAATAAGTGTTTAAAATTTACGAACTCGCAACTAAACCGTTGATTGCATCGAGTAACGAAAATACTCAACCAAATAAAGTGAAAAGTTTTAACTATCGAACGAATATCGGTGGTCCATTGAACTATATTTTAAAAAAAAAAAAAACCTGAACGAAAATCAGGATAGATATTTTTTTTTTAATTCAGTGTATTTGAATGAAAATATTTTTCATAAGCAGGAATTATCTGGAATCAATATCAGTGCAAATGATAAATATTTCAAATTCCGTAGAGGAAAGATAATTGAGTGAAGAAGGATAGTGGCAACGAATTAAAGTATTCTTAAATAAATGAAAAATATTTTAAAACGAATCAAAAAGGATTCGCAACGAGCTGAAAGTGAAGCACAATCAAGACAGCATCACAAACGATCAATCATATACGATAATAGCAGAAATACATCAAACATGGATCCAAAATTGCAGCTTTACAGCAACAGAACATCCAACTGCAAGAGCAGTTACAACAGCGGCAACAACAAATCGAAATAATGGTGGCGAGGATGCATCAAGCAGCAGCAGCAGCACCTCAACCTGCAGCAAATGGTAATGTAGTTTTAAGAAATTTGGAAATAAATCCAATTCATTATATAGAGAAACTTGAAAAATTTTATGGTAGAACAGAAGATTTAGCTATTTTCATACAAAATGTGGATGATATAATTCCAACTTTGCTAAAATATGACGAGCAGGGCAAAAAAATGTGTATAAATCTATTAAAATCAAAATTTATAGGTAGAGCTAGATTAGCCATTGAGATACATACTCACCTTACTACATGGTCTGAAATAAAGAACATGCTTATGGAAACAAAATTTTGGTGGCTTCAAAAATAGTGATCAATTGTACGAAGAGCTTAGGTCAGCGCAATACCGCGGCGATGTAATAAAATTTTATAATTACATCCAAAGATCTCTCTCATTATTGAATCAAAAGTGCCTACAGGAAAATAATCTCCTAGACATCCCAAAAAATACAGAAACCGGGCTTAAAAATTTTAAAGAAAGATTGCCAATCCACACGAGAACCATTCTATATTCTATTAAACCAAGCACGATAGAACTAGCTTTACACAAATTAAGTAATGCAGGATTTTTAGGGAAATCGGAAAATACATCCACTAAAAAAATAAACAAGCAAAATCCAAACCCACAGAAAATGTTTAGGAATCCTAACAATCCTTTTAGAGATAATACCCAAAACAGAAATAATCAAATTTGGCATCCAAAGCCATACATTAGAAATCGAAAGAAACCTTTAGTAATACAAACCGCATGTAGCCCCATAACAATCACAACAGACATAATAATACCCAAAGAAAAATTTGCTCTTCCAGTAAAAGAAGAATGCGAATTTCAAGTTCATAACTTTAGTAAAAATTATAACGGAATTATAAGCAATAACATTTCAATTCCAAATAATGCTGAAATAAAATACCTAAACAGGATTAGGATACTTAATGGAGAAATAATACCTCTGTTCTTCAGCTTAGACGAGGAACATTGTATATAAATTTATATAGTACTACTATGGAACACGATTTTTTCTATTTGGGTTGCCTCACTTGGTGGCGTGGAAGTAGCGAAATATAGGATTGGAGAGTTCGGAATGATGATAGGCAGCAAGAATATAGAATAGGTAGTCAAAGTGAGAGGATTTATTATTTTCATTTTGACAGTTGCTGACAACAAATAGAGAGAGTAAGGAAGATAGGTGAGCCAGTTGATGTTGTCAAGGCAACAAGGGGAAAATGAAAAGAATTTATTGGGCTGTGGATTTATTATACGGTTTTTTTTGCATTTTTCATATATGTAGAAGTATAGATATAGCTACATTATTTTCAATTTTCAAATAATTTCGTTTATTTTATTTGATTTTGTGAGATTTGAGATATTATGAGAGCTATGTTGCAAATTTTCATGTCTTACAGATCCATTTAAACTTTTTTTTTTCTTGCTTGTGATAGAATTTATTATACGTATTTGGTTTTTGTCAACTATGTACCTTGCCAAATTTCATGTTTTACAGAAACATTTATATTTTTTTTTTCTTGCAAGTAATAGAATTGTAGGTATTTGGTTTCTGTCATTTGGTTACAGTGATATTTTTATGATATCTTTCTTTTTTATAGGTAGGTACATAGGTACATGATATCCTTTTAATTTCTAAAATCTGAAGAAATGACCATTTGAAAATTAAAAGGATAAAAAAATTGATGTACCTAAAATCACTAAAAATAGTTTATGCAACAGTTTTTTGTTTTAATTTTACTGCTTAAAAAAAGGTTTCCGTGCGAATTTCCATCAGTAAAATTAAATAAAGTTTTTTTTATAAAAAAATATTTGCTTGAAAGAAAATTTCTTGAACAAAATCAAATATTTTTAAACGTATTTGTATATTCATTTTTCTGTAAATTCAAAATATCACGTCAACTTTCAAATTTTTTAAGTAAATTTGAGATACCACGTGAATTTTAGTATTTTAAGCAAATCGAAAAATTTCACCTGAATTTTCAAAAGTTTAAATAATTTTTGTAGCTCAAATGAAGTTAAAAGATAAGATAGTTCTCAATGAAATTTAAAATTTTAAAAAGTTTTTTAGTAAATTAAGTACCTACATATTTAATTCCAAAAATTTCACGTGAAATTTCAAAAGTTTTAATTATTTAAAAAAATTTCATAGTTCATAGTTTTAACCTTTTTCTTTTAATTTTCCTGTGGATTTTTCGTAGTTCTCAAAGAAATTTAAAATTTCTTGTGAATTTTCGAGAAATTTCACTTGAGTTTTCAAAAAAAAAACACCGAACTTTAAAAAAACACGTAGTTTTAATATTCCTGGTTAATTCTCAAGAAATTACATAATTTTATAAATTTCAAGTGAATTTTCAAAAAAAAAAACACGGAACTTTAAAAATCACGTAGGTTTCAAAAAACTTAATTAATTTTACTATTCTAGGTGTATTTCCAAAGAATTAGAACATTTTATAAATTTCACGTCAATTTTCCAAAAATACGTCATTTCATTGCTCCTGTTTTTATATTTTACGGGAATTTAAAAAATTCTTGGATGTTCAATTCCTAAACAAATTTTAAATACCACACGTGAATTTTCAAAAGAAATTAATAATTTTAAATTTTCACGGTGATTTTCATGTTTCTTGTAAATTAAGACTTTGACGTGAATTTTAAAGGTTCTTAAGTAAATTCAAAATTTCACGTTAATTTTCAACAGAATTTAATAATTTTAAAAATTAACGTGAATTTTAAACATCTTCAATAACTCACGTTTCAATTTGAAAATGTTACTTGAATTTTCAAATGAATTGAATTTTCAAATACCGAAAAAAAATTTAAAATTTACTTCAATTTTCTATAGCAATATTTTTTTATGTCGACTTTCAATAATTTTAAAATATCACGTAAGTATAAACAACTACGTGAAATTAAAAAACAATTGATAAAATATTAAGAAATCCCTTTCAAACTTACTTCAATTGTGAAAGAAAAAATAAAATTAAAATAATCTTGAAAATATTTTTCTATGTGCAAAGTGACGAAGTGCATACGGGCCTTTTGCTTGAAAAATTTCAAAACAAAATCGTTTTTACTTCACGAATTTTCATTGCCCATTCCCTATCTACCTACAAATAATTCCCCTTTGCAAGAAAGACAATGAAGAAAAAATTAATAAGAGTCTTTTTTTCTAACTCCCTCGAACTCCCACCAAATTGTATTCCAATTTTATACAGCTTTCTCTATCCTCTGTTATTCTCTAGACATTCATATTTATTATTCTTTTTCTTTGTACTTCCCCTATTAATTACTCTACACTAATCTCCACTAAAGGTAGGACTACGTTGCTGGGTCGGTTGCCCAGAGGTCGCGTCGTTCGTTCCTCTTCATAATAGTACCGTAAAGTGGGGCTACTTTGCGCCTGCATGGGTAACTTTGCGCCACTGACGAAAAGAGTTGTCTTCTTTATTCACGCTCAGACATGTTACTTTCTATAAACCGAATCTACCGTAATGTACACACACATTCATATACATCTGCCACGTGTTGCACCCGACCGTCTACCGGCAGTTGATAAAAAGTAATTCAAGCGAGAAGTTCACTCAGCAATTTCTTAATTTTTTTTAAGTGGAAAATTTGGTGTGGTGCAACAGTTGTGTTTACTCTAAAGAAGTAAGTACCGATTTTCTTTTTATAATATTGTTTTGTTTATAACTAAGGCATGGCCTTTGTTTGATTAGTTAATAAATAATAATTATTTAATTTTTTTTTCTGACACAATGCAGTTTTTTTTTATTTTGGGGTTACTTTGCTCCTGGGGCTTTTTATTTTTATCATTCACTTTTTTGTATCCTTTATAAAATAATTTTGTTTTAATTCTAAAATACGTTTCATTTTTTGTTTTTTTAAAGTGAATTATTTTCTTGTTCTGAAAAATATTATTTATGTTTATTTTTTGTGTTTATTCTTAAATTTTTAATTTTTAAAAGCAATAAAAGAGGCTGTTATGTTTAAAACAAAAACATTGGTCTTTGAATTTTTTTTTTTTTTTTTTTTTTTACAGATATGATCCGTTTGATCAGGGCTATTGAAATAAAATGCAAACTTTTCCCTAGCTCTTAAGATAAAGAACATATAGTCAAAAGTTCCATATGCAGCAAAGTAACCCCCTCCCTTGGACTACTTTGCCCCACTTTTCAACCATAAAAAAAAGTACTTTAGCTGTTATTAAAACAGTTTTCATACCAAAAATGCATTGTTTCACATATTATTAATGAAAAGGCGTTGAAAAAAAAATAGATAAAAATTATTTGAGTACCATTTTTAAGAGGTTTAAAAAAATAGTGCAAAAAACGGAGCAATGTAACTCCACTTTACGGTACTATGTAAATCTATATACAATGCGAGGAACGTGAGTATAATGAAACCATTAGTCATTTGAATAATGTGCTTCCAGAAAATACTATTCTTGAGGATAATATCGAAACTTAAGAACAAACCATTTAAATGCGGAAGAAAAATTTAAACTATTAAAATTAATAAAAGAAAATAAAAATTCGTTTTACAAAAAGGGTGATGATTTGTCATTTAAAAATCACGTTAAACATAGCATTCCAACAGAACATACCTCACCCATATATACAAGAATTTACCGATACCCGTAAATTCATAAAAAAGAGGTAGATCGGCAAATCATAGAGATGCTCGATCACAAGGTAATTCAACCTTCAAGTTCACCTTACAATGCTCCCATTTGGGTGGTACCGAAAAAAGAGGACCACACTGGAAGTAAAGAATGGAGAATTGTAATTGATTATAGGAAACTGAATCTTATTACAAAAGAAGATAAATATCCTATACCTAATATTGAGTCAATATTAGATAAATTAGGTCATTGTAACTACTTTTCGACACTAGACCTGACAAAAGGTTTCTACCAAATTGAGGTAGAAAAGAAAGATAGAGAAAAAACAGCCTTCTCTACTCTAACGGGACACTATGATGAGTTTTTACGGATGCCATTCGGGTTAAAGAATGCACCCGCAACCTTTCAGAGACTTATGAATGAAGTCTTGAAAGACTACATTGGGAAAATATGTTATGTATATCTCGATGATTGAAGAACTCAAATCTGAAGGTATCTCTAAACAAATCTGAGTTCTTACGCAAAGAAACAGAATTCTTAGGTCATGTAGTGACTCCAAATGGTGTTAAACCAAATCCCACGAAAATTGAAACAATTCAAAAATTCCCCATTCCAAAGAACGTAAAAGAAATTCAGTCTTTCCTCGGATTGATTGGCTACTATAGGAAATTTATTTGTGATTATGCAAGGATAATAAAGCCAATGACCATTTGCCTCAAAAAGGATGCTATAATAAACATTGAAAATAAAGAATACGAAGAGTCATTTTACAAACTGAAAAAATTAATGTCAGATGATCTGATAAACAGACATCCAGACTTTAGTAAGGAATTCTTCCTAACGACAGACGCGTCTAATTTCGCGATCGGTGCGGTTTTAAGTCAATCACATGGACCTCTCTCATTCGCTTCCCGCACCCTAAATAAACATGAGTGCAATTACAGCACTATAGAGAAGGAACTATTAGCTATAGTTTGGGCTACAGCTCAATTTAGGCATTACCTTTACGGTAGAAGATTTATTGTTAAAACCGACCATAGACCTTTAGTATGGCTTTCCACTTTGAAAGAACCCAACAGCAAGCTTCAAAGGTTGAAGATTAAACTTGAATAGAATAGACTTCAAGATGGAGTATACAGGGTGAGTCATGAGCAATGCTACAAAATGCTAGGGCGTGTAGGTTGCGTTGAGACAAGAAAAAAATCGTATGGGAGGGGGGGGTCTATTCCCCCCCGTTTAGCCGGGAGGGGCAATTTTCGAAAAAAACTGACTTAAAATGGGAAAAAAATTATTTAAAATCAACGGCTTCATTCACAATGCTGTGCGATACGTTTTTGAAAAGCCAATAACTTTTTCTTTCATTCTGTGTTTAAATAAATCTATTCTAAGAAATAGTTTTTGAAATATTAATTTTCAAAGTCAAAATTTTGAAAAAAAAAATGGAAAAAAAAAAATTCAAATTAATTTTTTTCAAAATTTTACGTAATTAAGTGCTAATTTTAATTTCAAAATTAAGTGCTGTTATTAATTTTAATTCAAAATCAGAAAACCGGATGCAAAAAATTTATGTCGTTCTCAAGAAATTAAAAGAATTCTAAAGCTAAAAATAAAAAATTAATGATCGCTAAACTTTTTAAAACAAGAAAATGATGATTTGCTTTAAAAAGTCCTTTTATTTTTACTATATTTTTTATTGGAAGGACTTATAAATAAAGCAAATCATCATTTTCTTGTTTTAAAAAGTTTAGCGATCATTAATTTTTTATTTTTAGCTTTAGAATTCTTTTAATTTCTTGAGAACGACATACATTTTTTGCATCCGGTTTTCTGATTTTGAATTAAAATTAATAACAGCACTTAATTTTGAAATTAAAATTAGCACTTAATTACGTAAAATTTTGAAAAAAATTAATTTGAATATTTTTTTTCCATTTTTTTTTTTCAAAATTTTGACTGAAAATTAATATTTCAAAAACTATTTCTTAGAATGGATTTATTTAAACACAGAATGAAAGAAAAAGTTATTGGCTTTTCAAAAACGTATCGCACAGCATTGTGAATGAAGCCGTTGATTTTAAATAATTTTTTTCCCATTTTGAGTCAGTTTTTTCGAAAATTGCCCCTCCCGGCTAAACGGAGGGGAATAGACCCCCCTCCCATACGATTTTTTTCTTGTCTCAACGCAACCTACACGCCCTAGCATTTTGTCGCATTGCTCATGACTCACCCTGTATACGCTATACAGGGCAAAGAAAATAGAGTAGCCGACGCTCTTTCTAGAGTAAAAATAAACGTATTAGAGGACGATGATGATGATCTAGCAACTCAACATAGTGCTGAATCAGATAATATTTCTCTTATTCCTATAGTCGACAAATCGTACTTGATACCAACGAAAATGGAACTCAAGACATTTGTTATCCGCATGTTGGAAAGAGGCGCATAACATTTAAGTGCACAAATCCCACTTTAGTAACATTTAAAGATACTATTAAAGAAGTTGACGTCAATATTTTAAATAGTATATACATAAAAAATGACGCAATCTTCAATGAATTCCAAAAGATTTGGAAAGAAGAAAATACTTTAAATAAAAAAATACTGCATAGAAGTATGAAAATACTCAAAGATCTGAAGACAGATGAAGCAAACGAACTCATCTTGAAAATAAATAAAAAATTCAATCATATTGGTATAGATAAAACTTATTTAGAGATATCCAAAGAAAATTATATACCCAACTTAAAACTCAGGATAAATAAAATTTTAAATAATTGTGCAATATGTAATGTATGACAAAAGTCGATAGAAATCCTGTCAAATTACCATATGAGAAGACACCCACACCAACAGGACCCAGACAACATTATCATATTGACATATGGTTCTTAAATAGAAAAAAGAAATATGTTACTTGGGTAGACAAATTTAGCAAATACGCCGCCGCAGAACCTATAAAGCACAAGACTCACATAGACACTATAAAAGCGTTAACGAAGATATTTTCCTATATGGGTACACCAAGTCTGATAACACTCGACAACGAAAATGCTTTTGTTTCTTGATTCTCTTAACAACTTCTTAGCAAATAAAGACATACAAGTTCATTACTGCACAGCCAATCGGCATACAGGTAATTCCGACGTCGAAAGACTACATGGAACACTTAACGAACATTTGCGCACTCTAGCGTCAATCGAAATAAGTAGCGAACAATCTGATCCAAGTGATCATACGGTTCAAGCTCTAATTGCATACAATAATATTATCCATCTAACCACTCGAGAAAAACCATTCGATATCCATTTTGGTGTCATAAATAAAGAAATAATTTTTAAAAGAATAGAAGATAGTAAAATCAAGGTAATTAACAAATTAAATGGAATCAATCGAAATAAGTAGCGAACAATCTGATCCAAGTGATCATACGGTTCAAGCTCTAATTGCATACAATAATATTATCCATCTAACCACTCGAGAAAAACCATTCGATATCCATTTTGGTGTCATAAATAAAGAAATAATTTTTAAAAGAATAGAAGATAGTAAAATCAAGGTAATTAACAAATTAAATGGAAAACGTAAGAATGTAGAAATAAACGAACAGTATGTAAAAATAACCGATCGTGACAAAATAAAAAATTAATTGACTCCAAAATATAAAAAAATATAAGTAATAAATAAGGAAGGGAAAAAGTATACTCTAAAAGAAGGCAACAGATTTAAAAAGAAACCCAATAGAATTTTACATAAAGATCAATTCCATAGATTAAAAAAAATTACAGAAAATATTCCTGCTCACAGGGATGATACTTCATCAAAAGAAGCCACGTGCAGTTCAATTTCTGATCAACCCACTTCCAAAATTATTCATCATATTTGTCTTCATTTTACCAATATTTACAACCCAGGAAATACAAATATTGGATTTTAACCACGGTAACCCTTTTACAATCATACAAATCCAAAAATTGCAATTAATAGAAAACTTTACTAAAATATTACACATTATAAATCTTACTAATTATGAAACAAATTTAAAAATATTAGAAGACCATATAAGACTTCTACCTGAACAAGGCACAGATATTATTAATTTAATGAAACACACTAGAAAAGAATTTGAAACTATGATACCACATGTCAGACAGAAAATAGGACTTTTCAATATTTTAGGTACAGGTATGAAATTTCTATACGGTAACATGGACGATGAGGATAGGAAAGAAATAGAAGAAAGAATGGTTCTAATAGAAGCAAATACACATAATTTAATAGAAAATTCAAATCTGCAAATACAAATAAACAACCATTTTAATGAGCAAATTGCATTACTAACTAATGAATTTAATGAAAAAACTAAAAAATTAACTGATTACATAGAAAAATCTATTCGCGTAAAGCACGATTTAGAGAGAGACTTTTATAAATTAAAATTAGAAATCGAGATCAAAGAAAACATAAAATACTTGATAAACGACATAGGAAAAATAATTTTAACATCAAGACTAGGAATCCTAAGCAAATATATTTTTTCTGAAGCAGAACTTGACAAAAACAATATAACAATAAAAAAACTTTCCCAAATTCAACTTGAACTTGCTCTATATAAAAACACTATCATATTCATAATTGGAATCCCAAACTTTACACTTGAAATATACACACAAATTTATATCCAACCCATACCGAATGTAGAAGGTAGTCAACAATTAGATATTACTAATAAAATGTATTTGACTAAAGATCAAACAATTTATAATAATACAAAAATGAAAAAATATTTATCAGAAATAAACGATAATTGTTTACAAAATTTGTTTAAAAATCAAATGAATTGTAAATTAATAAAATATGAAAATCAAGAAATATTACAAATTGGAAATAACAATCTTGTAGCAATTAATGTAAAATTACAAGAAATAAAACAAAATTGTAATAATCAAAACATTACAGTTAAGGGAAACTACGTAATTAAGTTTGAAAATTGTAAAATTGAAATAAATAATAAAATGTATGAAAGAAAAAGTTATAAATATGAACCATTAATTCCAAATACCATTCTAGATATTAATTATACCAAATTTGAAGAATTAACTTTTCAAGAATTACAATACCAAAGCATAAATAACTTAAAAGAAATTGAAGAACTTAAATATAACCACAAAAAGTCAAGTTTTACGATGAATTTTATCATCATAATTATCATAATCATATTAATACTTTATATTTATCCCTACTTAATATTGTAACAATGATTAGTTAACTACTTTTGAATCATAATATAACGACTTTTACATTCGAACTATATCGATTCTCCAATGCGATGACAGCGCTATCTAGTACCATTGCGATTTAAAACAACCTGCTATGAGCTTTGAATGAGCTTTTTCGAACATTGGTAAATGTCGAAGTCCGAAGGGGAATTATTCCATCTATCTGTCAGAATAGAAAGATCGAGATATAGGTTCTAAAGATTTCTATTGCTTTCGAGATTAGACCAGAACCAGATATTTCCCTATATAAGGTTGATGGCGCTACCGATTGGACACAGTTTATTTTTGAAAGTGCAAGAATAAAGTTCGTGTTAAGTGTTGTGCCAGTGATTAATAAAAGTGATTTCAATTGAAGTAAAGTGTGTTTTATTTTAAATGTAATAAGAAGTTAAGAAATAAAGTAAATAAGTTTTTATTGCGAACCCTTAGCAGAATATTACAATATTATAAATGCGAATGTAAGTTTGTTTGTTACGCTTTCACGCAAAAACTACTTAACCGACCATCATGAAACTTTGCACATACACTCTTGAAGGTATTAGAAGTAACATAGGATACTTTTTATTGTAAAAAATAAAAAAAATTTACGAAAAATAAGAAAATTGTTTGTCAAAATATCGTCAAATTTAGCTACTTCAACGCCATCTAGCATCATAGTAATGAAGTTTTAACCCTGAATACTGTAATACCGGGCCACTGTATTACCGACGGTGACGACAAAACCGGACCCTCCAGGACTTGCGAGATAGTACAGATATAATGGGAGGCATGGTAGTTTTATTGGCTGGTGATTTTCGTCAAACCCTCCCAGTGATTCAGAGGGGGACACCAGCAGATGAAATTCAAGCGTGCATTAAATCATCAAGCTTATGGTCGACAGTTGAAAAACTCCGCCTGAAAACGAATATGAGAGTGCATCTTCATAATGACGTGGATTCAGGACTTTACGCAGAAATGTTGTTGAAAATTGGTGATGGTTGCTTAGACGTTGACGCTGAAGGCTACATATCACTGTCAAGAGATTTTTGTAATTTAGTAGAAAGTGATGTGGATCTCATTGCTAATGTTTTTCCGGAATTGCAACAAAATTTGTGTAATGATCAGTGGTTGTGTGCAAGAGCAATATTAGCACCAAGAAATGAAATTGTAAATAGGATCAACACTGACATTTTAAACGAGGTTCAAAGAGAAATGAAGGAATATTTGTCAATGGATACAATTATGGATACGGAACTAAGTACTTCATATCCTGTGGAGTTTTTAAATTCACTTGAACTATCGGGTGTACCGTCACATAAACTTCAATTGAAACTAAATGTACCAGTAATGCTTATGCGAAATCTAGATGCTCCTCGGCTATGTAATGGAACAAAGCTTCGGATAACAAAATTGGGACAGAACATACTTGGTGCTACTATTTTAACAGGTGTCGGTAAGGGAAATAGTGTTATAATACCTCGGATACCAATTATTCCCACTGACCTTCCATTCCAATTTAAAAGGGTTCAGTTTCCCGTCAAGCTTAGCTTTGCTGTTACTTTAAACAAGGCACAAGGACAAACATTACAGGTAGCAGGAGTGCATTTAGAAAACCCATGCTTCTCTCATGGTCAACTTTATGTAGCCTGTTCACGTGTATCTAATGCCCGGAATTTACACATATTTGCACCCGACGGGAAAACTTATAACATTGTCTATAAAAATATCTTAAATTAATATTTTGTATTTTATTTTTTAAAATTGTTAGAATTCAGAATTATTTATTTTTGTTACGGTGAAATATATTTTAACATTTGTTGTTGCATTTCAATAAGCATATATTAAGGTGTTGAAACTTCATTGTCTGTAGTAATTTTTAAAAATTGTTGATCTCAGCCAAGCAATAAAATTTAGTTATCATATTGACTCATTTCTTTTATTATACCCTTACCCTTTATCTCTCATACTTATTTAATTTCTCCACTGCGGGCGAAGCCGCGGGTAAAAAGCTAGTTTAAAAATAAAAACTAAAAATAGAAAAATAATAAATAATGTAAATCATCCAACGGTTACTTTTAAACCATTAGAAGACTCTAAGAGGGGAGGTGTTATATCCGAGCCCATTTGTGTGATCGGTAAAAAAAGTACCCACACAAAGTCTTGACTTTAAATTCAACCAAATATAAACAAAGATAAAGAAATTGTGAATAAGCACTTTTTGCCCTCAGCAAAAAGTGTATCAACATTATTAACAGTATGCGCAGATGAAATGCTGCGAAAGCAATTAAATAGTATAAAAACTGAACGATGTATCGAGAATCTTTTGATTCTTAGTTTAAACTGAAGAAAGATACGATGCATAGCGGAAGATTTCCCCCCACCAGTGGTAAGGGGTCTGATGCTTTAAATAAAATTTTATTAAATATTAAAAATCGGTCGTTTTATTTAAGCTCTCTGACGAGAGCAAAAGTTGATATTTTTTCGGAAAAGGAGGATCCTTTAACACATAACACAAGTTATTTAGTTTATTTGTACACTTATTACAAGCAAGTAATTAAATCTTAATCTAATACATCATATTTAAACAAAATAATAATGTAGTTAAATACATGAAAAATATATACAAAAAAAAAAAAAATTAAAAAAAAAAAAAAAAAGCTTAATTGCAAAATAATTAAAAAATATACAATTGATAATATTAGTAGGGGCAGGGTGGGAAGATTATCGGAATGAGTTGGAATGAAGAGAATTTCGTAGGACTGTTTTTGATATATTAAAATCAAAATTATTTGAAAAGTTGTTGCAGCATACGAGACATAGGGTTATAGTACCTATAATATTGGTTCGGTGAAAAGGAATACGGAAAAGAGGTACTGATCTAACATTTCGCCGGTTAGTATTAAAGGAAATCAGACTCAACAGAGCAGGGCAGTCAATGTTACCAGTTAATATGTCGTGAATAAAAACCACATCTGCTATTTCACGTCGTTTTTCAAGTGACTGAAGGTCAATTAAAAGTAGGCGATCAGAATATGGAGGGAGCCGGTAATTATCATCCCAAGAAAGATTACGAAGGGCAAATCGAATAAACCTACGTTGGACAGTTTCGATTCTTTTAATTTGGGTGATTTGATATGGGGACCAAACCTGAGATGCATATTCTAGGGTTGGTCGGACAAATGTGATAAAAAGAGATTTGGTAATATAGGGGTCATTGAACTCTTTTGACCAGCGCTTGATGAAGCCAAGTGTCGAATTAGCTTTGTTTATAATGTTGTCAATGTGAGATCGAAAGTTAAGCTCCTTATCACAGATAACACCTAAATCTCGACAGAAATCAACAACAGGTACGTGATCACCATTTATATAGTAATTTCTTGGAGGAGGAGGGAGCCGTTTACGTGAAAAAGTCAAGCTGTGGCATTTGCTAACATTGAGCTCAAGCTGGTTTTTTTTGGCACCATAGGGAAAATTTTTCAAGATTCAGTTGTAAAGAGTGAATATCATTAGTTGTAGAAATTCGTTTGAAGATTTTCATATCATCCGCGTAAATTGATAAACCACAATCAAGAACTTGAGTAATGTCATTTATTGTTAAGATGAACATCATTGGTCCAAGATGGCTACCCTGTGGTACTCCTGAAGGGGCGTTAAAAGGAAGGGAAAAAGATGATCTAAAATGAACGACATATTTTCTATCTATCAAATATGAGTTTAACCATAACATAAAGAGTGTAGGGAAACCCATTGAATTTAGTTTAAAAATAACCATATTGTGTGATATTTTGTCGAAGGCTTTGCTAAAGTCGGTAGCAATCACATCGACTTCATCTCCATCGGCCATAGTGCATAGAATATAGGAGACAAATTCAACTAAGTTTGTTGTTGTAGATCTACCTGATATGAAACCATGTTGTAAGGGGGAAATAATGGATTTACAGTGGAAAGAGAGGGTTTCGTATATAATGCTTTCAAACATTTTTGGAATGGATGATATTTTAGCTATAGGGCGATAATTTGACACAATATTTTTTGGTCCCTTTTTGTGGATAGGAACTATGTAAGAGACTTTCCATGACTGGGGAAAGGTGCCTTGCAAAATGGATAGCGTGAAAAGGTCAGTCAACGGTTGGATAAAGGCGTTAATGCATTTTTTTAGAATGATTGGTGGTACCCCATCTGGTCCCGTAGAGAAGTCATCTTTAAGCTTTCCAATTTTGTCTTTTACTATAGCTGGTGTAATCTGTGGAGTTGTAAATGTGGTTTGAGAGGAATTATTTAAGTAGTTGAAAAATTGGGTATCAGGTTCAATGTCACTATCAGTAAATGACTGTTTGAAAAAGTTGGCAAAGAAATTGGTTATCACCGTTGGATCAGAAGAGGAATTTCCATTGTATGTTAGGGAGGATGGGAAGCCATCGGATTTCCTTTTAATATTAATGAATTCAAAGAAAGATTTAGGATTCGATTTTATCGAGGATTGCATTCGAGTAATGTAACACTTGTAGAGACGGTCGCAGAGAATAGAAAATTCTGTTGAAGCATTTGAGAAAGCATTTTGATCATAAAGAGATTTGGATTTCAAGTATTTCTGCCACAATTTATTTCTTTGATTACGAAGGGATCGAAGTTCTTTGTTATACCATGGTGGAGAACTGGAGAAATTTTTACGCGGAACAAAAGGAACTGAATGCGCGAAACATTTGAAAATTTCAGTATAAAAGGTACTAACTGCGTCATCAATTGACATTTGAGCAAAGTTAAATACGATTTTACTGAGAAGCATATTTAATGTTTGAAAATTAGTTTTGCGAAAGCTAAAATAATATTCTGGGACACTTGCATTATAACATTTGTTATAAGAAAAAGAGATAAGGAGAGGAGGGTGAAAATGATCAAGAGTAGAAAGAAGGTGATTACTTTCAGTCACAATAGAGTTATCAGGATCGGAAGTAAATATAAGGTCAAGTTGTCGATTGAGGTTGTTTTTAATACCACTCACTTGAAAGAGACAAGAATCTGTAGTACAATCTATCAATAATATCTCTTTATCCAATTTGGCATTGGTTGGGTAGTAGCAGGTGCCTTCATCAGCAAGAGACCATTGGATGAGTGGTAGGTTAAAATCACCCATGCAAATGATTTCATCATTAGTGCTAGCTGCATCAAAAATAAAATCAATTGCATCGACTACGAGTTGATACGAACTTAAAGGTTGAGAAGGACGAATATAACAGCACATGATATATAAATTCCGAGATGACAATTTGACTTTTACTACAATGAACTCAAAGTCGGTTGACTGAGAGGATTTGAAATGTGAGGCATCGAAACAGTTATTGACGGCCAATAGAACACCGCGACCATGCAAGGCATTGACCTCATCAATACCATCAGCTCGAAAAGTGGTAAAATCTGAGGTGAATAATTCACTACTAAGAAAATCAGGAGTTAGATTAGTTTCTGTTAAAGCAAAAATGTCGTAGGATAATTTTTGCGAGTTTAAGAAAATATTAGATGTTTTAGTGCCCAGTCCTCTGACATTTTGATAGTAAATTGTGAGAAAAGCTGGAGGATTATTAGTTGGCTGATTTAAGGAGAATTGATGGTTAGGGACGAAAAAAGTTAGGGTTGACTTGATTACGCTGAGGATAAGAGAATCTCCTAGAATTAACATACGAACCATAGGCTACTAGGTCATCTGAAACCATTTTATCTGAAACATTTAAAGCTTTATGAAAAGAGTTATATATTTTTCGAAGACTGACGGGGTTGATAGGTAGCCCTTCCTGGTGAATAGAAACCATAACGCTTGTTTTTGTTTTCCCTTCGAAACAGATGGACTCTGGCTTGTCATGAAGGTAGGCCAGATAAAGGCGAACGTTATCATATATACGACGGTCTCTAAGTCTAGACACTGTGTATCGGGCTTCCGGTGAATCTGAAGTTTGCAAAGTTAATTTGACAGTAGGAGGGAGAAGTGGATCAAGGAAATGGGGAACGTTTGCTGTATATACATATAAATCATATATACATATAAATCAGCTTAATGTGTTCATAATATGCGTTTCGCCCCGTTTTATATACAGGGTGAGTCATGAGCAATGCGACAAAATGCTAGGGCGTGTAGGTTGCGTTGAGACAAGAAAAAAATCGTATGGGAGGGGGGGTCTATTCCCCTCCGTTTAGCCGGGAGGGGCAATTTTCGAAAAAACTGACTTAAAATGGAAAAAAAATTATTTAAAATCAACGGCTTCATTCACAATGCTGTGCGATACGTTTTTGAAAAGCCAATAACTTTTTCTTTCATTCTGTGTTTAAATAAATCTATTCTAAGAAATAGTTTTTGAAATATTAATTTTCAAAGTCAAAATTTTGAAAAAAAAAATTGAAAAAAAAATTTCAAATTCATTTTTTTCAAAATTTTACGTAATTAAATGCTAATTTTAATTTCAAAATTCAATGCTGTTATTAATTTTAAGTCAAAATAAGAAAACCGGATGCAAAAATTTTATGTCGTTCTCAAGAAATTAAAAAAAACCAAAACCACATTTTTCTAAGAAAAACATTTATTTTTATTGTAACGAAGCAATTTATTTATTTATTTAGCATTAATCTTAGTTTTTTTATTTTTTTTTAATTGGAGTTTTATGAGAACGTAATAAAATTAAATAGTATTGGTGTAGTGTACAGTTTGTTTACTCTCGTCTGCTTGTGCTTTGAATCGCTCCCGAGTTTATTAATTACCATATCTTTTTGATTATACATAAAAAAACAATTTTGTGTGCATCACTTAACCAACCTAAAGCTCCCTATATAGCTTGTGACTTTTTGAACCTACTAGCTTTTTATTGTAGCATTTTAAAGTTAATTAATTATAATTTTGATTTGCTTCTTTGAGTTAAAAGTGTTTTTCCTTTGTTATTCAACTACCCGTTTGAATTTCTCTCTTTCTTTCTCCCTGGTGAGTGCATTTTTTTAGCATATGTTCTGCCATAGAAGCATAAGTGAGCCTACACAAATCTGCATTGTTTTAATTGCATGCAACAACAAAAAAAAATCAATCGAGTGCCTGTGCCGAGAAAGTGTTCTCCTAACCTCATCGTCATAACAACAACAAATTTACCCATCAGCTTATATTAAGCAGCTGTTTCTTTCTTGCTCGGTGAGTGCAACTTTTATTTTGTATATGTTCTGCCTATGAAGCAAAATTGATGCTACATGAATATCCCCCTGCCCCCCAATTTCATATTGCGATTCCACCGAGCAACATCATAACCCATCAACTTCATCCGCCCGCTACCAACCACCGAGGAATTTTTCTACTTCTGAATAGCAACTCTAACCTTTTTCAACCTGAGCGTCGCCGTCGTTGCGATACCTACTGCCGGCTGCTGTATATTCAAAATCTATTATCGCCTAAGCTGCTGTTTCAGTCTGATTAGCAAAAAGTTTTCATCTTTTAATAACTAAGCTAATCTATTTTGCTATCAGACTTACCTTTATGGGTGAGTTCTTTTTAGTGTAGTTCTGCCAAGCAATTCATATTTGGGTACTTCACCTAACTCTCTTTGGATTTTGTTTTGTTTATTTACATACATACATACACTACCTACATAATTGCTACAACCTACCAACGATCGTGAGCGTGGACCTTTCATCTCCCGACTGAAAATCTTACCTTCAGGTACCATTCACACAACTTTACCTACAACTTTACCTACAACTTTACCTACTACTTTACCTACTACTTTACCTACAACTTTACCTTCACTTCGGTTTTTGCACTGGATGTCTCTCAACTAATAACCAGATCATTTGCATTTCCGGTTTGTGTCTGAACTATTGTTTCGCGTTTATGTACAGTAGTAACGAAAAATATTGATATCACATAAACAAGAAAACTATAAACTCAAAAATAAAAAAAAAAATATACATAATAATTACATTAATAACATTAATTAACTTAACCATAACTAGCTATGGAAAATAACCCTTGTGATTCCCTGAGTTGTGTTCTCGATAGTAAATATACTGAACGTGTGCCGTGTCGTGGTCTATGTGGTAAATCATTTCATCCAATATGTATCGGGCTTAGTAAAAGATCCTGCGGTTATATAAAAGAATACCTGAACTATTTTGTATACCTTTGTGATGAGTGTAAAAACATCTCCTTCTCTCATATTCTACTAGCCGTCAAATGCCTCAGTGATTCCACGAACTCCATTTCAACTGACAATAATCGATTTCATAAAAATGTACTCTCACAATTTGAACATTTCGACGAGTTTTCAAAAAGTATTGAAGTTCTAAACAGTTCGATCGAGACCCTTAGTAAACGCTGTTTTTCGAATCAATCGTCTATCGACAAGAAACTCTCATCTATTGTGCAGCTTTTAAACCCACGGTTAGAACACACTCATTGCAAGTTTGAAAATATCAACCGTGAAATACATTCTACACTCGAATCTGTTCTCACTTCTTATCCTCTCGACAGTTTAACTAAACAATTTCAAGTCATTCGTTCCGACCTCGATCTCTTTCTACAAGGCACCTCGAGTTCAATGTCCTCTGCATCATCTCAACTTACATCGATCCTTCATGGCCTTGCCTCTAAGATTACCGACATTAGCAATGAACTTACTGAAACACGCACCTCTTTTAAAGATGTGATAGAGGAAATCAAAATCACTTCCAGCAAAATCGATGAATTACCTTTGCATGTCCAACCAAGTGTGTCAAATTACAACTACGATACATCCATTCTCACTGAAATTTTTGAGTCCACTCAGAGCGCAACTCTCTCTATCACTTTACCTGTTCCATCACCTTCACCATCTTTATCAATAGATTCTGATAACATTGAAGATCCTGCCCTTTCTGAACCTGTTATCCGTTGATTTGGTACAACCTGGACTGAACGAGAATGGAATGACAGGCTTAGTAAATTAAAAATGGCATCAGATTACACGCCCCTTTTCGTTAAAGGAACTCCAAATTATGCAAATGATTCCTGGATTCGCAAACTTTTTCTGAGAAAATTCAAATTCAACCTTGGAAATTGTCAAAAGCTAACTTCATCAAGTTTTAAAGTTTTGATTCCATCTAGATATCAATGGTTACTCGTTTCTACCGCAAACCCTATTTGCTGGCTCGGTAAAATAAGAATCTCTAAATAGGTCACTAGAATTTTTAACAAAAATCCTCTGTCTAAAAAACAAAATGTAATTAATGATAAATCTAGTTTTAAGACTAACCCGCCCATCATTCACTCATTTCATACTCATCCTAAATCCTACACATCTAGTAATCCTGTATCAAATAAGCGCACTACTTCTAACGTAAATTATAGTAATTTTATCCATTCTCACACTCTAAATCCTAACTTTCAGTCTACCACTCATAGCCCTCCGTCTACTGCTCCAAACTTTTCTAACCCTAAAAGGTGTCCCAACGATACTCTCATTTCCCACACACCTATTTTTACTCGTCCAATTTTCGATCCAATGTTTCCGCCTAGTGTTAAATTGACTTCTAAATTCGCTTATCCCAAGCCAACTATTGATGAGTTCGATGGTCGATATTTAATGGCAAGACTTCGTGACAGCAAACTATACGAAAATGTACGTCTTTACCTAGCTTTTCTACACGACAAACCGGACTCTGTTTGTTTTGATGGTAAGACCAAAACTAACGTCTTGGTATCGATACAAAAAGAAGGTCTCCCAACCGACCATTCTTCACTTACCAATATCTATACCCGTTTTCATAAAGACTTTAACATCTCTCCCTCTACAGTCTCGAAAGACCTTGTTACTTATGCTTCTCATGTTAATTCAAAACTTTCTCCTTTCAGAAGTTTTAATAATAAGCCTCATCTTTAATAGTAACCCTATTCTAAATACGCTATCTCTGTATTACCAAAATGTTAGAGGGCTCCGTACCAAAACCTCTACTACGTTTCTCAACTCCCAAAAACTACCTTTTGACATTTTCGCCTTAACAGAAACTAACCTCTGTCCCAATTTTCTCGACAATGAATTGTTTACATCCGATTTTCTCGTCTTTCGCGCTGATGGTCAAATCATAGATGATGGTCCCTGTGGACGCGGTGTTCTCTTGGCCGTTCGCAATCATCTGAATGCAACCCTTGTTGAAGTCTCCAAATCACCACTTTTTGAATTCGTGTGTATTATGGTCTCTGTCTACAATCAGTGTTTCTACATTATTTGCTCTTACATTCGCCCCGCGCAGTCTATTCTTGCATATAAGCAATTAGTTGACTCTTTTGACTCGCTTTTTGAGGCTGCAGAATCTAGTGATGATTTTATCATCGTTGGTGATTTTAATTTACCCAACCTTGTTTGGATTCCATCTGAGGATGAATTACACTTTATTCCCTTTAATACAACTTCAGAAAAAGAATCTGTTTTTACGTATAGATTATTTGAATATGGCCTTTTTGAAATAAGTGGGATCCATAATAACTTGGACAGACAACTTGACCTCATATTTTCCTCTGACCCTTGCAATTCTATTGTCACCGAAAGTTCCCACCTTTTATCTACCCTTGACCTATATCACCCTCCTCTATCTCTTCTTTTCACTGCCGATCAAGGTATTTCCGTCCATGAACCGGAAGTCTCATTTAATTTCAATTTCCGTAAAGCCAACTTCAATCAACTCGAGATTCTTTTAAGTAATATTGATTATAGCCTATTTTTGAACCATAATACCCCCATTGATATTGCATTATCATTCTTCAATACTACAATCTTCGAATGCTTGTTCCTATGTGTCCCTTATGGGCCTCAAAAGAATTATCTGTCATCACCCCCATGGTATACTAAGGAATTGCGAACTGCTCGTAATACAAGGAATAAGTTATGGAAAGCCTATTTAAAATCCCAAACATATTCAGATTATTTAAATTACGAGCAAGCTTTTTCCAGTTTCTCCATCCTCTGCGATTCTCTATACTATGCATATCTTAACAAAATGCAGACTTGTCTTATCTCTGAACCTAAGCGTTTTTATCAATTCATTAATGCAAAAAGAAAATCTGATGGTCTTCCCTCTACTTTCAATTTTAACAACACCTCTTCTGCTGATCCTGAAGTAATTGCTAACCTCTTTGCGAATTTTTTTAGACAATCTTATAGTGATGCTGTTAATAATCCTGATTTGGAATATTTTGAGTACCTATTTGTCAAGCAGCTCACAAACTTCTTTAGTTTCTCTTGATATTGATCTTTCTTCAGTGAAAGAAAAATTAAAACTGCTTAAGGACGACTTCTCCCCTGGTCCTGATGGCTTACCAGCCATATTTCTCAAAAAATGCGCTAACGCGCTCTGCGAACCTCTCACAATTCTGTTTAAACTCTCTATTTCGCAAGCAGTTTTCCCTGCTATATGGAAAAACTCATTTATTTTTCCAATTCACAAAAAGGGTAATAAAAACGAAATCTCAAACTATCGTCCTATAGCTAAACTCTCTTCAATACCCAAGCTTTTCGAAAGCATTGTCTATGATGCTCTATGCTTTCATTGTAAGTCTTTAGTTTCCCCTCAACAACATGGTTTTATTAAGGGCAGGTCCACTACGACGAACCTAACCCAATTTGTTTCTATGACGCTTTGTGCTCTTGAGAAAGGCTACGAAGTTGATGTGATCACTACGGATTTTAGCAAAGCTTTTGATAAGATCTCTCATCAAATTATATATAGCAAATTAGAAGCCTTTGGGTTTCCTAAAATGTTCATCCAATGGGGGAGATCCTACTTGGAAAACCGTCAGTATAGTGTTGTATTCAGATGTTCCGTGTCCAATCCCATCTATGCTACCTCAGGTGTTCCTCAGGGTAGTCATCTTGGTCCACTTTTATTTGTCCTTTCTATAAATGATGTTGAAAACATTATTTTTTTCTCTAACCTTTCCATCTACGCTGACGATATGAAAATTATGAAAGTAATATCTACTCCTAGTGATTCTTCCCTGCTTCAAAATGACTTAAATTCTTTTATCACATGGTGCACTAAAAATTTCCTCGAGCTCAATGTCACTAAATGTCAACACATGACTTTTTCTCGTAAGCGTGTGCCCTTACCCTCTCGTACTTATCATTTTTGCAACATTCCCGTTCCCATAGTCTTCTCCATTCGTGATCCCGGCATTTTATGTGATAAAGAGCTCAATTTCCGTTCCCACATTGACAATATTATCGCTAAAGCAAACTCTTCCCTCGGTTTTGTCAAGCGCTGGTCTAAAGAATTTTCAGACCCATATGTAACTAAATCTCTCTTCACCACATATGTCAGACCTATTCTTGAGTATGCCAGTCAAGTATGGTCCCCTTATCAAATCACCCATTCACTTAGAATTGAAGCAGTGCAACGTAGGTTTCTCCGCTTCGCTCTACGAAATCTCTCATGGTCTGATCCTTTTTTCCTTCCCCCATACGAGGATCGTCTACTTTTAATTGATTTAAACACCCTCGCTAAACGTCGTATTGTTGCAGACATACTTTTTATTCACCAAGTTTTCATAGGAACCATCAATTCCCCGCCCCTTCTTGAATTAGTTTTCTTTAACACCAATCCACGTAACCTAAGATCTGTTCCCTTCTTTTGTCTTCCTACTCACCGTACGAATTATGTCCATTTTAACCCAATTACTAGAATGTTACGTTTAGCTAACAGTGCACAGCATCTCCTTGATTTCAACCCTAGTATCTCCTCCCTTAGAAGAAACCTATACTCTATTTATCCTTAACCCCCCGCTCCTTCAATAGTTCTTAAGTTAGAATAAGTTTTTTTTATTATGTATTAATTTATCTTAATATTGTTAACGTAGATATAAGTATTATAGCTTGAATTAAGCGAAATAAATAAATAAATAAATAAATAACCCTGGATTAATATTATTTTCATTGATAACTTCTGAAAACTGACCTGTCAATATTTTTGCCTTGGCCTGCCCGCAGCCCATGGGTTCTACCTGTTATGGGGACAATAGGGACAATAAAACCGCATTTTTTTTAATGAAAAAAAAAGAAAATTGCAACGCAAGATAAATAAAAGGCATTGCAGTTTTGCTTAGTAATTATTTCCAATTAGAATATTAACTCATTAACACGTAACGGTGTCAAGCTCATACACCCGAGAAGAATTAACGGACATGCATTTCTGCTACGGTTTAGCTAATTGTCGAAGTCGTGAAGCCGAAAGACTGTACGCTGAAAGATATCCCGATAGGAGGTGTCCCCATCATAGCACGTTTCCAAGAATCCACCGACGTCTAAGAGATCATGGAGTGCTGGAGCATCGAAGAAGCGAAAGGCCAGTTTCTGATGAGTCAAGAATCTTAGATGAAAGAATTCTGGATTTAGTCCGAAATAATCCCTCCGTCAGTACAAGAAGGATATCCACTATGCTTGGAGTGTCCCAATCTAGAGCATGTCGAGTACTTCGGGCGGAAAATTTACACCCGTACCACTTTACGCCTGTTCAGGAACTCACCTCAAACGACAAGTTATTGAGAACCGAATTTTGTAGAACATTACTACTTAGAAATGAAACCGAACAAAACTATTTTAGAAGAATATTCTGGACGGATGAAGCACAGTTTACTAGGGATGGGGTTACTAACTTCCACAATTTACATTATTGGAGTAGCGCCAATCCACACAAAAAAAAAACAAAACAAATCACAACACCGCTTTAGTTGTAATGTTTGGCTTGGTATTGTTGGACACACTGTGATCGGGCCCCGGTTTTTGAATTCCATTATTAATGGAGAATCATACCTGCAATTCCTACGAGACCTTTTACCCGATTTATTAGACAGCGTTCCATTGGTTATAGCAGATACTTTAATCTACCAACAAGATGGTGCTCCAGCACACTACAGCTTACAGGTGAGAAACTGGCTGGATGATCATTTTAGTGACCGTTGGATCGGAAGAAGGGGCCCCACGGAATGGCCGCCTAGGTCACCAGATTACTCCCCTAGATTTCTATGCCTGGGGATTTATGAAGAATTCTGTTTACGAAGTGGAAATAGTATCATTGGAACAACTGAAGGAACGAATTGAAGTCGCTGGAGTCAAATTGCAGGAAAATTTGTCAAGCATAAACTTATGTGAAGCCATTACAAGGAGATATAATCTATGCCTTCTAAACAATGGAGATCATATCAAGAATTTTTTATAAGTACTTCCAATAAAAAACAGTAAAAATAAAAGGAATAAAAAAAACTAAAAAAACTAAGATTAATGCTTCTTAAATTGCTTCGTTACAATAAAAATAAATGTTTTTCTTAGAAAAAGGTGGTTTTGGTTTTTTTTTAATTTCTTGAGAACGACATAAAATTTTTGCATCCGGTTTTCTTATTTAGACTTAAAATTAATAACAGCATTGAATTTTGAAATTAAAATTAGCACTTAATTACGTAAAATTTTGAAAAAAATGAATTTGAAATTTTTTTTTCAATTTTTTTTTTCAAAATTTTGACTTTGAAAATTAATATTTCAAAAACTATTTCTTAGAATAGATTTATTTAAACACAGAATGAAAGACGTCTAAGAGATCATGGAGTGCTGGAGCATCGAAGAAGCGAAAGGCCAGTTTCTGATGAGTCAAGAATCTTAGATGAAAGAATTCTGGATTTAGTCCGAAATAATCCCTCCGTCAGTACAAGAAGGATATCCACTATGCTTGGAGTGTCCCAATCTAGAGCATGTCGAGTACTTCGGGCGGAAAATTTACACCCGTACCACTTTACGCCTGTTCAGGAACTCCCTTCAAACGACAAGTTATTGAGAACCGAATTTTGTAGAACATTACTGCTTAGAAATGAAACCGAACAAAACTATTTTAGAAGAATATTCTGGACGGATGAAGCACAGTTTACTAGGGATGGGGTTACTAACTTCCACAATTTACATTATTGGAGAAGCGCCAATCCACACAAAAAAAAACAAAACAAATCACAACACCGCTTTAGTTGTAATGTTTGGCTTGGTATTGTTGGACACACTGTGATCGGGCCCCGGTTTTTGAATTCCATTATTAATGGAGAATCATACCTGCAATTCCTACGAGACCTTTTACCCGATTTATTAGACAGCGTTCCATTGGTTATAGCAGATACTTTAATCTACCAACAAGATGGTGCTCCAGCACACTACAGCTTACAGGTGAGAAACTGGCTGGATGATCATTTTAGTGACCGTTGGATCGGAAGAAGGGGCCCCACGGAATGGCCGCCTAGGTCACCAGATTACTCCCCTAGATTTCTATGCCTGGGGATTTATGAAGAATTCTGTTTACGAAGTGGAAATAGTATCATTGGAACAACTGAAGGAACGAATTGAAGTCGCTGGAGTCAAATTGCAGGAAAATTTGTCAAGCATAAACTTATGTGAAGCCATTACAAGGAGATATAATCTATGCCTTCTAAACAATGGAGATCATATCGAGAATTTTTTATAAGTACTTCCAATAAAAAACAGTAAAAATAAAAGGAATAAAAAAAACTAAAAAAACTAAGATTAATGCTTCTTAAATTGCTTCGTTACAATAAAAATAAATGTTTTTCTTAGAAAAAGGTGGTTTTGGTTTTTTTTTAATTTCTTGAGAACGACATAAAATTTTTGCATCCGGTTTTCTTATTTAGACTTAAAATTAATAACAGCATTGAATTTTGAAATTAAAATTAGCACTCAATTACGTAAAATTTTGAAAAAAATGAATTTGAAATTTTTTTTTCAATTTTTTTTTTCAAAATTTTGACTGAAAATTAATATTTCAAAAACTATTTCTTAGAATAGATTTATTTAAACACAGAATGAAAGAAAAAATTATTGGCTTTTCAAAAACGTATCGCACAGCATTGTGAATGAAGCCGTTGATTTTAAATAATTTTTTTTCCATTTTAAGCCCATACGATTTTTTTCTTGTCTCAACGCAACCTGCACGCCCTAGCATTTTGTCGCATTGCTCATGAGTCATGACTCACCCTGTATACAGCATTTTGTCGCACTGCTCGTGACTCACCCTGTATACAGGGTGAGTCATGAGCAATGCGACAAAATGCTAGGGCGTGTAGGTTGCGTCGAGACAAGAAAAAAATCGTATGGGAGGGGGGTCTATTCCCCTCCGTTTAGTCGGTAGGGGCAATTTTCGAAAAAACTGACTTAAAATAGAAAAAAAAAATTATTTGAAATCAACGGCTTCATTCACAATGCTGTGCGATACATTTTTGAAAAGCCAATAACTTTTTCTTTCATTCTGTTTTTAAATAAATTTATTCTAAGAAGTGGTTTTTGAAATATTAATTTTCAATGTCAAAATTTTGAAAAAAAAAATTCAAATTATTTTTTTTCAAAATTTTACGTAATTAAGTGCTAATTTTAATTTCAAAATTCAATGCTGTTATTAATTTTAAGTCAAAATCAGAAAACCGGATGCAAAAATTTTATGTCGTTCTCAAGAAATTAAAAAAAACCAAAACCACCTAAGAAAAACATTTATTTTTATTTTAACGAAGCAATTTATGAAGCATTAATCTTATTTTTTTTTACTTTTTTTGAACTGGATTTTATGAGAACGTAATAAAATTAAATAGTATTGGAATAACCCTGGACTAATGTTATTTTCATTGAAAACTTCTGAAAACTGATCTGTCAATATTTTTGCCTTGGCCTGACCGCAGCCTTTGTATATGAAAACTATAGTACTATCATGGCGAGTTTTTTTTAGGGTTGCAGAGGTCCTGGTGTTAGCGCTGCAAAATGTGAGGTGTAAAATTCGATTTGGGGAGTCTTTAAGCGTCGAAAATTGGTGGTAGGGGCAAGAGTAGACTATTTTTTGGATTATTGCATCCAAAAAATAATAATAAATATCATTTAAAACCTCCATAAGCTCTTCGCAAAAAAAAAAGATTAAGGGTTGCATAGGTAAATTAGATGTCGCCCCATTCGACTTCCAACATAATAGTACTATAGTTTTCATATACAAAGCCGCAGCCCGTGGGTTCTACCTGTTAGGGTGGACAATAAGGACAATAAAACCGCAATTTTATTAAATGGAAAATAAACAACAATGTGCAAAGACAAAAAATAATAAAAATAATTCTAGAGGTAACTATAAAAAATAAATTATCGCTGAACCTTTTAAAACAAGAAAATGATGATTTGCTTTAAAAAGTCCTTTTAATTTTCCATTCACCTCGATTACAGAATCCGATGAATGGTCTGCGGATGGCTTCCGACAGTTTTTTTCAGTTTTTACTATTAGAGAATCCGCAAGAACCTTCATAAATGTCGGTAACGTAGTTGAAATTTTATTCGATTATGAAATACTCAGTCCATCCGAACTCCATATAAATGTTGGCATTTCAAATCCGCTCCAAAGTTGTTGCGTATGCAACAAAATACAAAAATGGAAAGCTTGAAAAAGTAAGTTTAACATTTGAGTTTTAGATTATAGTTTTGATGTTTTTGCAGAAAAAGAACAACAAATAGATTCCAATTCGAGAAAATGGTAAAATTGTCATTAAATAATTAATTAATTAATTTTATTGGTTTTCAGTACAAATATCCATACCAAGCATTCTTGTGTTTCTGTCTCCATTATCGTACAGCGATTTTTAGTACAGGCATGCACCCAAACAAGAGAGTCGTGACTCGAACCAGGAAATTTAGCGTTCACGAGGTGATTGTTTAGAAGGCATAGATTATACCTTTGTATATGAAAACTATAGTACTCTCATGGTGAAAAACGAACATAACGACATCTATTTATTTTGAATTTAACTTTCTCGTGGAGAGACTCATTGAGGTTGGAGTCTAAGAAATGGAGACATTTCTTGAGATTGGAGACTAAAAATGGAAGAATTCCTTCAGATTGGAGACTACGAAATGGACTATGAATAAGAACGAGAAAGGGCTATACTGTATTGCCTTGCCTTTATGCCCTTTTGTGTGCTTTATTACCTTGTGCGAGCAAAAAATATATATCTATAGTTGAAGGTATATGTTTTGTGTGCTCGCATTGGCTTTGATTTCGTTTTGTATTTTTTGTTTATTTATGATGGGTTAATTTTGTTTTGCAAGATTTGATTGATTTGGCGGGGAATCGAAATGCTTCATTTTTTTATTGCGTTGTTTAAGTATTTGTTCGATATTTGAATTTAATTTTTTGAAAACCAAAATTATTAATTTCCTACCGAGGTAGATACAATAAAAAAATGCAAGCTTCAATTCAACACATAAAATCTTGTAAGAAATTTAACTCAAATACCTACGCATGGCATGGCCTTGACCGGCCTCAAAATCTTGCAAGAATATCTTCAATTAATAAATACCTAGCTATTTTTCTATATAATTGTTTTTTTTTTTGTAGATAAAATTCGAAATTAAAAAAAAAAAAATTCTACCTACATAACTTCTTGCAAGATTTTGAGTCAGTATTTATATTCAATTTTTCTTGTAATATTTAAACATTGACAAGGAAACTGATATATCCATCCGTTTTATTATTGTAGGTATAGCTTTATAGGGTTGGGATAAAATTATATTTATCTAACTATGTCTGTGAATCGTATTATTATTTGTTATATTAAAAAAAATAGAATTTTAAGTTCTGAACAACAAACAATAAAATGTGACTCGATTTCAAATAGGTATTCAATCTAAAATCTACTGATTTTGAATAAAATGTAATTTATTTTGTTTACATATCAAGGAAGGTTCAATACCAACTTACAATTATAAGTAATTCAGATTTCGTTGGATAGCATAGATATAGAACCTTGGAATCGTTAAGTACGGCTAATGAAGGCACAAAACATGGACAATTTTTGGCAATTTTGTTAGAACTATCTACTCCAAAAAAATTAGACTTTGATTTCGAAAAAATTCCGACAAAGTTGAATTTAAGTTTGGTGCTTAATTTTGACGTCAAGTACGTCCTAAAAAGTACCCTAATTTTGGATTGTATCTTAAATTTTTAGGGGAGAACTTAAAGGGGCAAACTCATTTTATTGTAATTTACTCGAAAAATATAAGTTCTTTTGGAAAAAATTGAAGGCACCAATTCTTCCTCATTTTATACTTGTACGTACAAAAAAGATTTAGAGACCATCAATAGATTTTGACAAAAATGGTTCCAGAGATCGAGATCGAGAGAATCGAAGGTCCTTTGACTTTAAGACCTAATTGCACCTATTCCACCCATTTAATAGTTGGGTTCTTATTCAGCACACTCACTGTTTGTAGATCAAAAATTAAGTCTGTAATATATTTTTTACATAAATTTCTCTTTAAAACATAATCTTTGGACCTTTGGTAGGTATATGATAATGCTGGAGAGATTAAGCTTTATCGTAAGTCTAAATCTCCAGTCCAGTCTTGTAAGCTGCTAGTTTGCAAATCCTTATAGTTAGTCGACTATTCTTGTTCTTAATGATAAGTTGTTTATTAACTAACTATTAAAATACAAATGTGGTTTAATTAAAAAAACGTATAACACTATCAATTAACTATGTACATAATTATATGAAAACCAAGTTTTTTGGGTGGTGTGGGAAAAAAATCCGACATCTTAAAAAGGATTGAAATATTGATTTTTGTATAAAATGATTCGCTAATTCCAATCAAAGGAGAATGGGCAAAAATATATATGTTAATCAAGTGCAATACCGAAAGGTCACAGATTTTTGTTTATATATTGCGTGAACCCCATAGTTTACAGTTCTGTGTCTATATTCAAAAATGAAGCTTTCAAACGTACTATATGTAGTTTGTGGACTCTTGACGCACAACTATTCAAATTCATTTAATCTGTTAAATCATTTCAATATTCTGCCTAAACCCAATGGCTTACAGCCTTATGTCCATACAAAAAAATGATGTACTAGGGCAAAGCTTTTCAACGATACATATATATCTCATTCGTGGACACTAGATAGACCAAAATGCCATTCTCCTTTAATCTATACATTTTATTGTGTTTTTTTCTATTTTCCAGAAAAATTATGCTCACAATCTTCATTTTTCATTTATTTTCAGAAGCATTGAATTTATATAAATAAATAATTAAGTACCTAAATAATTACGCACAGTTTTGAAAGAAATGCAAATATTTTTTTTGTGTACAAATTGCTGAAAATAAATACAGCAAATAATATTAATATAGTTTTCTTCTCTGTTTTGAATTTTATTCAGATTTTAATTTATTTTTTTTAACAATTTTTTCAGTGTATTCGTGTAAAAACGCATACTTTTTTTGCAAAGTTTATGTTTATGTATATTAATTAAATAAATTTAAATTCAAGACCTTAATCTTGATTATTCGTTAAGGATTTTGGAAATTATAAATTAATTTCTGAACCTCTAATCAATTTCTTTTTATTAAAATCGATTTTTTCGTTCTAAATCAATATTACCCATTTTGGCGTCTCAACTGTTAGATTGATCAAAAAGCATAATTGGGCACCATGAGGAGGGTTGGGGCAGTAAGTTGGTGGCAAAAATCGGCAGACTCTTTGGTCGGCGATAAACAAATCTGTTTTTTTCTCTTAGTATATTGTATTGTTTGTGGTTCTTAATTTTTTTTTATTCTATTTGTGAAGCTTGTTTAGCATGTACATTGTACAGTTAAGTATGATATATGAAAATAATTATTGAATAATAATCTTGCTAACTAAAAAAAAAAAAACAAAGTTTTGTAGGTATACAGTTAAAGGCATCAGGGCATTCATGTGTTTTCTAAACTAAATGTAAAATGCAAATATCTCGGGTGAGCGTATTTTGAAAAGTCAGAAACCGACCCAAAAATCAAATTTAACATTTTCTTTATGCCTTAGAAATTTGAGATTTTTAGACCAACCCGACAAAAAAATAAAAATGAAAAAGTGTCGAAAATTGACTAAAAAAAGTAATTACAGTAGAATCTCGAAAACATGAACGGTTCCAAAACATGAACAATTCGGAAAGATGACCGCTTTGACGAGACTTCTTTGTTCCGGGCGACAGGCTACTATGGAGCAGTTTTTTAAGAAAAAGGTCTAAATGAGTGTATATTTTGCTTAACTCTGTTATTTTTGTTATTTTTTATGTTTTTTTAAAATAAAATGAATTGATGTTTTCTTAGATGCAATGTTTTTATAAATATTGTTATATGTTTTTCTTAAATTATCTAACTCTCGATGCTTGGAAATATGAGCAGTTCGAAAAGATGAACGGGGGGGGGGGGGGTTCATCTTTTCGAGATACTACTGTATCTATAAAAAAATTGCATTAAAATTTTCTGAAACATAGCCTATTTTTTTTTTTTGTTACTTTTCAAAAGACATAGTTTTCCAATTTTTGACTTTTTAAACAGTCAGCATTTTAAATATTTTTTTAAAATTTTCACATACATATAGTATGCAATACTTACATTAAAAATCTATCGAATAAAAAAATAAACCTCCTAGCCCTTTACGTTTAGAATATAGCTTTTTGACCCTTCCGTACATTTGCCCCATTTTGCCCAACTTACTATTCGAATTTCAAAAAAATCCGTCTTAGTGCTCAACTTCAAAAAAATTCCAAACCGATGATATTTTTTACAACTTCCTATAGCTAGACACACCTACCTTCTTTTCAATTCAACCTACATACACGTTCAGTCATACATAGTACATGCATTCAAAAATGCTCCTCGAAATCTTGCCGGAAAATTTCAACTCAAATAAATAAAGAATACCTACCTGCCCCAATAAAAAACTAAAGTATACCTATCTACTCCTACATACATATACATATTTTTCTTCCTCGCACAAACCGAATAAAAAAATATATTCGTATGTACCAAAGAAAAATAAAAAGAAACAAGCAAAAAATTCTGTCAATGAAGAAAATAGAAAAAAATGGATTTTCTCCCTTACTCTTTTGGAGCCTTATGAAAAATACAAAATCTCGTTTCTTCTGCTGTAAACATTCAATTCTCCACTCCAGCCAACAGCGCCACTAAACAACAACGTGTCCTCCTAAAAAGTTTTCACCATGAGAGTACTATAATTTTCATATACAAAGCTATCATGGTGGAAGTGGAATGGGGCGACATCCAAAGTGTCTGCGCAACCCTAACTCTTTTTTTTTTGCGAAGAGCTTAAGGAGGTTTTAAATGATATTTATTGATATTTTTTGGATGCAATAATCCAAAAAATAGTCTCCTCTTGCCCCTACCACCAATTTTCGACGCTTAAAGACTCCCCAAAGACTACACCTCAAATTTTGCAGCGCCACCACAAGGGTCCGCGCAACCCTAAAAAAAACTCGCCATGATAGTAATATAATTTATATATACAAAGGATAATGGAGACAATTAATTAATTATTTAATGACAATTTTATCCTTTTCTCGAATTGGAATCTATTTGTTGTTCAAAACTTTAATCGAAAACTCAAATGTTAAACGTACTTTTTAAAGCTTTCCATTTTTGTATTTTGTTGCATACGCAACAACTTAAGTGCGGGCTTGAAATGTCAAAATTCATATGGAGTTCGGATGTACTGAGTATTTCCTTTGTATATGAAAACTATAGTACTATAGTAAAAACCTTTCTATATGAAAACTATAGTACTCTCATGGTGGAAGTCGAATGGGGCGACATCTAAAGTATGCCGGCAACCCTTACTCTTTTTTTTTTGCGGAGAGCTTATGGAGGTTTTAATCGATATTTATTGATATTTTTTATATGCAATAATCCAAAAAATAGTCTCCTCTTGCTCCTACCACCAATTTCCGACGCTTAAAGACTCCCAAAATCGTTACATCTTACTTTTTCACTGTATTATATAATATTTAATTACTTATATTTACTTTATTTTTTGTAAGCTGTCTATAACATTTTCAGTTGATTTTATTTATATTTGTAAGAAAAAAGATTGGTGGTTGGGTGAACTAGGCATGTGAGTGGGCATGTTAGTAGGCTTGCAATGTAACGTTTAGAAATTTAAACCCGATGTGCATCAGTTTTTCTTAATAAATAATTAATCGCACAGTTGTTATTATTCTAAGAGTATTCCCTTTGAGTGTGTTTATTATAGTATCTACTATTAAATATTATTTTCTTGAGATGATCATTCTTATTTCAATATCTAAAAAAATTGAGTAAACAATTTAATTAAACACAAAATTTGAATTAAAATAATTTATATACACATTTTTTATACATTCACGGATAGGTATTAATGGAATAGGTACAGTGACTGCACTAGAAATACTTGCCAATTTTTCTCCGAAAGACATCACAGAAATCAATCCTAGTAAACAAACAACTTCAGTTTTGGCAAGCTTACAAAAATTTCGTGAATGGTGGACTACCACCAAGACAAATACAATCATTGGCAGTTCGATAAGACACCGACTTCGAAATAAACTGGCAAACATTGAGGTGTATGAAGAATTTCCAAGCTCTGCGGTAAGATTAAGATATTGTTCTTTGTAATTATGTAAATACAAATTAAATTTATACTTAAGGTGGCTGAGGCATATCTTAAACCTAAGGTGGACAACAACCAAAACTCATTTAGTTGGGGTATACCGGATGTAGAAGCAATAAGAGAATTTGCAAGGAAAAATTTCGGTTGGACCAGAAAAAAAACAGATGAAATCCTTGGACCAATCTTAAAAAAACTAAACGAAAAAACATCGCAGTCAACAATAACGAACTATTTTTCGATAAAAAGCGTTTCTTCCACAAAACAAATGGCAGTTAGTAAACGTGTCCAAAACGCTATAAATTGCATGTCAGCTGATTTTAATCCTAATGATGAACTTGAAACAACTAAACGAAAAACACAAACAAAAAAATTGCAAAGTGAAACATCGGTTAAAACAAACGGTGAAATCTTACCAAAGAAAAATAAACGTGTAAACAGAGTGAATGTTAACTTACCATCAACATCTGAGACAATACCACAACGGCACAAAGATCAAGTAGAAATGGAACAAAAGAAAAAACTTGCTGCTGAAAAGTTTAAGCAATCAAAACAAAAACGGGCCAAAAAATAAATTGGAGACGCTGAATAAAAAATAAGCTTATAGTTCGCATGCGAAATAAAAAATCAAAACACTCATTCATTGAGAATACACAAGCTTCAGTATTAAAACTGCAAATTTTCGTATTCCATAATTGTGCTGGCAAACATTTGCTTAGAAATTGTTTTCTTTTCAGAATTGGTAAATTAAGAAATTATTTGTATGCACTGGCGAACGCAGATAGGGGTTTTGGGGGTTAAACCCCCCCCCCAAACATCTGGAATAAAAAAAAATAAAGATTCATTTTCTTAAAGAAAAAAAAAATACAAAGTTTTATTTTCGTGTCATAAATTCTTCCATATCTGTTAAAAAAAAGGTTCCATAATTCAATATTGTTAGCGTATCGTCCAAGAAAAGGAGTTCGCAAACATTTGAAGTTTTGGTCAGTACTTGTTCTTACCCAAACAGGGATATTAAATAAATTATAAAGTAGGAACAGAATTAAACAACTTTATTTATATTCACCCGTATTACGATTGTCGTTTTAAATAAAACGACAGTAAAACAACAGTGCCTAGAAGCCATATTTGAGGTTTAATTCAAATTCAAACTTCAACATTCTCTCGGTACTTCACATATCGCATGCTTAAATACTGACCCATCAGAAGTTAGGTCAAAATTGAGTTAAGTACAGGTACAGGCTTTTACAAGAATAAAAGTAAAAAATTAAGAATACCAGTATTCATGATTAATATGATTAATTCATGAATTAGTTTTAATTTTATCCGTCAACAAATAGGACACATCCTCATAGAAAGATCTTTTTTTTGCAACTTCCCAAAAATCGTTTTTTCGAGTTAGGTCAGTATTCCATTAAGCATGCGATATCTTCCCTTTACAACGATAGGCGTTTTACTGACACGTCAAATGTCGCTTCTAGAGGGAGTCATTGTAGTCAAAACGACTATCGTAGGTAATAGGGGTAAATCACTATCATACTCCAATTTCTTTAAATATCTAGTAAGGTAGGCAATAAGTAACTATGAAGGAGGTCCAGAAGAATACTTCCGTCGGTCCATCTTTGTTCCTTTTTTAGACCACTTATCAATGCAGCTAAATACCAGATTTCTTGACCATCGTGAGCTACTTTCAAAAATTCAAAACATTCTGCCGCAAAAGTTTTCTGAGCTGGATACAGAATAAATACGTACAACTGTTGCTACTTTTGCAAAAGAATGGCCAAATGACATCATAGGATCTACTGATGATTTCATAGCTGAGATGATGATGTGGCGCCGGTAACAATTTATTTACGTTTTCTGGATATTTTTTAAGACTTTAAATTAATTTTGGTTACAGGCATTGCTTAAGTATTTCGATGGATAGACGTCCAAAATCATTTATTGACGCTCTCAACTGTTGCGATGCTACATTATACCAAACAATACATCGCATTATGCAGATCAATGCGACTCTTCCCGTGTCTGTAGCTTCAAGCGAACGGTCTTTCTCTTGTCTTCGCAGATTAAAAACGTATCTGCGAAACAAGACTGGCGAGGAGCGATTAAATGGGTTGATATTGCTTAACATTATATAGAGATATTGAGGTTGATTATGAAGAGGTCCTTGATTTAATGGCGAAAGTTCCAAGGCGTATGGATATACCTTTGTAAAATGTCATGCAATAATGCATATGTATCCCAACACTAGTTCCTTTAATACTGTAATAAAATAATATATTTATGCAAATCTCATATTTTTTCAAAACCCCCCCCGAAATTTTTTTCTGCGTCCGCCCCTGTTTGTATGAATCCAGTTAATAAAGGTCGGCCGCCTTTTTGGATGCGAAGAAAGGGATTTTTATATCTGTAATTCAGTTCATGCAACAATCATTTATTTTTTGTCTTTGGTACAATTCTTGGACATTTAATAATTTTTTTTTTTTTTTGCACGCGAACTGTAAACTAGACTCAAACTAGTTTCTGTCCATTTCAAAGCATTTTACGATTTTAGAAAAATATATGTACATACTCTACCTATCCATAATTACATTAGCTTGTGAATTTAGATTAACCATATTTAACTATTTAATTAAAGTAAGTTAAACCAAATGTTCGTGTATTTGTTCCTTTGATTTATGAACTCCGCGTGGGTTTGTTTAATGTATATATTTTGTCGAATATTACTCCTATATTATTTAGTCTTTCAATAGACCAAAACATTAATCAAGATTTATTTAAGTAAATTAAATGTTATTCACTCTTGCTGTCACCGACTAACTCTTGAGCAGATAACATCTAATCTCGTTGTTTATTACTGTGATTTTCCGCCTAGTGCACAAACCGGTTGTTCCTTTCTAACCGTATCCTTTCCTCCCGCTCTAATCTTTTTTCTTTCTTTTGTGTTCACGTGTTTGATTCAAGTGAGTGCAAAAATTAGTGAAAAAATGGCCCACGGGCCAAATCACGGAGGTGGTCGTTACAGACTCCTCGATCCCGATCCTGACCCTGACCCAGACTTCCAACCAAGAAAAAAGCCTAAAAATACAAATTTACCCTTCTCGAATATATTCCCTGATCTTCCACCGCGTTCCAACTTGATTAATCCTCGCTTTTTAATCATGTCACCAAAATCAAACGAAAAACCAATTATCTCCCTAAGCTTGTTCTCAAAAAAGCTATTGACGCAATAAGCAAAGATTATGAGAAAATAACTCAACTTCGTGACGGTAGCCTTTTAATTATTGTCAGTTCGCAAAAAACCGCAGACATTTTCCTGAAGGCAAAAGAGCTCAAAGATCTCGCAGGCAATTGCCCAATTGAAGTGAAACTTCACGATCGCCTTAATCAATCTAAGTTTATAGCTTACGCTCCATGCCTTATTAACGTTTCTGAAAAAGAAATACTATCTGAAATGAAATCTCAACGTGTCACCAAAATATACAAATTTACAATGAAAGGCGACGATGGAAAACCTAAACCAACTGGCCTTACGCTTTTCACATTTGACCTTTACCAATTACCCAAATCAGTTGATATCGGTCTTTTCTCCGCTAAAATAACGGAATATATCCCGAATCGGTAATACAAAATGCGAAATATGCAATCTTCCACCACACATCCCAGAACCTTGCTCTCGCACAATGTGTGCAAACTGCTCTCTTTCCCACCCGTCCTCTTCAAAGTCATGCCCATCTTACAAACAAGCTAAGGAGATTATCACAATCAAAACATTGAAAAAATGCACTATGAACGAAGCCAAAAAATTATATAGTCAACAACACCCAACCCAAACTCCTCCACTAACTGAAACTTTCGCCCAAAACGCAAAAAAAGCAACAGTCCCATCTAGTCAACTGCAAACCTCTTTACCTAGCAATTCCGACACTCTCCCCCCTGCCTCATTAAATACACTAGACACTATTCAAAAAAACAAATCCGCAACAATAAATACAAACTCTACTCTTAAACCTAGCACAAGCATAACTATAACTCCACATCCAAATAAACATGAACACACATCATCTCACCACGAAATAATTAACTCCTCACAATCGACCCTAAACAACAACGCAACACCAAACACCTTTGTATATGAAAACTATAGTACTATCATGGCGAGTTTTTTTTAGGGTTGCAGAGGTCCTGGTGGTGGCGCTGCAAAATGTGAGGTGTAAAATTCGATTTGGGGAGTCTTTAAGCGTCGAAAATTGGTGGTAGGGGCAAGAGTAGACTATTTTTTGGATTATTGCATCCAAAAAATATCAATAAATATCATTTAAAACCTCCATAAGCTCTCCGCAAAAGAAAAAGAGTAAGGGTTGCATAGGTAAATTAGATGTCGCCCCATTCGACTTCCACCATGATAGTACTATAGTTTTCATATACAAAGCAAACACTCACTCCTCTACGAGTGCAAATTTAGCACCTACTGATATAAACCTATATCCCCTCCTGTTCCGCGCTCACCCATATCAGACGCTACCCGAAAACTTTTGGATAAAGAAGACTATTATATATCTAATCAAGAAGAGCATGATGTCGACATGTAATAACAAAAATACAAACCACCCTAATGACTGCTGTTCGATTTCTGAATCACTCAGGCTCCATTGAGAGCCTGGATGATTCAGCGACCGAGCCGCAGAATCAAAGCCCTGAACAACCTATTCCAGCCAACCAAAATATTCCAAAACAAAAACCTTTAAATACAAACCAAAACAAAAACAGTTCTACTTCTAGCCACTCTTCCTCTACCTTAGGTAATGCAAGTTCGTGGATTCCTTGTAGGTCTAATGAAGTTCTCAATATTCTGCAGTGGAATATCAACGATTATATTAATAACTTTGATGAACTGAATATCATAATCAAACGTCATAATCCCATGATAGTAGCACTTCAAGAAACACACTGCCCCTTTGATAAGACACCCAATATTTTAAAAAGCTTTGACGGTTATTTTCACAACTCGCCAAGCAATGACACTGGCAAACAAGGTATACCATTTTTAATAAAAAAAAAGCATTTGCCACAAAATCCTACCCTGAAACACAAATACAACACAAAACTAAATTTACATACATAAATATATATTTACCACCTAAACAAATGATTAACAAAAATGACCTTAGCAATATAGTTAGTCAAGTCGACTTTCCAATCATATTCGGGGGTGATGTAAACGCCTGGAACACACTTTGGGGTTCCGCAACCACAAACAGAAAAGGTAATTTATTGGAAAACTTCTTTTTAGATTCAAACCTGGTCATCTTAAATATCGGATCGCCAACCCATCTTTCAACACACAGTTCCCTTACACATGTTGATGTAACTTGCTGCTCACCAGAGTTGCTCACAAAAATAACTTGGAAGACAACAAAATGTACCTTGGTGGAATCATGAGCTTTCATTGCTACGTAAAGAAAAGATGACTTCTCTTAAGCATTTTCAAGCAAATCCTACGACACAAAATCTTATACAAAAAATCTAATGCCAAGTTTCGACGATTATTTAGAGAAAGCAAAGCAAAAAGCTTCGCCGATATCACTTCAAACTTGAGGCGCTCAGAGCCAAAACGGCCTAACCCTCATTTTCAAAAAAATCAAACTGAGTATGCAGATCGAACCGGAACATTATGAAATATGTATATTTAAAAAATAACTCCCTAATGTATGCTATACTATGTTATACTAACAGCGGAAAACTCTTTTTTCCTCTATGCGAAATTCAAAAAAATTTCGATGCCAAAGTAGCCTAAGCCGCTTAGGCCGAATAGAATTTTATAAATAAAAAAATATGTGTGGGTTAGGCCAAAAACGCATTCTTCCGTTCAATCAAAAGAGTAGTACAAAAAATAGATCAAGTTAGCCAGTAGGTATTCAAAAATTCAAATGTTCGTAGTAGGCTATATATGTAGGTACATCGCGCAGCGAAACGATCGAGTAGGCCGAGAAATATTTGTCAATTTAAAAAATCTTTATGAGATAATTCTATGCATCGCCTTTAGTTCGTGCTTGTTTTGTTGGTGAAACGTTAAATGCTTGTTTTTCTGTTAGCATAAAGCTCGGTTAATAGTTATTCTCATTAATAAATAAATCCACTGTCAAAGGTAAGGTCATAAGATGTTTCCTACCACACAATATCCTCCATGTTCCATCAATAGAGAATGCGTGATATTAACCTTAGCCCAACACACAAAAACAACCACCAGCAAAAGTGCTTATAAACAACTCTTCTCAGCCGTTTCATTCGATTTAAAGGCTGACGGATGGAAATTTATCTTCACGGACGGCTCAAAAACAAGTAACAACACATCGTTTGCAGTGGTGTATGAAAATGGTTCTATAGCCTCCATTGGTAATCTACCGGATTTCACTTCGGTGTTTACAGCGGAGGCATTCGCCATACTTCAAGCAACAAAAACCACAACGAATAGCCACGAGAAGTACATCATATGTTCTTATTGTTACTTATGGATTGAGTATTAAATAAATCGAGTCAATTTAAAAAGAATAATATTTATTAAACATCTGCAACGAATGGCTTGAAACCACTTCCAAGCCGTTCTATATTTTTTCAAATACACTATTCACTGCATTCACATCTTTCAAAACAAATCAAATGAATCATCAACTCAAACCAAAACAATAGAATCGTGTATTTACTTGAAACGAATATACCATTTGATTTTTTTCTCAAATACATCGAATACAGCGAGTTTATATCGAACACATCGAATACACCGAATCAAATACAACAAATTATTAATTTAATTTGAATTTATATATTTGTAAATGTTTTCCTTGATTTTTTCGTTGTTTTTTATTTTTTATACCTATACGAAAAATCTGAAATTCTAACAGTTCATAAAATGCGGAATTCCAATTTTTTGGTAAAAATTTCAAAACTCTATGTTACCGTTAAGCGAAGTTAAGCTAAACGTTTTGAATTTTCTAACGTACCGTTATTGGCATAGAATCGATTAAAAACCACACAACTCTTTATTGCTTGAATGTAGTGTGTTAATTTTTTCATATATCGCATCTGTGTAAAAATATATGATATCTCATTTGTAATTTTACGTGCCATACAAGCGTCACAATCATAAAATAAGTTAAAATTATAAATACACTAGAGTTGAATTAGAAATTTACCATTTACCATTTAAGAAGTAAAGCTTAGAAGAGAAAAAAAACTAGTGTATTTGATTTTATACTCGGTACATTCGGTGTATTCGATGTGTTTATAATATGTTAGGCTTGATCTGTTCTATTTGAAGCATTCAAGCCTAGGATAGAAACCAAATACTGGGGTGGTATCGGCTAACTCAATAGTTGATAGTTGATAATCAAAAACGATACTATTGCTCCATGTAAGGTGATTATCAAATCGACAATCGTTTTTTCCTTGTATTTCAAGTGACAGTTATTTAGGTATCGTTTTCATACATTTTTGTGAGTAACATCGTTATTTTGGATTCAATTTCTAAAGCAAATAAATTGTGTGTAGAATATTGTCAAATAAAAGTAAATACATAAATAAGAGAACCAAAATGACGTTTCTCACTGTAAGTGCTGCCAAAAACTCAGCCTGTTTTATTGATCACTTTACACAGAGCAAATCAGAGTTGATAATCAAAAACGACTATCAACAAAGCGACAATCAACAATCGCGTTAGCCGATTCCACCCCAGTTTTTTTAATTGAAAATTTATTAGCAAGCAAACAAAATAGTACGTGAATAAAAATGTCTGAGGCTGACTCGAGTAGTTTACAAGACTTTGAAAATTCTGGATCGGAGTACGTCCCAACACCAAGTTCTTCATCACTTTCATCGCGCTCTTCCGAAGATATATTGCCTGAGCCATACGGACTTGGAAGGTCAGCTGAACCAGAAATTGAAGTTGAAAGGAGCAATGAATTATTGAAAATATCTACTAGAAAACGGATTGCTAACAAATCAAACTGGAAAAAACAGGTGAGTAAAGTTCAGAGAAATTCCGGAAAATCTTATAAAACTGTGAAAGGAGTTGTGAGGCCAGCTAAAACACTAAATTCACTTCTTGTCTGTCCATGTCCATTGAAATGTCATCAGCATTTCAGTGAGAGTAACTTGCGAAGTATTTTTGAAAATTTTTATAAAATTGGTGATCATAATTTGCAAAATGCTTATTTATGTGGAAAATGATGTCGAAATGCATATCTGCAAAGGGTTTTTTAAGCAGATCTTACAAGTAACTGATGGTCGTATTACACGTGAACTAAAGCATAGAACACCTGGAAGTGACACAACTACACCGAAATTGGACCAAAGAGGAAGACACCCACCTCATAATAAGACGAGCGTTGAAGCTACAGAACTCCTAAAAGAATTTATTAATAAATTTCCAAGGTATAGCTCTCACTATTCAAGAAATAAGAACATTCAAAGAGAATTTCTTGCACCCAACTTAAACATATCGATTATGTACGAGCTCTATCGTGGAACTGTACAAATGGATAAAGTTGTTTCAAAATTCGTCTTTACCAAAATCTTTGAACAAAACTTTAATTTGCATTTTCGAGCTCCAATTTCTGACAGCTGCAAAAAATGTGATTCTTTTAAAGTAAAAATCGAAGCCGCCGATGATCCTTCTGAAAAGCAAAGGCTTACGAGCGAAAGAAATTTACATCACCGAAAAGTTGAATCAGCTAGAAGTGGGATGCAGTTGGATTCGGAGCTTAACAAGGATGAATATGCAGTTATAGCGTTCGATCTAATGAAAACTTTGCCAACACCAGTAATTTCCACAGGGGTAGCTTACTACAAAATGCAGCTATGGACCTATTGTCTTGGTATTCATGACCTTATTACAAACAAGTCATTCATGTATACCTGGAATGAGGGAATAGCTTCACGTGGCCCACAAGAAATAGGGTCCTGCATTATGCATTATGTGAAAGCCAATGTCAAGTGCAAGAATTTAATTATGTATAGTGACCAATGTGGTGGCCAAAACCGAAACATAAGAATGAGCACCATTTGCACCATACATGGTCAATAATTCTACCTTCCAAGTGGAACAGATAGACCACAAATTTTTAGTATCTGGCCACTCATTCCTACCATGCGACCAAGATTTTGGTCTCATTGAAAAGGAGGAAAGATATTATAAGGACATTTTTACACCTGATGATTGGGATCGTGTAATTGTCACGGCAAAAAAAAAGGCAACCATTTTAACTAGTAAAGATGACAGCAGATGACATTAAAAGCATATCCATAATCGAGAAATTAGTTACAAACAGAAAAGTTTCCACGGATAAGACTTCGAAAGTTGAATGGCTTAAAATTCAATGGCTTCGATTCCAAAACGTGAAGTCATTTATTATTCAATATAAATACTCAAACAATATGGATGTCTTATTTCAAGAAGTTGACATTTCAAAGAGGAACTCCAGCAAATTCGTAGATGTGGAATTGGAGTCACTTTACCCTGGAGGTAGATTCATTGAAGCTGCAAAGTTTAAGGACTTACAGGAACTCAAAGAATTCATACTTCCTATAAACCATACATTTTATAATAATTTAAAAACAAATACGAGAGCCGAAGATGAAGTCATTCTGGAAGAAGACGAGTGAAAATATCAATTTATTTGTGTTCGTTTAAAAAGCTAATATTAATTTGTATTATTATTTCTGAATAAATTACTATGTTTTAATCAATGGAGCCAAAATGGCCTAACCATCAGTTCCTATCAATATATTTTTAGTCTTTCTGTTATTTAATAAAGACCCTATTATTAACTTAAAACAAACATTACAAATAATATTTAATTACGATTAATAAAAAAAAGATATAAATATTATAAAAACATGTTTTTTTTAAACTCATTTTCTCAGAACGAAATTTTTGGGCTTAGGCCGTTTTGGCGCTGAGCGCCTCATTTAAACCCGAATTCCTCACCCGCCAAACTGTGGCAAGGTATTCGCCGCATTACAGGCGACCCCACAATTCTTGCTATAACCTGCATTAAATCCAATAATAATAACATAACAGACCCACACAAAATATCAAACTTTATAGCAGAAACTTGGTCAAAAGCCTCAGAAAACACAAAAAATAAAGATACAATTGAAGGATATCGCCCTATATCACTTATCTCTTGCTTATCCAAAATAATGGAAAAAATAGTCGCAAAACGGTTATTTGGTTCGCCGAAACGAACAAATTAATCAGCCCTAACCAAGTGGCTTTTGAACCCAATAGAGGATGTGCCGACGCTCTCCTCCATATTGACTATTTTACTTCAAAATCCTTATCAGCTAAAAACCATGTGTCCCTCCTCTCTCTTGACTTCAAAAAAGCTTTCGATAAAATCCGACTTCACATCGTTTCGAAAAATCTTTTGAAATGGGGTATTGGAAGAAAGATATATGATTATGTAAAGTCATTCTTAACTAATAGAACATTTTGTGTAAAAACAAATAAAGTATACTCTTCCAACTTCCCATTACATAACGGTATACCGCAAGGGTCACACCTTTCGGTGGTTTTATTTATTGTAGCATTTGATGATATTAACAAAATTTTAGTAAACTATAAATCTCTTTATCACTATATATATGCTGATGATATATATATTTTATGCAAAATCAATGATGTAAATAAAAGTAAATTCCTATTTGAATTAACCCTTAATGAAATTTTAGATTGGTCAATAACATCTGGTGCTAAATTATCAATTCAGAAATGTAAATTACTCCATATCTGTCGAAAGAAAAATTGTACAAAACCCAACATCAATGTAAATAATGTAGTAATCGAAAATGTTAGCAAATTAAGTATTTTAGGACTAGTTTTTAACACAACATACACCTGGAATACACACTGTCTAGAACTTAAAACATCGCTAGCTGCAAGGACTAACATCGTTAGATATTTAGCATAAAAAAAAGTAATATGCATGTTTAAGAATGCCAAACATTAGGCAACACACCCTAATTAAAATAGGAAGAAAATTATTTGCATAAATTTATAATATTATAATTTTTTATTTGATTACAATCCTGCTCTCTTTTAAATACTTACATAATTTTTTATACACTTACTTGCACTTGCAACTAACCAGTTTTGCATTTACAAAATAAAATACTGGTTTTTTGTACATTCTCTTTTAAGTCGCTTTCTTACTGAACTTGAATATTATTTCTGACTATCGTAATTATGGATTGCTAATTCAATCGCCAACGACATCGGTTGCTAATACATTAGAATTTAGACTTGAAAGATTAAATGAAGCATGGAAAGATTTCGTAGCCTTGCAAGACGAGCTTTTAGATTATGTCGGAAAAGAACATTACGTTGATCGGGAACCTGAATATGCCGAATATGAGGCAAAATATTTTGAAACTCATGCGTTACTTTCTGATGCAATTCTTTGTAAAACAAAAACTTTAGAATGTGATAAAATTGTAGGTACCTCAAGGCTATCATACACCGTCGGAAGATTCAGATTTGGCAATCGCTCAGAAATCTATAAAGTTGCCACGAATAACGATTGAACCGTTTTCGGGCGAATATAAAGATTGGCCAACATTTTGAGACATGTTCGCGGGAACTGTCGATTCAAATAATACGATTACAAACACTCAAAAGCTTCATTTTTTAAAATCGTTTCTTCGCGGAGAAGCCGTTCATTTATCCGTTCATTTATCCAGTCGTTTTTGTCGTTACCGTCGGCGTCGTGCAATGCGACAAATCTTCAATCGCTTCGTAAGATCGCCAATGGGGCTGATGAAGCTATACGAGGACTTAAGGCCTTAGACTCCAGCTCACGAGATCCATGGCTCATTTATCTGCTCCTTCAAAAAGTGGATCAAGATACTAGGAAGGCTGAAGAAGTTGACTCGAAAGATGATTCAACTATAGATGAGCTTCTTGAATTTCTTCAAACACGTTGTCAATGCCTTGAATCATGTAGTTCGTTTTCAACTCCCAACAGCACTCGTGTCGTTCGTACTCATTTTGTTAAATCTACCCCAAGTTGCCCGAATTGTTCGAATTTTAAATCTTTAAACATTGACTCTCGTCGGGAATTCGTCAGGAACAATTCACTCTGCTTCAATTGCTTGCGTTCGGGACATGCCTCAAATAATTGTCGCCTCACGGTGCGGTGTCACCAGTGCCACTCTCGTCACCATTCCCTTCTTCATGTCCCTCAATCTCAAATTTCTAATCAATCAACAATTCACACCTCAAATCAAAATTCAAACACTGCATCTAATACTAACGCAAATATTCGATCCAATTCTTCTGAAAACCCAATTCAATATTCTTCAAATTCACTCATCGCAAATCATTCCATCTCATTCAAAACTGAACACCAAGTTTCTACTATTTTACCAACAGCCATAGCTAGAATTCAGGACAAGCAAGGAAGTTACCAAATTTTGCGCATTCTTCTCGACTCAGGTTCTCAGGTATCATTTATTACTGAGCAAGTCGCTCAAGGCCTAGGACTTCCTCGCAAACGTGTGAAGATTCCAATAGTAGGAATCGCTTCTAAGTCTGCTGGCATAACCAACGGGTTAGTTAGCCTTAATATTGTTTCTTGCTACAGTTCTGAATCAATCGATATCAACTGCTTCGTATTGCCAAACATCACTTCATCGCTTCCACCATTACCAATAAACCGAGTTCTACCAAATCTTATCGAATCAAATCTAGCTGATCCTAAGTATCATCAACCTGGTCCAATCGATATTCTGATAGGGGCTGATAGAGTTTTTAATATAATTACGGGAGCTGCTAAAATCGAAGAAGAAGGATTCCTTACTTCAATCCCAACCATTTTTGGCTGGGTTATCGCTGGTTGTAATTCGCTGCCTTCAGAAATTCAGACTCTTCACACTCGCTTAGATCGGGATCTAGAATTCGATTTAGAAAGGTTTTGGAGGCTTGAGGAGGTATCCACCGAGCAACCAATGTCTGCCGAGGAGCAGTTGGCGGAAGAAAACTTCGTCAAAAATAACACTCGTTGTCAAGATGGAAAATATGAAGTAGAACTTCCATTCAAGACATCGACAAATTTTGATTTCGGAGATTCTTTCGGCACAGCCTTAGCGCGTTTTAATTCCATTGAACGGAAATTCAGTTGGAATCCTAATCTTAAATCGGAATATTCAAAATTAATAAATGAATATATTTCTCTTCGACATATGGAAGAAATCCCATCCAACGAAATTCAAAAATCAAATTCTTCGAAATACTACCTGCCCCATCACGCAATTTTCAAAGAAGATAGCAGTACTACAGAAATCCGAGTCGTATTCGATGCATCTGCAAAAACTCGTTCTTCAAAATCTCTAAACGAAACTCTTTTAGTCGGTCCTACTATCCAGCGCGATATTTTTTCAATATGCTTAAGATCCTCGTCAACATGCCTACTTAATGACTGGAGATATTGAAAAAATGTACAGGCAAATTTGGGTTTCTCGAAAACACACAGATTTTCAACGAATTGTCTGGCGTGAAAGCCCAAATGAACCATTAAAACATTTTCGTCTTCTCACCGTTACGTACGAAACAGCTGCCGCTCCATTTTTGGCTATTCGAGTTTTAAAACAGTTAGCTGCTGATTCTTCATTAAGTCATCCTCGAGCATCAAAGATTCTCTTGGAATATTTTTATGTTGATGATGTCATCACAGGCTCAGATACCATTGAAGATATCATATCTCTTAGGATGGAGCTAGTCGAACTCTTGAAATCAGCTGGACTAAATCTACGAAAGTGGACAACGAATTGTTGGCCACTCCTAATCTCCTTGTTAGAAGAGCAACGAGAACTTTCACCAGTAGACTTTGAAGAATCAAATTCTGTCAAAGTCTTGGGTTTGCAGTGGTGTCCGTCAAAAGATGTATTTTCTTACAAAGTCAAATTTAATCCGTCAAATATATGCTTCAAAAATCTTCGACCCGTTGGGATTTCTCGCGCCGGTCATCATTGGTGTTAAAATTTTGCTTCAAGAGCTCTGGAGAAACCAAGTCAATTGGGATGAGGAAGTTCCAGGCTCATTGCCGCAACAATGGAACTCTATAAGGAACGAGCTTCCCACTGTCGAGTCTTTCGCTATACCTCGAATAATGCTACAAAAACAATGTTATTGGGAACTGCACGGCTTCTGCGATGCATCTCTGGATGCGTACGCAGCAGTGGTCTATTGTCGAAACGTCAAATCATATAATTCAATTTCTGTGACTCTCGTTGCAGCAAAATCTAAGGTCGCTCCATTAAAAGTCTTACCTCTCCCAAGGCTTGAGTTGTGTGGAGCCTTATTACTTGTCCGATTGATAAACAAAATCAAGCTCTCTTTACAGGTACCAGATGTGAATGTATTTTGTTGGACTGACTCATCAATAGTTCTGCATTGGTTGGCCGCTGCCCCAAAGAAATGGTCAGTATTTATTGGAAATAGAACATCCGAAATCCTCACATCAATGCCTTTTAAATCGTGGAATCATGTTCGATCGGCCTCTAATCCCGCAGATGCCGCTACAAGAGGATTATTGCCTTCAGTTTTGGAAAAAACTAGTATATGGTGGGAAGGTCCTGGGTGGCTAGGTAAGGATCGTGCTCAATGGCCTTTGTCTAGTTACAGCCCAGATGACATAGACACTCAGCACTTGGAAGAGCGTAAGACAAACAAGATCGCCAAGGTATTTCTCTTAAATTATAGTTCAAATCATCCATTCGAAACTATCATAAATAACTCTTCGAGTTGGTTGAAGGTAGTTCGAGTAGCAGCTAACGTAGTTCGTTTTACAAAAAACTACTTTTTATATAAAGAAGGCCAGAATTTAGACCCACTTTCTACTAGCGAATTATCCTATCAAATCATAAAATATGCTCAATCGTTCCTGTTTAACCCAGAAATTCAATGCCTAAAATCTAAGAAAGAACTTCATTCTAAAAGCAGACTCAAAGGTTTAAATCCATTTATCGATTCATCAGGTGTTCTTCGTGTCGGTGGTCGTTTAGAACATTCAAACTTGACCTATTCTGAAAAACATCCCATTATTTTGTGCAAGTCCCACAGAATCGCTAAGTTAATCGCGGTCTTTACACATAAAAATCATTTACACGCCGGTGCTTCACTTCTATTTGCTCTAATCAAACACAATTTTTATATTCTCGGTTGCAGAAATCTTGTTCGAAAGGTGGTTCGAGAATGTATTGACTGCATTCGTCAACAAAAAACAACAACAAAACAACTTATGGGAAATCTTCCTTCGGATCGCATTCGGTACGCTCGACTCTTTAGCAGAGTTGGCTGCGATTACGCAGGGCCTATAACGCTTCGCCTAAATCGAGGTCGGAACCCAAGGTTCGTAAAGGTCTACATAGCTCTTTTCGTTTGCTTTGTTACAAAAGCAATCCATATCGAGCTGGTCGGAGACTTAACTTCAACCGCCTTTTTATCAGCTTTAGATCGCTTCGTTGCCCGCCGCGGCAGACCGTCTGAGATTTGGAGCGACAACGGTACCAACTTTGTTGGCGCCAAACGTCTACTTAACGAAATGTACAACCTTCTCTGCAGTCAACAACATCATCATCGATCACCTGGCCAAGGACAATGTCGAATGGAAATTTATCCCACCATCTTCACCACATTTTGGAGGATTGTGGGAGTCAGGTGTTCCATCCGTAAAATTGCATCTTAAACGCGTAATAGGAGACACAAAACTTACATACGAGGAGATGTATACCCTATTAGTAAAAATCGAAGCTCTGCTTAATTCTCGCCCAATGTGGCAAACTTCCGATGCTGACCCTATTGCCCTAACACCTGCTCATTTTTTAATCGGCGAACCTTATACTGCTATTCCTCAACCAGATTTATCTAAAAATCCTGTTTCAATCAAAACTAATTGGTCTCTTTTACAGGCAATGGTTCAAGGTTTTTGGAAACAGTGGCATTCGGAATTCCTCACTTCATTGCAACGCCGCCGTTCAAAATGGCAAACTCCACAGCCAAATCTGGAAGTCGACGATGTTGTCCTTCTAAAAGAACCCAATCTGCCACCATCCAAATGGATATTGGGACGAATTATCTAAACACACCCTGGAAAGGATGGCAAGTGTCGAGTTGTCACAGTTCGGACCAAATTCGGAGACTACGTTCGTCCTACAATTAAAGTAGCTCGCCTTCCATGTTCAGAAAGCTCGTAAGCTTTCAGAAGGGGGCTGGATGTTTAAGAATGCCAAACATTAGGCAACACACCCTAATTAAAATAGGAAGAAAATTATTTGCATAAATTTATAATATTATAATTTTTTATTTGATTACAATCCTGCTCTCTTTTAAATACTTACATAATTTTTTATGCACTTACTTGCACTTGCAACTAACCAGTTTTGCATTTACAAAATAAAATACTGGTTTTTTGTACATTCTCTTTTATGTCGCTTTCTTACTGAACTTGAATATTATTTCTGACTATCGTAATTATGGATTGCTAATTCAATCGCCAACGACATCGGTTGGTTCATATTAAAATCAATTACATAAGTAAAAAAGTCATACATCTTGAGTACACAGTCACATTATACAGTCAAATACAAATTCATACACAAATCATTTATACAATCATTATTGTTAATAAAGAATTAAATAGTTTATAACGTTGGTGAATTAAATTTAGTTTTATTTATACAACAACCACAACACAAAGGGAACACAATACACAATTACATTAATTTGGATTTTGGTAACATTATCAAAAACACTAACAAATTAAAATCACACAATTACACTTACTAACTAAATTTAAACATTACACATTTTTACAAGTCAAAATCTACAGTCATTCCAATTCAATGCATATAAACTCCTTAACGCACACTACTAGAATGTTAGTCTTAAGTAAAATTGATTATGGTTGTATATATACGGACACTCTCCTAAATCAACTCTAAAAATAATCAAACCTACTTACCACAATGCAGCAAGAAGAAGTATAAACGCTTTCCCAACTAGTCCCATTATAAACATACTTGCAGAAGCTGGACTGCCCACCATTGAGGAACGAAGAGACGCTATCACCGAAAAACTTCTAGCCAAACTCGTGTTCACCAAAAACTCCATCATTGATAACGATGTAAAAAATGCACTCGAGCTTAAAGTGCCAAAAAGAATACCTTCTGCCATCGCCACGATTCTTGCCAAAGCAGCCCAATCAAATCTGCCTACAAAAAGAGTCCGTTTTCCTACCACACAATATCCTCCATGTTCCATCAATAGAGAATACGTGATATTAACCTTAGCCCAACACACAAAAACAACCACCAGCAAAAGTGCTTATAAACAACTCTTCTCAGCCGTTTCATTCGATTTAAAGGCTGACGGATGGAAATTTATCTTCACGGACGGCTCAAAAACAAGTAACAACACATCGTTTGCAGTGGTGTATGAAAATGGTTCTATAGCCTCCATTGGTAATCTACCGGATTTCACTTCGGTGTTTACAGCGGAGGCATTCGCCATACTTCAAGCAACAAAAACCACAACGAATAGCCACGAGAAGTACATCATATGTTCTTATTGTTACTTATGGATTGAGTATTAAATAAATCGAGTCAATTTAAAAAGAATAATATTTATTAAACATCTGCAACGAATGGCTTGAAACCACTTCCAAGCCGTTCTATATTTTTTCAAATACACTATTCACTGCATTCACATCTTTCAAAACAAATCAAATGAATCATCAACTCAAACCAAAACAATAGAATCGTGTATTTACTTGAAACGAATATACCATTTGATTTTTTTCTCAAATACATCGAATACAGCGAGTTTATATCGAACACATCGAATACACCGAATCAAATACAACAAATTATTAATTTAATTTGAATTTATATATTTGTAAATGTTTTCCTTGATTTTTTCGTTGTTTTTTGTTTTTTATACCTATACGAAAAATCTGAAATTCTAACAGTTCATAAAATGCGGAATTCCAATTTTTTGGTAAAAATTTCAAAACTCTATGTTACCGTTAAGCGAAGTTAAGCTAAACGTTTTGAATTTTCTAACGTACCGTTATTGGCATAGAATCGATTAAAAACCACACAACTCTTTATTGCTTGAATGTAGTGTGTTAATTTTTTCATATATCGCATCTGTGTAAAAATATATGATATCTCATTTGTAATTTTACGTGCCATACAAGCGTCACAATCATAAAATAAGTTAAAATTATAAATACACTAGAGTTGAATTAGAAATTTACCATTTACCATTTAAGAAGTAAAGCTTAGAAGAGAAAAAAAACTAGTGTATTTGATTTTATACTCGGTACATTCGGTGTATTCGATGTGTTTATAATATGTTAGGCTTGATCTGTTCTATTTGATTCAAGCATTCAAGCCCAGGATAGAAACCAAATACTGTACTCGTTCTGTTATAAATAGATCGAATCTTGTGCAGTGTTTATTTTCAAGAATAGTGTATTCATTTTGAGTGTACACTACTTTCTATGAATGCAACGAACAGAATACACTGAAGTACTGTGCTTGGTCAGAGAAGGCAAACGAATGTATTCATGCAGAGTTTTGATAAGATAGAGAAAATTTCAATAATTATTTTTGACCTGATAAGAAAAACAAACTTAATTAAAATATAAAAAACAAAGTTCTAAACATGTAAAGTAAATTAACATTAATAAATAATAACTTTAACACTTTCCCTTGTTAATTCATACTTAACATGTTTGAAGAAGGCCCATTGCGCTGCACAAAATTTTGAGTCTTGGACAAGGGAGTGGTTTCGTCATAATATCGGCTATTTGTTTTTCGGTTGAAACTTGTTTGATTTCAATTTTACCTTCATTCACTTTTTCTCTGATGAAAAAATGTTTGGTTGCAATATGTTTTGTTCTTCGATGAAATTCTGGGTTCTGGGCTAATCTGACAGCTGCAGAATTATCCACTTGCATAATGTTATTGAATAGTCTGCATAACCAAATTATCTCTTTTGCTGCTTCATTTGCTGCAACGATTTCAGCCTCAGTTGTTGACGTTGCTACCATAGCTTGCCTTTGACTTAACCAAGAAATGGCTCCTCCTGCATATATCACAAATACACCAGAAGTTGATCGTCCAGTGCTTTTGCATCCGCCAAAATCTGCATCCCTATAGCATTCTAGGATACCTCTTTTATTGTTCTGGCGATATTCTATTCCCAAGCTCAGAGTACCAGCTATGTAACGGAATACTCTCTTCACTCGTTGGACATCTTCTTTTGTTGGATTTTCTAAGGATCTTGACAGAAATCCTATAGTATAAGCCAGGTCTGGCCTTGTTCCGAGCATTAGGTACATGATTGCACCAATCGCCTGCCTGGATGGGAAATTATGCTCTTCAACTTCTTTTTTCCCTGATGTTTTATTTTCGGAAGTCTTCACCATAGGCGTCGAAATTGGCTTACAGTCTTGGAATTGAAAACGTTCCAAGATTTTTCTAGAATGCGCTTCTTGACTAACTTTGATAAAATCTTCTTTTTGCTCAATCTGAAGTCCCAAAAAGAATGAGGCTTTCTTTGAAACAATCTTAAATTCGTTTTTTAGCTCTTCGATAAATGTATCTACATAACTCGGATTTCTCAGTGGATGCGACAAGCCCATCGTCAACATACAAAACAAGTATGATTTTCTTTCCATTTCTCTCCCTCATATACAAACAAGGATCAGCGTCACTAACTCTGAATCCTAGTTTGGAAATGAAGCTTCCAAAACGCTTGTTCCAACACCTTGACGATTGCTTCAGTCCGTATAAGCTTTTCTTAAGCTCTCACACCTTATCTGTACCATCTTCGAATCCTTCAGGCTGCTTCATTTAAATGATTTCTTCTAAATCTCCGTATAGGAAGGCTGTTGACACATCGAACTGAATTAGGTGCATCTTCTCGCTTGCAGCAATACTAAGAACTGATCTTATAGTTCCTAACTTCGCCACCGGGCTGAATGTTTGGCTATAATCAATACCTTCACGTTGACTAAAACCTTTAGCCACCAGTCTTAGTTTGAACTTGTCGATACTACCATCTCGATTCTTCTTCAAACAATAAACCCACTTACAAGAGATTGCTTTCGATACTTTTGGCAAAGGCGTCAGTCTCCAGGTTTGATTTTCTTTCAATGATGTCATCTCTCTTTCCATGGCTTTTATCCACTCAGATTTCTCTCTTCTGTTTATTGCCTCTTGATAAGTTTCCGGGTTTGATGAATAATTGACAAAATCCTCTGCTGCCATGACAAAATCGATAAGATTCTGGGGTTTTCTCAATGTAGATCGATTTCTTAGACGTTCATTTACTTGTTGCTGTGAGATGTCATTTTCTTCATTTTCTTCACTTTCAGAACTGTTTTCTCTCCCAGTTTCATACTCATCTGAATATATGCTACCTCCAGCATTTTCTGGTTCTTCTAGTTCTTCTTGTTTGGTCGATTCAACGTCTCGAAAAGGTAGTTTTATTGCTTTTTCACATATAATTGGATTTTCCTGAAACTTTACATCTCTGGATAAGATAACTTTGTTTTCTTCCTTGATGTAAATTCGATATCACTCGTCACCATCATATCCTACTAGGTAGCCTTTGATCGCTTTTCTGTCCATTTTCTTTCTTTTCTGGACTGGAATATGAGTGTAGCAGGTGGACCCAATAATTCTCAAATGCTTGATTCTAGGTTTCTTGCCAATCCACAATTGGTATGGACTAACACCATCTACTGAAGAATTCCCAGTCCTGTTTAGTATGTATACTGCAGAATTCGTAAGCTCCGCCCAAATTGCTTCTGGATAGTTAACTTCGGTGCTAGAGTACTTAAATGTTCTTGCCATCTCTACTAGAGTTCGGTTTTCACGTTCACTACCACCATTCTGTTCAAGAGTATATGGCGCTGTCAGTCTCTGCATGATACCATTTGATCGGAGAATCTTTTTGACTTCTGCGTTGTCGAATTCACCACCATTGTCACTCAGTAGCTCTTTGATTGAATGACCCAAACTCTTGGCATGAGCAATAACTTCTTCAAGTACTATCTTGACATCTGATTTTAGTTTTATGGCGAACCCGTAACGGAATTTGGAGTAGCTATCCTTGAACACAACAAGGTACTTCTTCTTCTTGAAAGAGTTGCTAAAGGGTCCGCAGACGTAGGTTGACATCAGCTCTCCTGGTTTTGTCGCTTTTCTTTTTGTTCCGAACGGCAATCTGTGTGCTTTACCATAGATAGATACACGGTTCGCATATATTTTGGTCTAACTTGACCTTGATACCCAACTCCTTCTCGAGCATCTGCTTTACATGTCTCTTATCTTGATGACCCCATCGTTCATGGTAAAGTTTCAGTGTAGTGTCATCTTTAACAGTTACATTGAACTGCATGCCACATTTTTCTTTTGAAATTATTGGTTTGATAGCTGCCTTGTATAGCGATCCGTTCACTTGACGACTTCCGCACAACACCGTTTTGCCATCCACTTCTAACCAGCACTTTGTAGCTGAGGACTTGAATATACTATTTCGGTTTCTGTTCTGAGCAGCTAAAACCGAAAATAAGTTTCTAGATATTGTGGGTACGTACTAAACTTCATTCAATGTTACTTGTTTGCTGTTGTGAGTTGATTCTACTTTTATAGTTCCTCTTCCTACAGCGCTAAGTGTTTCTTTTCCAGCCGCTTGTATTCTGCAAGGACTTTCAAACTCTTTAAAATCAACAAACCAGTCTGGACAGTTGGTAACATGCCTTGTCGCTCCATTGTCAATCCACCAGTCTATTGAATTTATTTCTGTAGCATATGCTTTGTTGCAGACGGACACTAAGGATGCATTGGTGTCGACTATGTTGCCTTGATTATCTACTGCTTAAAGCTTTGCCTTTTGTTGGTCTTCCTTCAGCTATCCACTTTCTGCAATCTCGAACCCAGTGTCCTTTCTTTTTACAAAAATTGGAGGTGTCTTCTTTTTTGTTCCATGTACCACTTAATTTTGGTCGAACCTCTTTCTTCTTTTTATCAAATCTTGCAACTAGTGCCTCTTGAGCCAGGTTGTCATCATCTTTTCTACTTTTGAAATTTCTTTCATACATGCAAAGCTCGTCTTAATCTTTAGTTAGTAACATCCAGCTTGATCTGAATGTCTCGAAGGTATTTGGCAAAATATGCAAAACTTTGCATACTAATATTAAGTCCGGTAATCCTTTTTCATTCTTAGATTTGAGACCGTTGTTTAATTCATTCCACAAACTTCGAAGTTTTGCTATGTGTGTGGAAACATCTTCAGCTGAATTCCAGTTAAATGCAAAAATATCAGTGCAAAACTTGAACAATTGATCTTATGAAGTTGCTTCGAATTGTTGCCTCAGGGCATTCCCGGTATCATGCGCTGTTTCCTTATCCATGATTTTCTGATATACTGCGTCTGTAACCGAGCTTGTTATCATCGACTTTGCATAACTGTTCGCTTTTCGATATATGCTGGTCTTTTCCTTATGCTGACTTATTTCATCTGCTTTAGGGCTCCCTGTTAAAGGTTCTGGCTTCTTCAGAATTCCGTCAATAGCATCTCGAGCTCCTTCATGGTAGTCCAACAAATCCCGAATCTTCCGTTTCCAAATAGGCCAATCTGACTCACCAGCCAAAAGCTTAATGTTTTTCGCTAAATCCATTCTTTAGAATTTAACTAAGATTCTTCACAAAATAAATGTATATAAATTCGATTTAGGTTAAAACAATTTGTCAATACTCGCGACTGGGCCCATAACCTATTGTTACTTATGGATTGAGTATTAAATAAATCGAGTCAATTTAAAAAGAATAATATTTATTAACATTTTAATAGTTTTGATAAGATAGAGAAAATTTCAATAATTATTTTTGACCTGATAAGAAAAACAAACTTAATTAAAATATAAAAAACAAAGTTCTAAACATGTAAAGTAAATTAACATTAATAAATAATAACTTTAACAGTCCCCAACAACAATACTGACATTATATCCGATATAAGATACCAGCTTGGAAAATCCTCAAAAAACACGAAGCTGATGTAGACTCCTGGACACGTCGGTATTCTAGGACGCTTCCTAGATATGCGAACATTGCAGCCAACTCAGCCAAAAACTCGTCTGTTTATAGTTTCAATATCTTCACTAAATTGGATTTACTTAAAACTATCCAAAAAACAACAAAAACTAATACTATCCACAATTGGAGCCTTTATCAGCACCACTACAAAAAATTTAATCCCGAAAAACTCACCATGACTTATCCCACAAACGTTTCTAAACAGAAAATATCAAATTTCGTACGTTTACGACTCGGACACACCTCAACCTCACATTAGCATCTCCTCAACAAAAACACTTCACCACCACTTTGTGCAACCTGCCATACATCATTGAACCTAACACACATCTTGGAACAGTGCTCTATATTACAACCTATAATCAAAAAAAATTTGAAGAAAATAATAATAATAATAATAATACTAATAATAATAATAATAATAATAATAATAATAATAATAATAATAATAATAATAATAATAATAATAATAATAATAATAATAATAATAATAATAATAATAATAATAATAATAATAATAATAATAATAATAATAATAATAATAATAATAATCATCATCATCATCATCGGCTCGACAACCGGGGTCCGGTCCTGGCCTCCTTCAACAAGTCTCTCCACCTATCCCGGTCTTGAGCCGACCGACGCCATCCAGTTGCGCACCCCAAGGCTTCGGGCGTCCTGGTCTACGCCATCTCTCCAGCGCAAGCATGGTCTACCACGCTGCCGTCTACCATAGAATGTACCACAAAGGACTTTCCGAGCAGGTTCCTCTTCACTCATGCGAGCTAGGTGCCCTGCCCACCGGAGTCTACCGAGCTTAATTTTTGTCACTATGTCTGCTTCAAGGTAGATTGCGTACAATTCATGATTGTACCGTCTCCGGAATCGCCCTTCCTCACATATGGGGCCAACAATTCTCCTTAAGACTTTTCTCTCGAACGCGGCTAAGAGGTCGGAGTGTCTTTTGCTAAGCACCCAAGTCTCGGATCCATATGTGAGTACTGGCAGGACCATGGTCCTGTACAGCAGCAGTTTTGAAGTTATGGTGAGATTTCTGGATTTGAAGAGCTTTGACAGACTATAGTAGGCTTTGTTGGAATTGAGCAGCCGCCCGCGTATTTCTTCTTCTATATTATTATCGGCTGCTACTATTGACCCAAGGTATTTAAAGGATTGCACCACTTCAAATTCGTGCTCCGCTACCTTGATTGTTTGACCAACTGTTCTTCTCGCATTCGACGCCACCATGTACTTTGTTTTACCTTCACTAATGTGCAGCCCCAGATTTTGTGCCGCCTGCTCGATCTGGATGAAGGAATCGTGTACAGCTTGTTCGGTTCTTCCGATGATGTCAATGTCGTCTGCGTAAGCCAGTATCTGGCTGGACCTGTTGACGATGGTCCCTCTTGTTGCCGTGCCAGAGTCACGGATTGCTTTCTCCAACGCCAGGTTGAAGAGGAGGCAGGCCAAACCATCCCCTTGTCGGAGTCCATTAAAGATGTTGATTGGTCTGGATAGCAATCCGGCTATTTTTACTTGGCTTGTTACGTTGGTCATGGTCAACCTACAAAGTCGTGTCAACTTATTTGGGATGCCGAATTCTCTCATGGCTTTGTAAAGTTCTACCCTGGCTATGCTATCATAGGCGGCCTTAAAGTCTATAAACAGATGGTATGTTGGGATGTTAAATTCTAGACATTTTTCCATCGCCTGCCTAAGGGTAAAGATCTGATCAGTTGTTGATTTGCCTGGAATGAAACCACACTGATATTGGCCGATTATGGTTTTAGCGTATGGGGCTATCCGTTCTTGTAGGATAGAGGAGAGTATCTTATAGGCGGTACTCAACAACGTGATACCTCTATAATTGCTGCACGTTGTGACATCTCCCTTCTTATGTATGGGGCAAATTATACCTTTTCGCCAGTCTTCTGGCATTTCTTCCTGCTCCCATACGTGCACTATAATATCATGAATTGCTTGGCGAAAGGCTGGCATAGGCTGGAATAGTTCGGCTGGTATGCCATCGGCTCCCGGGGCTTTGTTTTTCTTAAGCCGGGCTATAGCCTTCTCAACCTCTTCTATGCTTGGTGGCGGTAACATAGGGTAATCTTCTTGAAGTAGTGGAGCCTCTACTTCTGCAGTGAGCTGACCATTTAGCAATTCATTAAAGTACACTTCCCATCGCTCCAGTATGCTTTGGGATCGGTGATCAGATTTCCCTCTCCGTCCTTGCAGTAAGTGCAGCGTGGTGTGTACTGCGTCATGTTTCGGACGGATTGGTAGAACTTCCGCGCCTGGTGCGGACCTCGCTCTCGGCTTCTTTCTAATTCACAGATGATGTTCTTCTCCCAGGCTGATTTTTTCTGTCTGTGAAGCCGTTTTTCTATTCTTCTGAGCTCTTTATATTCATCTTCGCGTGCCCGCGTTCTATGAGATTGTTGCATTGCTCGGTACGCAACATTCTTACGTTCAGTCGCTAGCTTGCATTCATCATCAAACCAGTCGTTCCGACTTCTACGACTGCTGCCTAAGATGGAGTTGGCAGTACTAATGACAGTGTTTTTAAGGCGTGTCCACTTCTCATCTACGCCCAGCATACTGGCTCCAGGACTTACTCTCCCTGGATCGAGTGGTTCCAGGGCGAGTCCTAACGCATGTCCAAAGGTGTTACTGGTATTTTCATTGCGTAGTGCAGCCGTGTTGATTCGAACCTGATCGGCGGATGCAATACGTCTTCGCAAGGCAATCCGCCCTCGGAAAACCATACCAACAAGATAGTGATCCGAGTCGATATTGGCACCTCGGTACGTTCGTACCGTCATCAAGTTCGAATAGTGGCGACGGTCTATCAACACGTGGTCAATTTGGTTACGAGTGACTCCATCAGGTGATACCCAGGTGGCTTTGTAGATATCATTACGCGGGTACCTGGTACTCGCAACGACCATGTTTTTCGATGCTGCCAATTCTAGGACTCGAAGTCCGTTGTCATTAGTGTTCTCATGCAAACTATGGGTGCCTGCGTAATGCCTGAATACCGGCTCCCGACCTATTTTAGCGTTCAAATCCCCAAGGATGATTTTAACATCATACCTTGGGCAGGCATGGAGGGCCCTCTCGACTTGTTCATAATAAGTCTCTTTTTCTTCGTCTGAGGACTCCTCCGTAGGTCCGTGAACGTTAATGAGGCTGATATTCTTGAATTTGCCTCGCACGCGAAGGGTGCATAGCCTTTCGCTTATAGCGTTAAAGCCGATGACGGTAGACTTCATTTTTTCGCTGACCAAGAAGCCTACCCCGAGCACATGGTGTTTTGTATGACAACTGTAATATAGGTCATATTCTCTTTT